>CM053626.1:283233644-283275205 GCA_028646595.1 Phalanger gymnotis | reverse complement strand
CATACCATCGGCCATTTAGTTAAAAAAAAATACGCATTATGCCTGTGCACATACACCAGTTACTTTATGTACAATAAAGGAACGGGGGAAGGGAATCAAAGAAGAGAGAAAACTATACTGCAGTAGTCAGGATGTGGATGAACCAAATCTTGGTTTCTAATTGTGAATGTATTGTTTTCCTTGGGAGCACAGTTCTGGAGAAGAATTGTAGATTCTTTTTAGAAAGCACATCCTGTCTGCTGCTGGAATACATCAGTTGTATCTTCATCCTCCATTTCCAGCTGTGCAGGTGTGTCTGTTTCATTGATTGGTTGCCCATCAAATCGGAATCTGATCTGCCTCATTGACAAACCCTGTTGTTCACAATAGGCTTTCATTAGTTTACTAAGTGGTGTGTGCCTCTTAATCTTAAATTGCACCACTGAACCATCTTGCCCTGCCACCTTCAAATTAATGTGGTCGTTGTTTTCAGTCTTGACTCCTTCCTTCGGCTTTTCGTCGGCCATGGCGAGGCACCAGGATGGCCCACTCCAAGGGAACGGGGGGAGAAGCAGCAGCGGCAGGAGCAGGAGGAGGAGGAGGAGGAGGTGGAGGAGGAGGAATATGATGGTGAGGAAGAGAAGAAACTAGAATTTTTAAGAGAGGAGTAGGGAGTGCATTCTAGACATGAGGTTCGCATAAAGGCAAAGTGACAGGTCATTGGATGTGACAGAAGGAAGATTGATTTGGCTAGATCACAGTGTGTGAAAAGGAGTAACATGAAATAAAACTGTCATTAGTTGGAGACTGATTGTGAGGGGCTTTAATTGTCAGAGAAGTGTTTATGCTGAATGATAGAGATCCTAGATTTGGATCCTCCTGGACTTCATCGACGAGGAATTGGCATTCTTTAGGAATATCAGTTTGGTAGTTGTATAGAAGAAAGATTAAAGAGACCATTTAGGAAGCTATTTCAGAAGTTTGGAGGAAAAATGAGAAAACCTGAATTAGGGTAGAGACATACAGATGTGTGAGCGTGCATGTGCACACACACATACACACAATGGTGGGAAGAAGTGTTTAAGAAGTTGCTATATGCAGGGCACTCTGCTAAACATTGGAATTACAAATATAAGCAAAAAGAAAAGGCCACGCCCTTTAGGAGCTTACATTCTAAAGGGGAGAAGTCAATATACATAAAAGGGGGATGGAAAGAAAGGCACTCTCAAGATGGAGAAGTAGTTGGAGAAGTCCTGGGTTCAATCAGGTTTCAAATGAATATGGAATGAGTACTTCCTTAAATGTAGGACCTAGGGAGGAATTCACTAGTCAGAGGAAGAACCTGTAAAGATGGAGGTGTCACCAGTATGAGCTAATTGGGGTGGTCATCAGAAAGTAGTCTGAAGAGCTGAATTTGACCAGATAACTAGCTAAGAAGTCATCTTTATAACGATGCTAATTGAACTTATGAAAGCTAATGAGGTAACTAAGAGTAAGAGAGAAAAGAGGACCAGGAGAGATTTCTAATATATCCACAGTTAGGGAGATGGGATATGAATTACAATCCAGCAAAGGAAACTGAGGAGAGATCAGACAGGTTGGAGGAGAACCAAGAGAGAACAATGTCAAGAAAACCCAGGGGCAATAGTATCTAGGAGGAAAAGGTGGTTTGTAGTGTCAGACACTATAGAGAGATCAAGAAGGATGAAGGTTCAGAAGGTGATTGGTAACTTTAGAGAGAACAATTTCAGTTGAATGATGAGGTCTGAATCTAGATTGCAGAAAGTTGAGAAGTGAGGGTTGAGGAAATAGAGGAAACAAGTGTAGTGATTTTTTTTTTCCCCTTTAGGAGTTTAGCTGTGAAAGGGAAGAGAGATATAGGACAATGGCTTGAGGAGATGCTTGGGTCAAGTGAAGGTTTAAGGACAGAAAAGAGACCTGGTGGCTTATAGACAACAGGGACAGAACCAGAAAATAAGGAGTGAAGATTACAGAGACCTGGGGGATGATCGTGAAAGTGCTCCTTTCATAACTGATGGGGTATGTGGTTGGATCCAGGGTATAAGTAGTGACTGTACTTACTTAAATGTACATGCTATATCTTTCCTGTAGAAAGTAAGTTTCTTGAGGGTAAGAATCTCTAGATTCAAGCAAGGTACATTGTATAGAGTATGTATTTAATAAATGCTGGAATTTAATTTGACATATTCTTCAAAATGCTTTGTTTTAGAAACAAAAATGGTATTAACGATATACTACTACTACTACTACTACTACTACTACTACTACTACTACTATTACTAGTATTGATAAAAAGCTCACATTTATATAGTTTAGGCTATATATAGTTATATATAGTATAGGCTATATATAGTTAGTGTGTCAGGCACTGTGGTAAGCAATTTATAATTATTATCTCATTTGATATATACAGCAACCCTGGGAGGCAGGCGCTTTTTATTATCACCCCCATTTTATAGATAAGGAAACTGAGGCAAACAGATACTAAATTTATATTCAGACATTTGTGATGATATATAGTAATTTGAGCATGAAAGTGAAAATTTACTGCAGATATTGTCTTTTATTGTATCTTCTGTTTTATTAATATCTTAATCCATTTTTATTTTCCTTTCAGTAACTATATTTAAGGAATTTACTGTATCCTCAGTATGATTTCAGTATGTCTCTGGATTAAAATTTTTTTCAGAGGCTCATACCTTTAACAGAAGTCAATGGGAAAAATCTGTTTCAACATACATAAATTAGCTTCATAGGCAGTATTCCAAAAATGTAGCTGTTTTATATATTGACAGATACTTTGAATTCTAGTTAAGTGATTAGAAAACAGATGGTACCATTTTCTTTAAATGATGTAGCAAAAGACAATTTAGAAGTTATTGAGTCAATTGAGAATAATCCCTACTGCCACCACCCACTGTATACTCAATAAATGGCAGCTTCTCTTAAGCCAGTATTTTAACTCCTTGGCTGCTGTTCTTGCCTTCTTTTCACTGGCTTATCTCCATGCCTGGAACATTTTCCTTTCTCATCTCTATTTCTTGATTTCCTTCAAATCTAAGCCAG
Source organism: Phalanger gymnotis (assembly GCA_028646595.1). Classification (NCBI taxonomy): domain Eukaryota; kingdom Metazoa; phylum Chordata; class Mammalia; order Diprotodontia; family Phalangeridae; genus Phalanger; species Phalanger gymnotis. The sequence goes on along the minus strand of CM053626.1, from coordinate 283,272,139 downwards.
TTCAGAAAGAAGCGTTCCCCAGTTCTACTTAACCTTAGGGCCTTCTGTCAGATTATCTCCAATTTATGTTGTATATATCTTGTTTGTACTTGATTGTTTGCTCATTGTCTTTGCCTATCAGGCTTCTCCTTTACAGGAGGGGTTGTGGGTTTTTTTTTTAATCTTTTTTAGTATCTTTGATGTTTAACATAGTACCTGGCTACTGCTCTGTAGTCAGCACTTTGTAAATGTTTGTTGATGTGACTTGGCCATCTGGATAGCCCAGGCACTATGTAGGAATGGTGCCGTGGTTTTACCAGAGAGAAAATTTCAGTCTCAACTAGTCCTTCCTTTTAACTGAGGTCCTCCATGTCAAACTTGACCAAATATCTAGCAGTGGTTAATGATTTCAGATTATTGAAGTTACTGGATAGGTAGCAGTCAGCTAGAAATGGCAGCCTTTCAGAAGAGATTATTCATTTTCAGTGTGCAAAAACTGGCAACAGTTTAAAACATTCTCACAGTTCTGTCTAATGGGTAGTGTAATGTAAAAATGATCACATGAATTGCAAACAAAGTAATTTCACTCTCCAAAAAATGAAATGTTGCTATTAATTCTGTCAGTGCCTTATTGTTTTTATATTGTACATATTTCATTCCATGTCAGAATAAAACCTCATATTTGCCACTTTTTTCTCCATTTCTATCAATTCCCTCAAATCTGGTTTTTTTTTTTTTTTTACTATTACTACCTGTTCACTTTAAAAAATGTCTAATTATACCACTCAGGAAATTTAGAGAAGGAAAACAAAATACCATATGGAGAGAGGAAAGTTAAATGCTACCTGTTACTTTTTGATTTGTAAGAGAGGGCTAATTTTTTTTTTTTAATCACTGCTACTCTAGGTAATTCCTAGCAGTCATTGCTACTTCAAAGATTAACTTGTAAGAGAAGTGGTCTATCATTGTTTATCCTACTTACCTATGATAGACTAGTGTGTAGTATAATTATGCTTGTCTAATATAGTCCCTTAAAACCTAATAATTAGGTATAAAATTAGATTGTTAGTGGAAATTTTTACATAGACCCGAAAATGAATACATTTTTCAAGAGTGAAGAAAAAAATATCATTTTTAGATACAGAATAATTATTATTTGCCAAGTACCACTGATTTTTCATCTCTTTCATGTCTTTGTCAGAATCAAGTTGACTTAGATTGAAATGGGCTTCCTCGTTTCATGATTATTAAACTTTTTAAAAAATGACTGTAAATATAGTATCAAAAAATAGTCAATCAGGCCTTACCCAGACAATCTAGAGTTTAACAAGATACAACCAAAAGAATTAATAAACAAAAACCAAGCATATAGGATGTTTTGTTGCCTTCTAGGCCTACCCAAGAATCTCTCAGCTTTGGTTTTATTTTCTTTCTTTTCTTGCATCATTTAGTAAACAAGTGTATATTTCTGGTACTGGTCATTTCATTCTGTATTATTTCATGTAAGTCTTTCCAGGTATCCATGTGCATATCATTTTATGACACCACCATACCCTATCACATTAATAAACTCTAAGACATAAATTTCTTAGGGCAAGGACTAATTTTCATTGTCTTTTAAATCTGAAGCATCTGGCTCAATGCCTTACATATAATGGAGGCTTAATAAATGTCTATTGAATGAATGAATGAACTAACTCTTTTTTACTTGTGAGACATGCAACTTTTTTAAAAAAAAAACCCTTTTTTAATAATAAAAATGGAGCATCTATGAAACTTCTGCACAGATTGAGGCAGCAAGGTGCATAGAGTCAGGAAGGACCTAAGCCCACCTCCATCTTCAGACATTTACCAGCTGTATGATTCTGGGCAAATCACTTGACTTCTGTTTGCCTCAGTTACTCGGCTGTCATATGGGGAGATAGCATTTGCCTCGTAGAGTTGTTGTGAAGATCAGATGAAATAATAATTTTAAAGTACTTATCACAGTGCCTGACACATGGTAAGCATTATATAAATGCTTATTCTCTTCCCTTCTTCTTTTTAAGCATATTTTTGCTCAAGGTAACCCTAGAAGGATTTTACTCACCAGAATTTGCCTGTCCCAGTGGAATCACAGGTGTCTCACAGGTCTTAGCCAAAACGATCCTCATCTAAATTGCCTCTGAGTTCAGCCTCATGTTAAATACAAGGTAAATGTTAATTTGCTAAATATTTCCCTTCTTTTTTTTTTAATAAATGAAGTTTTTAGACAGTCAGTTATTTTAATAAGCTGGAGACTATGTTTAGATCTACTGATATTCTTGGAATTGACTTGAGAATTTTTTCTTAGAGATTCATAATTTTTCTTAGCCTGAAACTAGTATGTTCCCCAATTCTCCTTCTGAAGAAGAAATAATTGCATCAGAAATATCTGTGTGCTTGTTCCTTAGAAATGGTGGCTTTGCTACGTATGATTAAAGTAAGTTATTTGATAAGAGCTAATATGGAGAGTTGTCTTCAGCTCATTTATTTGCTAATAAGAATAATCAGTGGTAGCAATTTATTCCTATTTTCTTTTAAAATCAGCTATTTTATGTTTGTTTTGTTAATTGACTTAATGATCTCAGTATCCAATCAAGTTTAAACCTTATCTTTGTGCTTTAACTCCTTCTTAGCCACTGGGTAAAGACTGGTCTTATGATATCATTGGTTTAGGGAGCTCCAAGATGAGAAAATGCCCTCTACCAATGCAGATGGACCATTTCTGTGTGACTCAGTGTTCTATACTACTTGTAGAGTTGTCTAGAGCACTTAAGGATGTTAAGTGACTTATTCAAGGTCATACAGCTCACATGTTTCAGAGGCAGAACTGGAACCCAGATCTTTCTTGATCCAAGGCCAGTTCTCTATCCATATACCATGCTGCCTGTCATTCTAATAATGACAAAGACAAATTTAGTAACCATTTCTCACTTCACCCTGTTAAATCAAGACAATGAGCTAGAGAGTTTCGTATACATGGAATCTTAAAAAGACATTACAGTCAAATTAATTTGTCTTACCGTTAATTTTTTTTTTTTTGCTATGGTGAATTTCTAGGAGCAAGTATGGCAAAATCACATATTGTGATAATTTATCTACCTTTCTCAAGTATGTGTGCATTGTAATTGTGCCCTTTTTGTGTCGTAGGACAGAGTTACCTTTGAAGTAATATGAATGCATGGGTTTGAGGAGTGCTAATTTTATACTGTGTGAAGGCCATCTGACATCATCAGAACAGCAGAGAGAAAAAGAAAGCCCAGAAAAAGTGAAGATAAACAAAATGTATTGTAGGAAGAATCACATAAAAAAGAGTTTACTTTTTCCTGAGTAATAATAAGGAAAAGAAACATGGAATCAAGAGAAGCTGCATTTGGAACTAGCTATACTGGGGCACCTAAGATTAGAGAAAGAGACATTCTAGCCTTTCTGGATCTAAAGTCTTAGGGAGAAATTTAGTTCAAGAGGAAGACATGTATCAACCTTGCTTCTTTTGAGAGGTGAAGTGCAGCAAATGTGTTGCAGTGCTTAGAAATATATGAAGAGAAATTCCAGTGACTTCTAGGTCTGGAGTTCAGGAAAGGGGTGATTGTTTGAGAATGTCCGCTGGTAGGCAAGAGGAACAATTTTTAATATTGTCCCGTGTAATTTGACCCTGAAGTCCCTTACCCTGCAGAAATTATATTTTATTTTTTAAATGGGTGACTGAAAGAATTAAGATATTGATTACTTCCAGTGAGGGAAATGTATAAAAACAGAGGATGGGCTTATGTTACAAACTAGAAAAAAAAAGCACTCTCTTAATTTCTTATGTGGAAGTAACCAGAGATGAATAACATGTTATTCCTAGAACTCCAGCCATATAGTTCCTAGTGTCACCTAGGGCTGAGGCTGATAGTGATACCATAGACAGCAAGGGCTGAAAAAGGTTAGAAGTAGAAGGTCAGAAGGCTTTTTAGGCTAAGCATTGAGCACCATAGTGGATCATGGAACTATACTGAGTGATCTGTACATCTTTGAACGTCAGGGGCCAACCCATACATGAACAACACAGCTAACTAGAGGTCTGGCTTTTGCTTTGTGGTCTCTAATGAGAGGGAGTTCACCTCCCCACTTTACCTTGGACAACTCTTAAGTTATTCTGACATTAGTCCTGAACTTTCCTCTTTTCCATTTACCACCCACTGCTGTTTAATCTGCCCTTCAACGCCAAGTAGAAAAAGTCCTCTTGGTACAGGGGAAATCATACTAGAGATGGATTCAGAAGACCAGAGCTCAAATCCTTGACTTTTTTTAAAAAAAAAGTTCTTCAACGTTTCTAGATCTCACTTTCCTCATCTGTGAAATGAGGAGATTGAACTAGATGGCTTCTAATCTTTGATTTATGATCTTAAGTCTGATTCCATTCAGAAACTACAGAAGCTGAAGGTAACTTATCTTTTATCCTTTGCCAGGGGTGGGGAACCTGTGGCCTGGGCCTGGAAGGCTGTTGTCTGGGCCCTTTCATTCCCAGTATAATGCCTTCAACCTGTCCTCATGTGATGTGATCTTAAGAATCTTCACCTATCTGATTGCCTGCCCTCTTGTTCTCTAGCATAGCAGTGAACTTCCTTAAAGGCGATGTCCAGAAGGAAATGTCATACGCCCAGTGTAACCTGAGCAGCATATTGTCCCCTCTGTAATTTGACCCTGGAATTCCTTAGCTATAGAAATTGTATTTTATTTTTTTAAATGGCTCACTGAAAGAATTAAGATTCTTAAGAATCTTAAGAAATATATGAAAGTGTATGAAATATAAGTAGTTAATGTATTGTATATTAATATAATAGTGTAAGTTCGTATAATGATATAAATATATTAAATATAAGAAAGATGTGAAAACAGAGGATGGGCCTATGTTACCAACAAGAAAAAAAAGGCACCCTCTTTGTTCCTTACATGGAAGTAATCAGGAGCAAATATGGTAAACTTGTTTGAGAATTTGCTGTTAGTTTCACATAATATGATATATCATTTGACCCTGGGCAAGTCAGTTAATCTCTATTTGCCTCTATTTCCCCACCTGTAAAATGGAAATAATAGTACTCACATCTCAGGGTTGTTGTAAAGATCAAATGAGTTAATAATTGTGAAGTACTTATCACAGTGCCTGGCACATAGTAAGCATTAGATAAATGTTAATTACTACATTTGCCTCAGCAGCTTCCATTTAGAGAGTTTTAATGAAATGGAGAAAATCTTATATTTTTGATTCCTTTCTTTTTATTACCCTATCTGCAAATTAAATTGGACAAAGTAAGAATTCCTAGTAGCCAGAATCTTAGAATGTTGGTTTTAATTAAGTAACATGTCATTAACTTTTAGATTTTTTTAGATTTATTTTTTGTTTAAAGGATATTTAAAACACCCCCCCCATCCCCACAGATCTTGTCATATGACCAAAAGGCTCTTGTAACTGAGTTTTGTTATTACCATTGTAAATGAAAAAGGCTGATTTGATTCCAAAATATAAGCAGCCTAGAGATCCTGAATGTTTCATTTGTGGTTGTGCATCTCTATTAATGCCTAGAAGATATGTCCTGGCACTTGTTCCCCTGTGCTGACTGCTCTCAAATGCATTCTGTTCTTACTGATTTCCATCTCTGAGGCCTTAACAATGAGGTGATTACTGTAGCATCTCTTGGAGGGGAACACAAGCTGCCTGTCAGCTCATTACCTTGCAGGCTTGATTTGTTTTTGAGATCCTGTTAGTTACATGGCTATTACTTCAATCACATTTAAAAATAGGATTTTAAAAAGTCATTTCATTCCTTTTAAAAGTTCTCAATTAGGTTTGGAAAGGTATCTCCACTTAGCATATTCATTTTTGTTTATTCATTTTAAAATTATTGATTCAGACTGATTCCTGTAAGCTTGTGAAATATGATTATCTTTTACCTTCATTTTCTCAAGTCAGAATAGATGAAGAAAAAAATTCTGTCTCCGTTGCTTAGAAAGGTTTTGGGTTTTTTACCTCTATGCAAGGTAGCCAGATATCTGAAACATTAAATAGAGCTCATAGAAATAATGTGATTATTATTTCATACAATGTTTCTTCCTGTTATTAGGTACGGATTCCAAGGTCAGCACAGCCAGCCAGCCAGGTGTTGGATGAAATAGTCCCATTTATTTTCCAAAAAACAACTGCTAAACTTTTACACAACTCTCCAATTGAAATGACTTAGTGCGACTTTGGTAAATGCTGCGCTGCTCATGAAGGCTAAGAATTAGCTGTGCAATTTGCTTCTGCCTTATGCTGTGTTTCAAAACAAATCTCGCCTCATGATTTTCACCGAGTTCCGTGAACTGCTTCCCTCATCTCTGCCAGACTCAAGGGGTCAGTCACCCTTTCCAGAGAAAGGATCTCTGCGCTGTTGCTAGCAGAAAGTGTGCCCAGTGTTGAGAAGCGATTAGCAACAGTTGAGGCCTTAAATTCTCTTGGGTTAACCTTAGTTATTGGTTGTTATTAGCAGACAAATACATTCTTAACAGATGCAAACCTTTATGCTTAGAATTGTTTTCTCACTATGTTTAAGAAATGCCACACATATTCTGGTACATCATTTCTGATAGAACTGGAGGCAGTACAGTCATATTTGCTAAATCAGATTGAACAAGAATTCTTGTATCTAAAATGCATTTGGGATATGAAAGTTGCTAATTGAAAAGCTCTCGTAGTAAATCGAGGAGCATTTTCTAGAAAAGCAGCCCCTTACATGTTTGGTTACACTTTCTTTGTGTTTTCACATGTTCCTCTTTCCAAGTTGTGGCCAGGTACTTTGACTCCATAGAAGCCTGTGTTGGCAAGTAAATGTTTATAGCTGTGTCATTCTCCATGGTGATAAAACTATATAAAACCTTCAACATAATCAAAACCACTTATCTCTTTTATTATTATTCTGGCTTCTGCGGGTTCTTTGAAACTTTATCAGGGACTCCTTATAAACTCCGCTAGGCTTTCTTTCAAGTAAGCAAATTGAACCCTTAACCTTCATTTAGAATCATGAAGAGTTAGTGCATTTGTTGAAAGGGACCTTAGAGGCAAACCCCTCAGTTGAATATAAAGGGGGAAAGGGACAAATATTTATTAAGTGTCTAATTATGTGCCACACTGTGCTAAGCACTTTAAAAATATTATCTCATCTGATCCTCACAACAACCCTAGGAGGTAGGTGCTATTATTATCCCAGTATTTTTTAGGGGAAACTGAGGCAGACAGAAGTTAAGCGACTTGCCCAGGATGACATGGCTTGTGTTTGTGGCTACATTTGAACTCAGGACTTCCTGACTCCAGGCTCAGTGCTTTATTCACTGTGCCAGAAGTGAAGTGACTTGATCACACCAAAACCCTAGTCTCCTGAGTGGCCTGAGTTCCTGTTTTTCACCATGCCACCCAGTTCAAGTATCAGGCAAGCCAGGCATTGAGAGGGGCATAGTGTCCAGGAATAAGAAAGTGAGTCCTTCTGTGTTCTGCTTCATCAGACCCCCTCTGGAGTATTATGTGGGTGTCCCAGGCAGGAGGGACACTGATAAATTAGAGGGCAGGCAGAGAGAGGAAGGGAGCCAGGATAGCCAAGGACTTTGAGTTTGTGCCATATGAGGGTTGTGGTCAACACATGTTCTAAACCCAGAAATCATCATTATTTTTTATGTATGGACCTCTGCTAGATTGTTGTTCTATAAGGCCAAATTCAGGGCACTCTCTGGAATTTTTGAAAAACAAAATTTATTTCACTCTGAGATTCCTTTTTATCCAAATTGGCCCCTTGTGATATGTTTCCAACATACTCTCATAAAGGCCACTTGTGCATGTACTGTGTCAAAAGCAAAGGGTGTGAAGGAATACTTCATCTGCAAATTGTGATGGTGTTCAGAATTTAAACAACAACAACAACAAAAAAAACAAAGCCTTTATTAGATACAAAGTACTGTGATTAGGTGCTAGGGCTACAAATAAAAAAATGAGATGTCCTTACCCTCAAGGACTTTGCATTCTTTTATTTTTATTTTTGAAATTTATATTGTTATCTTTGTTTTCATATTATCTCCATTTCTGACTACATTCTTCTCTGACTCTACCCATTGAACCATCCATTGTAATAAATATTTCTTAAGAGAAAGAAAAAAGCTATTCAACATAAGCAAACCAACACATCAACCAAGTCTGACAGTGAATCCAATATTATATCCCCATAATTCCTGTCTTTCCAAAGAAGAGAGGAAGCTGATTTTCTTAACTTTCCAATGCTGTTTCTTATCACCTAGAATTAAGTTGGTTATTTTTTGTTGTTTTTCTTTTCTTTACATTATCTGTAGTCATTGTATATATTGTTTTCCTGGTTCTCCCTTTATCACTCTGTATGAGTTCACAGAAGTCTTCTAAGGAGGATTTTACTTTCAAATGCAAACAGTCAAATAAAACGTGATTCGGACTACTGAGGTCAGGAAGGGAATTTTTGTCTAGGCAAGCCAGGGATGATGATGGGTGGGGCATCTGGGCAGTAGATTATTACATCCTTTCCAGTAGCAATATTAATGTTACTTTTATTCTTGTTCTCAGAGCAAGGAAGAGTAAGAGGTAAAAGCAGGATGGGGATGATCTAAGTATATGGTGGCAGAGCTCCTGGCAAAATGCCCATCCTGGGTAGCTCCTGGTGTCCTGGTGGATCATTGGCTTTTATATGAAGCACTTCTAGGAAAACCTAGTTTCCAGTGCTGTCTCTCATACATAGTAAATTGTGTGACCATGTCCTAGTAATTTAACCTCTCATAACCTCAGGCAGTTCTCTCAGAATATAAATTACAGAGTAGTAAAGGGAGTTTCCAGACTGAGTTCTCCATAGCAAAGAAATTACAAATCCAGACCTACTACTATATCCCCATCCCCAAAGTTACATTGCTACATTCTCTTATCATTGAGGATTAATATGTCAATAATTGTTCATATTTGTGAAGCCAAATATTTTAAAGATGTGTTTAATGTATTGCGATGAATTTTAGACCACTTTTATAGTACTTTCCCTTGAAGAGCTTGTAATTGGATGGAGGTGACAACATGCAAACAAATATGTACAAACAAGCTATATATAGAATAAATAGGAGCTAATTAATGGAGGAAGACACTAGAATTAAGAAGGGTTGGGATTTTATCTAATCAAATCCTTATGGACAATGCATTGCACCATGTGCTACTGATGCTGTTAAATTGGGCCTAGTCCATCAGTCATAATTTGAACTACCTAGACAAAAAGTAATGAATCTTTCTGATACTCTCTTTACAAAGCTTTTTTTTTTTGTTGTAGTGTCACAATTATGGAAGGTGTTTTTGAAGTATACAGAAAATTAATTTTCAAATGTTTACACACAGAAAGCCTTTTACCAAGTATCCAAAATGATTGATTTATGTATTAGCTCTAGCCTTCTGGTAGATGAGATAATAAGCTGTGAGAATACCAGAAGAAGAAAGAAGAATGGTACAAAGACCCTTAGTAAACCAAAAAATGGATAAATGATTCAGGATAAACCAGATATGCAGACTAACCTAGGCTATCATGATAGCGCTTACATAGCGCTTACCCTAGCATCTCTATGTATGTGACTTCCAAATGTAGTCCTCTTCTGTTGCTAGAATTCAGATTTCACATAGCCGGCTGCCTGCTGCTGACCTCCACTGTAGCATCACAAAAAGATGCTATACTTCACGTATTCCTCTTTTCCAAATTTCATTTTGTCTTTTGAGAGCATTCCCAGTAACCCTGCTAGTCATGTGGGTTTGTAACCTTGGATTTTTCCCCTCTCCTTCACTCCATATCCAGTAATTTCCTAAGTTCTGTAGATTTCATCTCCACAAAATGTCTCCCATCCATCATTCTTTCTTTTCACATAATTAACTCTCAGGTCCTACTGCCCTCTTTCTTGCCTAGACTACTGTACTGATCTCTTCCTGTTTCCTTCCTAGTCTTTCCTCTCCAGTTCATTCTCCCAGAATAATCTTCTTTTGAAAACACAGGTGTGTCCATGTTGCTTGCTCGACAAACAAAACCAACAAGAACTTTATTTGTAATTTATGATAAAATTGAGTTGCTTTGGTTATTTTGGTATTTTAAGATCAGATAATTAATTTTCTTGGTCAAAAGGACCATCCTCCGGATGTCCTAAATATTCCTGAAGTGTCAGTCCTGTGTGTCACTCAGTACAGCTTTATGCCGTTTGTCTTTTTATGAAGTCTCGTGTCAGTATTCATGTTTAAATGTTCCCTTGGCTTCTTTTTCTTTGGATTGCTTCAATTAGGATTTTAAAATGAGAGGAAAATTTAGAGAATAAGACCACCCCTTTGCCCCATGCAGAAATCCTTCAGCATTTCTGCCAGGTGGCCTACAACTTTATATTCACTTTCTCCTTTGATTACTTATATTCTGTTTAAATAAGCAAATGCTGTGTTTGCCCAATAGAATGTATGTTCCTTGTAAGTTAGAACAATTTTCTTTATTCTCTTGGTAACTAACACAAACATCTAAAATAGTACTTTGCAAATTTAGTGTATGTGTTTAATAAAAGTTTATTGAATGATATAATTTTAGTGGCTTCCTGTTTCTTCCAGAATACTCACAGAATCAAATAATTTTTTTTAATAATTTCAGAAGGGGGCTCAGTGTTTGTCTTGTTCAACCTACAATGAAAAGAAATCTCTAACATAGGATGCCGGATAGGTGGTTACCTAGCTTCTTGAGAGACCTTCAGTGAGGTGAACTTGGCTACTTCCCAAGGCAGTGTCTTTCAGTATTGGACAGCTCTAATTGTTGGGATGTTTTTTCAGTAACATAATAGTGATGATGATGGTGATGATGATAATGATAGCACTTTAAAGTTTGGAAGGCTCTTTGTGTATATTATCTCGTTCGAGATAACTCTGTGTTAGGAAATTTTGCAGAAAAGGACATTAAGATTGAGAGGGGTTAAGGAACTTGCCTAGAGTTACACAGTTAGTCTAAGGCAGAATTTTAACACAGCCAAGCTCGATATTGAGCATGCTATCCACTCCATCTCCAGACTCCATGTCTTTTTAGTGATCGTCTGCTATGCCTGGAATGCTCTCTCTCCTTACTTCTGCCTTCAGCATCTCATGTCTTATAAACCATGCCTTTAAAACCAGATAACTCTGGCATTCACTGATTGGTCAATAATGGACCTCAGCCCAAGCCTCACTTGCTCATTTTTTGACTTTTGATGGCTCAGAGTGAGTGTAAATTGCATTTGTTCTGGCCAGAAACTCTGAGGGTCTTCCCCTCCCTGATTGATTCTTTTGTGAAGGCAAAGTAGGCCATCTTTTGCCTCAGTTCTTACCTAGCCTTTTACAGCTGAATGGGTGTTGCCTCAGACAGTCTGATACCTAAGAAGGCCAAGGTCTCCCACTGCATCCTGGGCCATTGCCAGTCATCTTGACCTATGTCTTGTTACTGGACTCTGAGGATTCTGGAGGAGAGAGTGAGGCTGATGACTTTGCACAGCCCTGCCTCACTTAAATCTAGTTCACTCGCAAGTCAAGACACCCTGCTCCTGATGTCATTGGTCCTCTTCAAAAATGAAGTAAGAATGAGAACTAAAATCCAACCTTTTACAAAAAACTTTTTCTAGTTCCATTTAATGCTCATACCTTCTATCCGGGATTATTCCCAATTTATTCTCTGTGTGTATATCATTTTCTGTTTGTACATTGTTGCTTGCATGTTGTCTCCCCCATCAGATTGTGAGATCCTGAGGAGCAGGGACTTTTATGATTTTCTCTGTATTCTGATGCTTAGCACAGTACTGGGCACACAGTAGACAGTATTTGTTGTCTTGACAACTTGTAAGAGGGCTTTAAAATTGAGCAAACAAAGCAGTTATACAAATGTTATGAGTATTTCAGTAATTCAGAGATCCTTGTTTTCTTTGGTGGGGGTATTCCCTCTAGTTTGCAATTTCTTTGTGACTTAGTAGATAATTTTTGAAAATTTCCACAACAAAATAATTGATCTCCCTGTAGCCAATGTGAATTTAATTCTGTTGATCCTTGAATGTTAGATCTACAGCTCATCCTAAGACTTGTACTTTGGGCTTTACCAACTCTATACTGAATCTTCTTTCTTAGTTACTGAACCCCATAGATCTCAGGGTCACACACCAGACAAGGATGAGGCTTTTGTAGGGGGTTTGATAAAATTTTCTTTCTTCCAAGGCCTATAAATTCATCCTATGCTATGCTTCCCTTTGGGGGAAACTGGGCCCTCTTCTTTCCACATAGTTGAGGGGACCTCTAGGGGTCAAATTCTGGTTCTTAAATTGTTCTGTTTTTTTTTTTCCTATGGAGTCTAAGCCAGTGGAGAGCAAATTCTATAGAGTGGATATGGAGACTAACTTCTCTACCCCTTATATGTTCGACGTATATTTAACTTGCATTTGTTAATTTAATGTGTGCTTGCTCTCTCTCTCTCTCTCTCTCTCTCTCTCTCTCTCTCTCTCTCTCCCTCTCTCTCCCCACACACACACATATTTATACATATATATATTATTTGTTTTTTTTATCTATGCTACCTCTTCTCTTCAGTTATTCTATTTTTTGTTGTTCTTGAATCCAGGGGCTCATTTTCTTACCTTGTTAATATAGTTTTTCATCATTCCTGGTGCCTCTTTTCTGGGATGATGTTGATTGCTTCTTCAGTTAAATGAAACTATAGCCAGAGATAAATTGGTTATGATTTGATGGCACATGATAAGTACACATATCATTGGCAATTGTACATCCTACCCAATAACTAGTTCTGTCTTCTGAGAGAGAGATTATCTCCTGAGAGTGCTGGGGGAATTGTTACAGTATCATCCATCAGAAATGTTATTCCTAGTAATGAATCTGTGAGACAGATCTTGACCAAGGATACCTCGAAGAAATGAATGTTCTCTCTGGGAGGAGTACTATATATTTTCATCATAAAGCTAGCTGAATTTGCCTTAAGTGTTTAATCCCTTCTCATACTACTGACAATGACGTCAAATATATTTTGTCACTGGAAAAGATTGAAAGTCTTCTTTAGGAATAACTAAGCAAGATTTGTTTATAACATATCCGATAGCACCTTTTTTGTATGTTCATTTTAATTCCTTTTGGAATCCTGGCAAATTGGAATTTGGATTTTAATTGGATTGGAGGAAGATGGCACTGTATTCTCTTTTAAAAGAAAATCTATTGGTAATTTTTAAATGTTCAGAGAATTATATAAATAGGGATGAACAGAATCTATTTTAGGGTAAGGTAATTACAGCATCATTGGATAGAAAATCTCTGTATAAAAATAGCCAGCCTCAGATGGTGCTGAAGAAAGGTAATTAAAGTATAGAGAATAATGAAAAAATACCCCTTGCTTTGCTACTTTCTTTTAATGGCAGGCTTAGTGCCCTACAATCAAATCACTGAGTCCTCACCTGGAAGTCTCTGTGTAACAAAGACTAACCTGTTGTATTTTTTCCCGAGTGAGGTGTCTGCTTTTCTTGTCTTGGGTCCTCTGTGGAAGGTTAGAATTTATGGTATCCGTCTGATATGTAAATGTAGCATCTTCGTCTTTTTTTAAAATGTGTTTATGTGTTTGTATGAGATGGCTAGCTCTGTATCTATATAGAGTTACTGATTTTTTTATTTCAGAATTCAAAGCTGAATATACATATATATATGCATAGACATTTATATTACACACACACACACACACACACACACACTGCTAATTCAGTAGTGTCCAACATAGAGGGCGAAACCCAAGAGACCATAACATCAACCCAAGGTTTGTGTAATCAACCAATCAATAAGTGGGATGATGAGTTCCATCATCCTATATGTCCCACATCTATGGGACAGCCAATCTTGGGGCTCATTTCCAACATAATCACAGTTAACATATATGTATTTTCCTTCAATAGTACCCTCAAACTCCACTGAATTTTTGTGTGTGTGTTGTGTAAATACATCCCCCCCCCACGCAGTTATATATGTGTGTGAAGAGATGAGGTAAGAATGATTTATAGTAGTGCTCAGTTGAAGAAACTGGAGACATTTATCCAGAAGAAGAGGAGACTCATGCAGATCATGCTGCCTACCCTCAAGCATTTGAAGGGATATCATGTAGAGGAGAGATTGACTCCTTCTATTTGGCCCCAGAGAGCAGAATTAATGGTTGGAAGTTACAAAGAGGCAGATTTAAGCTTTATGTCAAGAACAACTTCTCAAAAAATGAAAGTTGTCCAGAAGTGGACTTAGCTGCCTTGACAGATGTAGAGGCATCCTCCTCTCTGTAGGTCTTTAGGCAGAGGCTGGGCAGCCACTTGTCAGATATGGTATAGTAGGGATTCCTTTGGTTTAAGAGTTGGGCTGGATGACTTCTGAGATTCTTCAAATTCCATGTTTCTCTTATGGGAGAACTCCATTTTTATCTCTAGATTAACCGCTAATTTTGTGTGTGTGTGTGTGTGTGTGAGCGCACGCGCGTGCGTGTGTGTATGTTCCTTCTAGAGAGAGGCAGCATGGAGTAATTACTGCAATAAGGACTTTAACCATACCCCATTAGCAAAACTTTTTTGAGCATATGCCCCTAATATGTGTATATTTATTTAGAAATTAACATACATCTGCAGTATACAATACCAAAATATTGCACACAATATAAAAATACACAAAAATTTTAAAATATTTTTATTTTATCAATTATATAAAATCTTTTTTCTGCATATACAATATGATAGAATAGGTTTCATTATTTTAAAAATATTCCCATTAGGACAGATTCGTAAATGATAATTGTTCTTATAGTAATTAAATATTTAGTTAGTTTGATCAACTAGCCAAAGCTAGCTAGCTAGCTAGTTAGCTAGCCAAAGCAGGTGAATTTTTTTTCCAAAGATATTGTTTATTGAAAGATATGTAATGCAACAATTAAATAATAGGTCAGAAAAGTGCATAAACAGGACAGCAGGAGTCATTTCTCTCTGTGTTGGGATTCACCATAGACCACACAACCTCCCCAATCAAAAAGCAAATTGCCTAATTTCAATTCAGCAGAAAGTTTTTAATATAAATCTAATACTTTGAAGAGCATCAAAAAAGCTTATTTGATTAGACCATAGAGTGGAGAAATGGGAATAACATATAATAAGGTTGAAAAGATTATTGTTGAGTTGTTTTTGTCATGTCTGATTCTTCATGACTCCATTTGGGGTTTCTTGGCAAAATACTGGAGTGGTTTGCTATTTCCTTCTCCAGCTTATTTTACAAATGAGGAACTGAGGCAAACAGTGACTTGCCTAGGGTCACACAGATAGTAAGTGTCTGAGGCCAGGTTGGAACTCAGGAAGATGATTTTTCCTGACTTCAGGCTTGGCATTGTATCTACTGCACCACTCAGCTGCCCTGAAAGGGAGGTTGAGATAAGTTTGGGAGGGCTGTAATGCCAGAGTTGTTGATATTACATTATAGCTTCTCTGGGGAGTCACAAGTGTTCTTTCAATAATGGGTGACACGGTCAGACCTGTGCTGTAGGAAATTACTTTGACAAGAGGATGAATTGAAGTGATGCGAAGCTTGGAACAAGGAGACATATTAGTTGGTCATTGCTGTAGCCAAGGAGGTGATCCAGAGAGCAGTGGTAGGTATGCTGGGGGCAAGCATTTTCCTAATTGCACCTGTCCAGCTGTGGTCATGGTTAGGTTAAAATTGCCCGGAAAGGCTTCTGTCCTGCAAGGAGAGGGTAAGATTGGGAACCTGCAAAGCAGAGTTTGAGGGAGAAACAGAGTTTGGGGTAGTATTGAGGAATAATGATGCATAAAGGTTGAGCGTGATTATATTGGAAATGAGCCCCAAGATTGACGGTCCCATAGATGTGAGGCATGTGGGATGATAGAACTCATCATGCCACCTATTGATTGGCTGATTACACAGACCTTGAAGTCCTGCTATGGCCTCTTGGTTTGTACTTCTATTTTGGCCATCATTGAATTAGAGGATAGAGAAATGGCCTTATAGTCAGATTAATTTGGGGTTCAGATCCAGTCTCTGACACATACAAGCTCTGTGACTATTGACAAAATTCATGTCCTCAGTGTGAATTTCTTTAATTCCAATTTCTAATAATTCTGAATCCTAATTCTGATTTCTTTAAGTTTCAGATGAATTGTTTACATGTAGAAGTTTCCATATTATGAGTTTCCTACACAGATCTACTGAAAAAGATTCTGACATAATTGTACTGCATATGAATTATTCTTAATGATATTGAATATTGTCTTGAAAATCCTGATGTAAGAATGTTTGTGCAGGAGAGAGAGAGAAAATGAGACAGTGTCTGAAGAGTTAAGGCTAATGAATAGAAATGTTTTGTACCTTTATATTGGGACTTCAATCTAGTTTTAGGCACTGCCTTTATATTTTATGTCCCAAAAACAAATTCACCAGGGATCATTGTTTTAAACAATATCCAAGTTCTCCAGGAAAATTGTTTGATATGCTAGATTTCAGAATCCTTGGTCAACTGGGTATAACCTTACTAAATTTCTGGCTTGCTACCACAAATCTGCAGATTCATAGAGTATTAGACAAACAGGAGAGGTTTACCTACTTTTCCTTGCATCACTGGAACTATTGGGCTCTGAAAATGTGACCTTAGGTACATTGTAAGATTATGAATTTTTGTTTTCTTTTGATCTTTCTATCAAAATAACATGTATACTTGACATGTTGCCTGGCAATAAGAAGACATTGTTTTCCTCACTCAGGAATTTACTACTTAGGTATACGTGATCAAAATATTAAATTTCTTTGCTTCTCTCCTCTTTGTAAAATTAGGATACAATTTCCTGTCTTCTAGGGATATTATGGCCCTTCACTTGATGCTCTATATAGGGGCTAGAGTTGCAGAGCAGAACCTCAGAGTAAATAGAATCCCAGTAGTCTCACTTTTCCCACTTAACTAGCCTGGACCTTTGGATGAGTCCCTTAATTCTTAGAACTTCACCTTCCCTGTCTCTAATCTGGAGATGACATTTCTTGCATATTCTGGATCTCTTAGGATGCTTTTGAAGATTAAATGAGTTATTGTACATAAAGCAGGAGTTAAGTGTCAAACACTATAACTCAGTCGTGCTTGTTATTATTACAGAAAGCACTGAGCTCCAGAAGTTAGGGTTATTGCCACCAACATTGCTATTACTGTGATATGCTTCAGTTTCCTCTTTTGCCGTTACTGATGCCAGCTATTAGCCACAGCCAGAGGCAGACAGAATTCTGGACTAGAAGCACTGACTTAAAAGTGGAAAGTCTGATGTTCTTATGAGTTCATTTCAACTGTATTTGAACATAATGAAGGAGTTCTTTGTTTTTTCCCACCTTATTAGAATCAAAATTAGGTTATCATTCATTAAAAATAATCTAGAAATACTTTAGAACATGATTAGGCAAGTAAAGAAACTGCTATGCCATTGAAAAGCCTGCTGGGAGAGAAATTCCCCAGAGGACTTGATGGAAAGTCAGGAAATATAATCAGATTGAGAAAACAGGCCCAGAATGCCTATAATTATTCCAGTAGTGTTGAAAAAAACACACAATTTTAATTTCGTTTAAGTTGAAATATTAACTTTCTAATTAATTTAGTTTTCAGTGTTTTGAATTAGTACTATCTAGAACAGGCTGGCTTAATCGTAAACATATAGTATTATATAAGGGCTGTCTAGGTTTCATTATTGCTAGGGAAAATTGGTTTCTTAACAGCATCTCTTCTTTCCCATTTGAAAGTATACATCTCTATTTAGTTCCTGCACCATTGCTTTGCTTAGCATAGGAGCTAGTCCATCATGCTTAATCTACATAATCGTAACCTGTGCTAGATAAAGGCTTTTAATTTCAGATTCTCAATTTTATTTTAAAGACATTCAGTGTTCCTCAGCTCTTGTAAATTACCAAAAGTACCTTCGATGTCATATACCAAATATTTATTAAGTACCTGTTATGTGCATCCTGTGCTTGGAAAGCTGGAAAAAGGCAAAGCTTAGACAAGCTGTGGGCTTAACATTCCTAGTAAGTCTAGCCTTTTATTCCAGATCTCCTAGTCTATATAAATTACTGTGTAGTAAAGACTTTTTCAGCACTTAAAGAAGTTAATTCAGACTATTCACTGGAAGGTTAAATACTGAAGCTGAAGGTTAAGTACTTTGGCCACATGATGAGAAGACAGAGCACATTGAAAAGGACCCTGATTTTGGGAAAGATTGAAGGCAAAAGGAGAAGGAGATGGCGGAGGATAAGATGGATAAAGAGTGTTATAGAAACAATGAATATGATCTTGAACAGACATTGGGAGATAGTGGAGGATGGAAGAGCCTGGTGTGCTGTGGTCCATGGGGTCACAGAAAGTTGGATATCACAACCAACAAAATACCTGTTCAGTTTAGGTAGGCCAAAAACCTATGTAATTTCAAACTCAGGAGTAAGATTGCTATTAGGGTGATTAAGTTTTCAAGATTTTAGCTTTCTATTTTTATAATCTATTATTGAATTTTACTGAGGAAGGACCTGAGATACAGTACCTGCAATATTCTACTAGGAATGAGCCTGGAAGCAGTGTTGTGTTCCTGATGCTGATGTTTATTGTACCCTTGCCTGCTGAGTAGTAGATGAAAGCACAGCAAAGCCTGTCCATGTCAGTTAAGCCAGAGAGTGAAGGTTGTTTAGAGTGAGGCCTGGAGTTAGCCAGAGGCAGAGGCAGAGAGAGAGAGCTTATCCCATTATCTTCCTGCATTTGCCTCTGCCCACTATTTCACAGCCATTTCTATCTGTAAATTCTTTAAGGCTTGGAGACTTCAACTCTTTTAAAGTAGTTAATACTTTCTTAGTGATTGCTGACAATAGATTTTTAAGCTCCCTCATCCATTTTTGTTCTATCCTTTGCAATCTGAAGCTAAATTTTCTTAATGAAAAGGAGCTAATTACTTTTGACTCCTCTTATTGTTAATACGGTATATTTAACTTGGCACCTGGTTTTAGATGTGAGGACAGTGGGAGAAAGAGGAGTTGAAGATGACTCCAGGTTTTTGAGCCTCAGTGGCTGATAGAATAAAAATGTCATTAATGGAAATGGTAAAAGCATGAGCAAGAACTAGTTTTAGAGGAGAGGTGATTAATGTTGCTTTAGGTGGAGTTTGGGAGAAAGGTCAGAGGTAGAGAAATTGAGTTGAGGGTTATCTTCAGAGACATGATAATTGAAGTCATGGGAGCCAAAAGGAGAGAGGGACAGGAGCAGAAGTTCTTAACATTTTATATGTATATATGTATGTTATGGATTCCTTTGGCAGTCTGCAAAGCCTATGGACTTCTTCTCAAAAAGTTTTAAAATGCATAAAATTGCATATATTTGATTTTCATTTATTTATTTTTAGCATTAATTTTTAAAGTTTTGAGTTCCAAATCCTCTCCCTCCATACAGCTTTTCTCCCACCAATTGAGATATCAAGCAGTGTGATACCAGTTATATATGTGAAGTCCTGCAAAATATACTTCTGTATTAGCCATGTTGCAAGAAAAATAAGATGAAAAAATATGCTTCATTCTGTTCTCAGAGATCATCATTTCTCTCTCTGGAAGTAGATAACAATTTTCATCATAAGTCTTTTGGAATTATCTTGGATCATTATCTTGATCAGGGTAGCCAAGTCTTTCACAGTTGATCATCCTTACAATATTGCTATTGCTGTATACAGTGTTCTCCAGGTTCTGCTCATTTCACTTTGCTTCAGTTGATGTAAGTCTTCTCAGGTTTTTCTGAAACCATTCTGCTTGCCATTTCTTATAGTATAATAGTATCCCATCACAAGCATATACTACAACTTTTTAGCTATAATTCTTTGCCACCACAAAAAGAGCTGCTTATAAATATTTTTTATATATACAGGTTCTTTTCCTTTTCTTTGATCTCCTTGGGCCATAGACCTAGTAGTGGTATTGCTAGGTCAAAGGGTATGCACAGTTTTGTAGCCTTTTGGGTGTAGTTCCAAATTGTTATTTAAAATGTTTGGACCAGTCCACACCTCCACCAGCAGTTCATTAATGTTCCAGTTTTTCCATATCCCCACTCCCTCCAGCATTTATCATTTTCCTTTTCTGTCATATTAAGTTCTCTAATAAGTGTGAAGTGATACCTCGGAGTTGTTTTAATTGACATTAATCATTAGTGTTTTAGAGCATTTTTTTTGCATGACATTTGGTAGCTTTGACTTATTTTGAAAATTATTCATATTCTTTGACCATTTATTAATTAAGGAATGGCTCTTATTTTTATAAATTTGTCTCGGCTCATTATATAGTTGAGAAATAATACCCTTATTAGAGAAACTTGCTGTAAATTTTTTTTCTGTTTCCTGCTTTACTTCTAATTTTGGCTGCATTGGTTTTGTTTGTGCAAAACCTTTTTAATTTCAGGTAATCAACATTATCCATTTTACTTCCTGTGGTCTTCTCTACCTCCTGTTTGGTCATAAATTCTTCTCTTACCCATAGATCTGACAGATAATCCTTAAATTGCTTATGATAATAAACTCTTAACATATATAGGATTAAGAAAGAAATGGATTATATTGAAATAATTTTCAAAATGTATTTTAAAAAACAAGTTTTTGGGCCCCAGGTTAAGAAAAGAGGATTAAAGATAGAACTTGAAGGATGTCTACATTAAGAAAAAGAAAAGGAACCAATAAGAAAGGTAGGAGTGCCAGAGGATTTTAGTGCCAGAGAAACATTGGTAGGAAGTAACTTAAAGGAGGAGGAAATGGTAATAAATAGATACTACAGATAGGTCAAGAAGGACATGGCTTTTAAAAAAATGGCTTTTGGTTTGGTGATTAGATGAGCATTTGAAAGAACAGTTTCACTTGAGTGGTTAGAGTGAAGTACGATTGTAGGGAAAGAGTTAGTGTGGAGGAAGTGAGGCTGAGAATTGTAGCTTGGGGTGGGGGTAGGATGACTGAGTGAATGGACTTTATAGGATTTGGAGATCTGAGAATGTTTTTAGACAGATTGAGTCAATTGAGAGAGAAAGATTAGAGATGCAAAAGAAGGGATAATTCATGGAGCCACATCCAAGAGGAAGTCAAAGGGAATGGGATTACATAAAGTCAAGCCAAAGTGATTCTGGTAAAGAACGGACATTTCTTTAGATGTTGTAAACTACTTTGCAGAGGTTTGCATTTGTGTGTGTGTGTGTGTGTGTGTGTGTGTGTGTTCAGAAGTCCTCAGCTACAATGCTAGTTGTGAATAATGTGAATCTACATCCTTCCATCTAGCTCTTACTTATACTAGTGTTGCAAAAAAAATGTCAACAAGGTGAAATCCAGCTTGGAAATGATTTCCATTTTTCAATAACTACTCATCTTTTGATGGCAAGAATTATATTAGATCACCTTCTATTTCATTCCTTTTGTCTCAAATATTCTCTGGATTGCCTAGTACTAAGCCATAGTCAGTTTATAGTAGACGTTTAGTTTAAGGCTCAGTGATTGATTGATTTGTTCTTACGTAGTAAGCCTTGGGATCTTCTTACTAAAACTTTGCTTGACTCAGGGAATAACTTTTTTCTCCAATAATATTTTATACTGCATATCTTATATTCTCTTCCCTGTACAAATGAAATACTGTATCTGGAAGTGCTTTGAAAATTTGAAAGCTTTATTCAAATAACAGTGATAGTGTTTTTAGCCAAGTTTACTGTTCACATATAGTGCTTCCAGATTAGAATACTCTGTTTTCATCTGTTCTAATTCTAGAAGAATTCTAAACTATGTTTTTCCCCTTATTAAAAATCTTTCTTAGTTCTTATTTTCACTATACCTTCCCTAGGAACAATTGTCAAGTACTCTAATCAAATGAAATAATTTATACTAACCATTAATACCCATCCTACCTTATTTGCCAACCATTTACAACCAACTCTGTAAATAGATCTGGGAACAGAAAACTATTAAGCCATTCAGTATATATCAATTAAATTGAAGTTGGAATGTTAAATTACCTGCACTCCTGATAAACACAATCAGCAAAATAGAGAAACATCACAGTCTGCATATGAAGGGCATCATGCCATGGTGGTTACAAGTAAGTTATAACAATTTTGAAAAGTTTTTAATTGATAATCTCCTATTTTTATATAACTTTCATTTCTTGTACTCCTTTGCTTAGCAAGCCATTGCTTGTTGTTCTTTTACCGGTTGAAAAATGAAATTATCACAAAAACAGATCAAGAAGTTTTTAGCTGCTTTTGCTTTTGGTGGTGATGAATTTTTGTCAGATGTCTGAATATTGAAATCCTTCATTACTACTATATTCTATCATGTCTATGTGCGATGCTTGCGATATGTTCTCAAATCTCTCAAATATTTCCTCTTTTTGTCTAGGTGTTCTGTAGTACACTCCATTGACAAAACCATTTGTGATTCTTCCTTGATTTACCTTTACCCAAATAATCTCCATCATGCATCCCACCTCTGGCTCTTGAATTTCCTCATATGAGTATACTTTATTAATATACAGTGCTATCCCCCATTACATATGTTCCTCTTACCTGTTACTTTTTTTTAAATAAGGTATACCTAGCCAGGGCCATGATACTGTAATAGCCTTTATCCCACCAAATATCAGTGGTACCTCTGAGATCAACTTTGTCTACTTGTTGTAGGACCTCTAGTTGCTCTCATTTGTTGATTAAACTTTGGGCATTTGTATATAGATATGTGAGGCCAAGGGCTGTACTACTGTTTCTTATCTCAGATTCTGCCCCTTGTGAACTTCTGGGTATCTTAACTGTTATTCTTTTCCCTTCTTTGTAGCTGCCCTCTCTGGTATCTAACTTGGGAGATAAACATGGGCAGTCTTCTCTCTTCTCCCATTTTTTTTAATTTAAAGCCCTTTTGGTTAGATTTAGAAGACACCCAAAGAATATGGTTTACCACTCTTTGTTAAGTATACTCCATCCCTGGCCAGAAATGTGTCATCCCTGTGTTTTAAGCTATAGTTCAGAAATACCAAATCCATTTTCAGATACTACTTTGTTAGCCAGCAGTTTATTTTCTGAATTAATTTCCTCATCTTTAAATGGAAATAGTAATTCTTGTATATATAGTAATGAGAAATTCCTGATAAGAACAGGAGTTAAAGATGTCATCAAGATAGGAAGAGGAGGTCAGCTGGTCACATGGTAATAGATTACTGGTGGACAGCTATAGCAATTTACCCAGAATATGAGATGAAAACTTCTAGAATGTTTGGTTGATCCCTGGTGATGAAATTACTTTAGGAGATGGACGAAAGTCGGACAGAATGGGCATGCATGGATGAGTTGTAAACTTCATCTTTGAATGAGATCATAGATCCATTGGAACATTAGTGTATGTCTCTCATAGAGTTGTTTAGAAGATCAATACATGGAAAGCACCTTATGAAACTTAAAGTTCTATATAAATGCTGTCTAGTATTGATATTATGCATTTTTCACTTGACTATAGGATTCTTGTGGACAAGTCATACCTTCTGTTTCCTTTGTAGGTATCTACCATAGAACTCTATCCATAGTGACAGATTTACATAGTTTACTTTTTTTGTGTCATGAACCACTTTGGCAGTCTAATGAAGCCCATGAGCCCCTCCTCAGTTCAGAGTTCATTGTTATTTGAATATTTAATAAAAATATGACCAAAAATAGTATTCGTGAATTCCATATGTTCAAGTGAAAGACTGTCAAAGAACAACTGTCAGTTGCTGGAGTCAAAAAAGATGATTATTTTTCCCCCATACCAGTATTTGTATGCTTAAAGAGACAATGTCTGTATTGAATTTATATTTTAAAAAGCTAATCAATCAGTAAGTCCTATGTGCCAGGAACTGTGCTAGGTGGGTTGAGGGGAAGGCATACAAAGTTGAAACTGCCCATGCCTCCAGGAACTTATATTTTATTAGGATAGACCATGTCAAATTGGGTATTAGGTTATGGGGTGGGGCAGAAAGAGTGAGTACTGACAGCATGGAGATCAGGAAAGCCCACCTTTTGCGAGTGGCATTTTAACCAAGTCTTGAAGGAGAATCCCCTTCAAAGAATTATATAATGGACCAGTTTTCTAAATCCTGGTTGTAGATTTTTAGAAATGTGGCAGTAAATATAGCTTTAAACCCTGCTGTTGACTTATAGTTGAGCAAAAAACAAAAGCTACAAAAAAGATCAACACCATGAAAGTACTGAATGATCGGATCCAGAAAAAAAAAAAGCTTGTCAGAGGGCCACAATAATGGGGGAGGGGGGAATTTTAATTACTCAGTTACTATAATCTGAATAATCATTTGTAAACCCCAAGGTAATTACTGTTTAGGAGAAACCATAGAGTTGTTCTAAAGGGGTTGGCTAAACATTCTACCAGTCTGAGCCTGTTTTGGATCTTATCCTGGAAATGAACTCAAGAATTTGAGCAGAGCAGTGCTGACCCATTTATTATGGTTCTGTTTGTGTTTCCTCTAATGTACTTCTGGTTTTCAGTTGCTTGTTTCTCGAAAATAATGGTTTATATTGTAATATGCATTGCAGTAGAGTATGTGTGTTTTTAAAAGCATTAAAAATGAGTAGTGGCAGTTTGATTTAAGGCATGTCTATAGTAAAAATTGATTCAAGATGCCAACAAGATATAAAAATGAAGGTCCCTATCAATAGGCAGTTGGTGTTGAGAAAGTAGAGAGCAAGAGCAAATCTGTGGCTAGATATAATTCTAGGAACTGTCCAGATAGAAGATGATGAACCCATGGTCTCTGACTGCAGGAGAATACAGTTGCTCTGTGTGTTTACCTTTGATATGGAAGAGGCAGGGGGGCAGCAGGCACAAGTTGGGTTTATAGAGGGAACTGTTCTAAATGGAAGAATTAGGAGGAGCAGTCTGTTTCATCCAGTGTGAACACTCCAAGTGCTTGGTTGGTCCTGCCTGGGGTTGCCTTGCTTTTGCTTTTAAGGTATTGTCTCAGTTACGTTTCAGGCGAGCTGGGGAAGGGGTAATACCTGTGATTTTAGGCTCTCCTGTTCATGGAAATTTGCATTTTTCTAGGGTTGTTAGTATTTATCTCTTCTAGTTTTTGTGAGGATATAAGGGTGTAGTCGCCGAGGTTCATTGTCTTTGTTATAGAAATCTTTGGATCAGCTCTTAATTGAATTAGAAGATACCCTCAAGTCATTCCATTTGCATTGATTAAGGAATCGTCTATCTCCTTTGTAGAAGGTACTGGACTAGACTGAGAATACTGGACCAAAATCAAATCGTTCCTGCATCTCAGCACTTACATTCTACACTAGCTGAACCTTCACCTGGTACAGGAGTGGGAGG
The DNA here is from genome assembly GCA_028646595.1 of Phalanger gymnotis. NCBI lineage: Eukaryota > Metazoa > Chordata > Mammalia > Diprotodontia > Phalangeridae > Phalanger > Phalanger gymnotis. Next base: position 283,246,687 of record CM053626.1, on the reverse strand, counting down.
TCCATGTTGTGGAGCAAAAATATCAGTCACATGTGGGCTCAGAACTGAGAAGGCTGAAAAGGGGATGCATTTTAAGCCAAAGTGACTCTTTGTTGTTGTTGCTGCTAAAGCAAACATACCTGTTTGGAAACAGTGAAGAAAAATGTCTCTGATTATAACAAGAAATGCCTCATTGGATACTATTAGAATGAGGAATATGGTGCTTTTATTTTACTTATTGCTAACATGACAGTCATACATTGCCAACTTGCTTATGCTATTAACATTTTAATTAACCTTCAGGGATGTGAAGTCACTGGACTCTAAACAACATTGTCAGCACACAACCACTTATAAGGTAGAGGCTGAATCCAGCTTTCAGGTCCTTTCAGCACCATTGTGTATATATGCTTTATAGTGATGAATATCAAAACAGCAGTTAATTATAGTAGTACCATTTCTGTTCTTCACCTCATTATCTCTGTCTTGCACGATTATTTTCTGTTGCTGCTGGCTCTACAGCATCAGGCTTGGCACCAGTGAAGTGTGAACACAATGCCAGCACTGCATTTGAGCCCCAGAATAGAAAGACAGATGGCAGATTGTGCTATTTATAGCAGAGCCGATCTGCCTGAGGTGAGCATCACTGCTGAAATGGTTCTTATCAAGAATGTTTTCAGTTATTAAAGGGACAAGGAAATAAAACCCAGTGAAAAAAGCCATAGTCCCTAGGACTCTGGGAGCAAAAAATTTTGCTATAGATTGCAAAGCAATTCCAAATATTGATTAGCCATTCTCAAACTGGAGAATCATATCTTTTTTCTCCCTGCCCCCCAAATAAAAGCTTCAGGTTTGCAGCATTATTCATGACTGAGCTTGAGGAATTTATTGTTCAGTGAAGTTCTGCTGCCATAGCAACTTGGGTAGAATGAATTTTAATTACTAGAAACAAAGTAGTTTCTGATAAGAACTAATCATTTAATTGCACTAGTGGAACTACCCATGGTTTTTTGTTTTGTTTTGTTTTGCTACTCTTTCTCTAATTGCTCATCTACTTTTAAAAAAAAAAGAATGCAAAACAATGTTCTTTCACATTTTATTCTTTGTTTTTTTTTTAAATGAAGTGCTCCAAACTCCCGTTAACATATACAGGTTATTTCATGGGCTGAAATATACTTGATATACAAAATTGTGGTGTCATATGAGTCACTTAAGCTGTCTTACACCTGTTAGATGCCCATTTTCAAAGATCAGTGAGTTCCTCCACTTCCAATACTAGTTACAAGTACTTTGAAATATCTGAGATGACCAGTGAAACCCTATCAGAGAATTTGTGTGCCCTCAAAACCCCCCAAAGTCATACCACTATTTTGTCTTTTTATAAAGAGAAAACAAGTTGGTTAAATTTTCACCTTTTAAAATTACTACACTATCTTTGTGCAGGAACATTTTAAATTAATTTCCTCATTTGATATTCATATTACATTTAAATTTGTAACAAAGAAGTCTTGTATGAGGGCTTGTTCAATCTTGTGAACTAGTACTGAAAATTTTAATTCTGGTTAAGTGGTTTTTTTTGGGGGGGGTGTGGGGGAGAATCTTATAGAGAGAAAATAGTAAGTTTTTATTAGGCAAAAGTTTGTCAGACCCAGGCTTGCATTGTCTTGTCTCCATGCCTTTTTATATACAATCTTCCATGTCTTAAGTGTTATCTTGTTTCCCTTCTATCTCTCAAAATCCTAAACTTCCTCACTTAACTCAACCACCATCTTGTTCATGACATATTTTCTGAGTTTCCTGGTTACTAGTGCCTCTCCTGCTACCCAATTACTTTGTGCATTATATTTACTTAAATGTACACACATACACACACACACATATTGTTTCTCTCAACAGAATCTAAAAGTTCCTAGAAGTTTAGTAGTTTCATTTTTTTTTTAATGCCTAGCACAGTGCCTGGCACATAGAAATGCTTAATAAATTCTAGTTAGATTGTGAACTGCTTGAGTGCAGGACAATTTTTTGCTTTCCTTTGTGTGCCCGGTGCTTGGCACCTACTAGGTGCTTAATAAATCTTTGTTATTGGCACATAATAGATTGCTGGTGGATTGGTTCATATACTTTTAATGGATATATATATATATAACTTAGGGAAAGGTTGGCAGTCTTTTTTATTAACAACTACTTGACATAACTTCCTTCCTTCCTTCCTTCTAAGAAGACAAGAAAGGGAGAAAGGGGTCATGATATGAACTGTTTAAAAGCTAAACAAGATTTTATATTTGATCCTGGAGGTAGTAGGAGTTTGTTAAATAGGAGGATGACACGGTCAGACCCGGGTTTTAGGAAGATCAATTTGGTGGCTGAGTGGAGAATGGACTGGGGTGGAGAGAGACTTGGGGCAGGGTGACTAACCAGCAGGCTGTTATAATAGTTCATGCTCAATGTGATGAAGGTCTCCACCAAGACGATGGCAAAAACAGAGGAGAGAAGAGGGCATATACAAGTGATGTTGTGAACATCAGGACTTGCCAAGTGATTGGATACAGGTGATAAAAGAGAGTGAGGATTTGAGGAGGACACCTAGACTGTGAACCTGCCTGACTGGGAGTAGTCACTACATCACAAAGTGGTGTCCTTGACAGCAATAGGAAAGGTAGAAAGAGGGGAGGTTTTGGAGGGGAAAGAGAATTACTTCAATTTCGAACTGAGTTCATGATGTCTCTGGGATATCCAATTTGAGGTGTCTAGTAAGCAATTAGAGAGGCAAGCCTGGACATTGGGAAAGAATTCAGGGACTTATAAGTAGATTGGAGAATCATCCAGCTTTGAGTTAATGATTGAAATCATTTGAAGCAGATGAGACCACTGAGTGAAATAGAGGGACTAGGTCAGATGCTTGGGGGACCCCTATGATCGTTGGTCATGCCAGGTGTAAAGATCCAGCAGAGGAGACAGAGCTGTCAGATAGGTAGGAGAACCAGAAGAGATCGGTGTCATGAAAACCCAGAGAAAAGAGAGCATCAGGGAAAAGAAGATGATTGACAGTCTTTAAGGCTGCAGAGAGGTCCAGAAGGATGAGGGCTGAGAAAAGGCCATTAGATTTGGCAATTAAGACATTTCAGTAACTTTGGAGAGAGCAGTTGGAGTTGAATGATGAGGTCAGAAGCCAGAGTACAAGGAGTAATGTGTGAAGGAGAGTAGTGTGTCATCAGCATGGAAGGATAGCTAGAAGCTGCATTGTAAATGAGTTTAAGAGCCAGAGGAGTTTTGCATTTTATCCTGAAAGTCATAGGCATCTTCTGCACTGATAGGGCTTCTGTTCTTTGAGGAGAACAGACGTGCACACTGATAAGTAAATGTAAAAAATATATGAAGTACATGTAAACTAATTCTGAGAGTTGGGGACAGCCATTAGCTTCTAGAGGGATCAGGATAAACCTCATGTAGAAAGTGGCACTTCACTTGAGCCTTAATGGAAGTTAGGGTTCTAAGAGGGGAATATGAAGAAGTGTTAGGTATGGGTGGTAATCGAGAGGCCAAAAGTGGGAGATGAATAACTTGTATGGTAGAAGAGCAAGTAGCTTGGTTTTACTTTTGAAAGAGAATTATATGAAAGGGAATTATATGCAAATAAGCCTAGGAGAGTAGACTGGAACCAGATTAGGAGGGGCTTTAGGTACAGATGTCCTGGGCTACAGTTATGATAGTTCCGTTCCCAGGAGCTTGAGAACCACCCCAAACAGAAGATAGATCATTTATAGATCTGAAAAGGAAAAAATAAAAGGTTTTTATTTAGTGTAGTAGCATCCTGTGATCTCCCACTCACCATCTCATGCCTGTCTATTTACAGTAATATCACATTGAATTGTCACATTTTCAACATAATATTCACAGATTAGCTTAAGACCACTTTCAACCATCTGTTGACTAGTAAATATTAGCCCTGTCACTAAGTAGTTTGTAAAATGTTTGTAGTATAGTGGATTCTAAATCATGCAGTATTTCAAATGATAAGTAAATAACCTTCAACTGCTTACTGAAGTATTTTCTAGGCTAACTTATAAAAGCTATAGTATGCTGCAGTGAATATAGATTTTTAGTGTTCTGTCTCACTGATTGACTAAGAAGGTTGGGTATTTATCCTTGTTTTATCTCTCCTTTGTGGTGCCCACCCTACCCCTACCCTACATGGCACAATGTCATGAATGTAATAGTTGCTTAATAGATATTTGTTAAATAAATAAATTGGATATTCTTCAATGGTGAATCTTTTACTTTCCTAAAAGTAAGAATCAGTTGATATGACCAGACATCTTCTCTGGTCTGTTTTCATTAATTTCATTATTCTTATCTGCATATCCTTCCTACATATACTAAAATCTTCATGGAAAATTTTGTTTTTACAAAAGTGATATATGAATCATGATAAAGAGAAAGCCAATGAGAGGCCTATAACTTCAAACCTATGCTTGTATTCTATAAATCTCCCATGTGCTGAGCCCCTTAACACTGTACTTTAGCAGATGTTATATTTATAAAACAATTTAAACTTCCATATGCAAAGAATGTAGATTGTTTGGCCTATATAGATAACACTTAACTTCTCTTGCTTGGACGGTTTAATCTGTGCCTCCTGATTTTCCTTTATCCCTTTCCTGTCTCCTTATATCTCCTTCCTTTTTCACATTCCTTTGCATGCCTATATTTTTCTTTCCTCCATTCTGTACTGGGAGAAGAGGGTGGCTTGTTGAGAGGTAGTGGTGTTTGATACCTGTTTTTCTAATACATGAGCCTGCGGGAGCTGGATACGTCTACATTTCAGATACTTGCTCTTGTACTGGCTGTCCCTTGGAAGCCGAGTATCCTAAATCAGCATCATACAGTAATAGGAAATGTGGTTCTCACTTTTATGTTCACAATTCAGACATTCCTTTATTGCTCTGAGAATATAATTTGCTATTTAAGAAAAAAACCCCATTAAAAATGTTCTCTGAATGACATATGAAGGAATAGGGTTTAAAGGGAAGTTATTTTAAAAAACAAGTATCTGTGAGAGCACTGACTTAAAATGGTTGATCCTACAGTGTTAGGCCCTGTTTTGATTCATCTCTATGTTGTTTCACAGTGGAGTGTATATATTTGACTTGCTCATGAACTATTGCTTGTTGGAGCAAGGCAATTAATTCATTGATGTAGCACATCTTTCCAAAGTCTAACTATTAGCGTGAGCTATATTAGATGAATTAATTTATATGATAGCCATGATTGTAAAGAAATCCATCTTAGTTTTTGATGGTGGCTGTACTCAATGAATGTTTAGTAAAGTAATTAGTTCTGTTAATGCCAGGCCTTTGGAATGCTTCTCTAATGTGCACTTATTTTATTTTTTTAGGGTTAAAAAAAAACCAAAAAACTTTGTTTCTGGCATGACTTTGCTTTTAATAGCATCTGTTGCCATGCCTATTTTCAAAGGTGTGCCAGAGCAGTGCCTTCAAATCCTGTATTGTTTTGGTGAAATAAGAATGCTGTAGACTTCCATGAACATATCATTCCATTTTTTTACTTTCTTGGAGTCCAGCATTACCATCTGACTGCTGACATCTCCTATTAGATGTTGGGAAAGCATCTCTAACTCACCATATTCAAACTGATTATATATACTCCTCTAAACTTACATGTTTGTGTTGGGGGCAACACTTTTTTAGTCATCCAAGTTCAGAACCTTCCTGTCATCCATGATATCTTTGATATCTTCCCTTTCCCTCAAATCTCCTCTTCCCTGCCAACATCCTTTTAGTTGCCAAATCCTGTCAGTTTCTTTGTGACATTTGTCATTCATACCAAAACATAAATCATCTCCCTGTTTCTAATATTTTCCCTTTCCAAACCAGCCTCTAAACAGCTATGAAATTTATATTCATATAGCACAGATGACCATGTTGCTCTCCTTCAAAATTTTTATTGTCTGCTGCTATAGAATGAAATATAAAATCATCAGTCTGGCATTTAGAGCCTTCCACAGTATGGCTGTCTGTCTTTACCATCTTACTTCATATTACTTCCTTTATTTGCTCTTCACCCTTCTCAAACTGGCCGTATACTTTACTCCACAGATAAAACTCTATCTCATACCTCTGTATCTTTTTAAAGGTACAAAATTACCTTCATGTTTCAAATGGACACTCTTCAGCTTCTTAGAATTTCTGGTTTTTTGGAAGATGACAAATGCTGGAAGAGAGGTGGAAGAATTGGGACACTAATTCACTGTTGGTAGAATTGTGAACGAGTCCGACCATTCTGGAGAGCTCTTTCGAACTATGCCCAAAGTGCTGTAAAACTGTGCATACCCTTTGACCCATCATTACTGTTGCTAGGTCTATACCCCAAAGAGATTATAGAAAAAGGAAAAGGATCTATTTGCACAAAAAAATAATTTCTATCAGCTCTTTTTGTGGTGGCAAAGAATTGGAAATTGAAGGGATGCCAGTCAGTTGGGGAATGGTTGAAAAGTAGTGGTATATGATTGTCATGGAATATTATTGTGCTGTCAGAAGTGACGAGCAGAATAGTTTTAGAAAAACCTAGTGTAACAACGATGTTACTTGCAGCTACTGTGGCTGTGTAAGGCCAGTAATACTAGCTCACAGAAGGGCTGCTAGCACAAGTTCTTTGATCTTCTTTTCTAAGGAAAGCAAATTTAAGGGGATAACAAATCTTATTTTAATTAAACATACATATATCATTCACTTAGTTCAGGGGAAAAAATCAGCACCCTGAACTTCAGAGCAAATACAAACAGAAATTACAAACAGAAAAAATATAAATAGATCAATAGACAGGTTTCTGTCTGACTATAGCAATGCATACATAGTTACCAGAGAGAGAAGCACCAACATCTGGGTTTTCAAAGCCGGGCTCCTTAATGGCTACCCAGAGTCTCCACACCAACACTCTTCCAATGAGTGTGCCCCCAAAGCAAAATGCCAACCTCAGAGCATATATATATATATACCCTGGTTAGGGCCTTGGGGCTTAGCGCCTATTTAGCAAAATGGTGTAGACCTGAGGTTTAAATTCTACTTAGCAAAAGGGTGTGGGAAAGATTTTTAATCACTAGCACCACATCATATATGTTGTTTCCAATCAATGACTTTTGATTCAAACAAAGGCAAGACTTAAAGGCATTTGATTGCCTTAGTGCTGAGAAGCACTCCAAAACAAAAGACAACAAAAAAGTCCCACCCTGCTTGTCATTACAGCTGAGAAGACTTATATGAACTGATGCAAAGTAAAGTGAGCAGAACCAGAACACTGTACATATTAACAGCAATATTGTAAGAATGATCCACTGTGAAAGACTTAGCTACTCTGAACAAGACAATGATCTAACACAATTCCAGATTACCTGTGATGAAAAATGCTGGCTCCCTCCAGAGAGAGAATAGGTCTTCCTTAAAAAGACGGTTCAAATGTGACCTCCTGCAGAAAGATATTCCTGATTCTCTTTACTCATACTGTCTTCCTTTAGAAATAATTTTGTATAATTTCATGTATACTGTGTATAAAGTTATCCGTGCAAATGCTATATTTCCCCATACCCCACCTCCCACCAGCATAATATAAACTCCTTCAGAGCAGAGATCCTTTTTTGGTGACTTAAATAGAGAAGGTGATCAATAAATGTTTATTGGGTTGTTGAATTGACTAGAGCTACATTTGTAGTAGGTATTATATTTGGTGTAAATAAAGGATGCAAACTACATATTTAAACAGGATGCAATTTAATTCCAAAAGTGCATCCGAAAAAAGCATTTCCTAATCCACCTTAATGCTAATGCCTTCCCTTTGAGATTTCCTCCAAGGATCCCATCCTGTCTATATCTTGCTTGTACCTGGTTATTGGCATGTTTTCTCAACAAGCAGATTGTGAGCTCCTTGATCATTATTATTATTGTTATTATCAGTTTTGCTTTTCTTTGTATCTCCAGTGCCCAGCATATAGGAGTTGCTTAATAAATGTTTGATAACTCTATTTGACTTGGAAGATGCTAGTACTGTTTCTGATTTTGTTTTGTGTTGGGGTTTTTTGGTGATGTTCTCCTTTGTGTGCATAAAAATTTATTTAAGATGAGGTTGCATTGTATCTCTATGTGCAGTTGGAGACAATTTGAATATAGAGAATTATAGGCATTCAGACCATGGATAGTATTTGTCTTTTTGCATTTACCTTAAGTACTAGAACCTAGGGTTGTATTCTCTAAATAGAAGATAAAAAAGGAACATTAAAGTTCGAGGAATTAGATGTTTCCAGTGTTAAGGTGAATAGCCATTTTTTTTGTTTATTTGTTTGTTTTTTAGTTAATAGTCAAGGAATTTACTCCATGTATTAATTTTATTCATTTTCAATAGATCGGTGGGGCATGAAGGTTCTTAGAGAATATGTCTGATCTGACTTGTTTATGCTGCATCCCAAGGAAACTGGGGATTTTGTCCTAACACGATCACTCTCTCCATAAAAAAGAATTTGTTGTTGTTGTTGAACTGTTTCAATTTTGTCTGACTCTTCACAACCCCATTTGGGGTTTTCTTGGAAAAGATACTCTCTTGGTTTGCTATTTCCTTCTCCAACTCATTTTACAGATGAAGAACTGAGGCAAAGATGGTTAAGTGACTTGCACAGGGTTACACAGCTACTAAGTGTGTGAGGCTGGATTTGAACTCAGGAGGATGAGTCTTTGTGACTCCAGGCTGAGTACTCTATCCTATTTAGCTACCCTATGAAAAGAATACTTTGAGCTATACTATTGTGGGCAAAATTCTTAATGATCTCTGAAACTGTAATTTGTTCTTTGGGTTTTTGTTTGTCTTTCTGTTAAGTAAATGAATTAGTTTTGCATTCAACTTAAGGAGATTTATTTGTGCCTTCCCTGTGCCTGAATTGTGTACTCTTACTACTGCTTAGTTCCATCACTTATGCCTATTTACATTTGTGAGAACATTTCTGCAACAACCAGAGATCTTCGTATTCTCAGCAAGTAGAAATTAGAGAATTCAGGACAAGGATATTCTATTTTCCAGTAAAAAGAAAATAATTGGATGCCTACAAATAAAGCGCAATAAGTATTCAAATCCATGAGTATGAGCACCTTAAAATCATTGTAATTAAAGCACAACAGAATCCAATTACCTTGTTAAAGAAAAATGCAAGAAGCATAAATAAGATATAAAAAAACTTGTATTGGATTTAAGAAGGGAACTAAATAATGATACACATAATCAGTTAAGCTGTACACAGCAAAGCCACGGGAAGCAATAAAACATCAAGTGAGTTCCAGCTGGGGGATTAAGAAAGGCAATTTAATGCATAAGTATATTGAGGGAAAGGAAATATCGAGGAAAAGTAGGTCCACTGATAAAAGAAACAAGATTAAATTAAGGATGATTAAAAAAAAAAGGCAAGGGACTGAGATGTTCTTTTCTAGACCTGTCATTTATAAAATAATCAATTATGTAAAAACAGATGCAGAAAAATAAAAAGCAATTATGACCTTGTAGATTGTTAGAACAAGGTAAAAAGATACTTGGGAAGCTAGGACAAATAAATTAGTGGGTCCCTATGACTTACTCCCTGGAATATTAATAAAATGTCAATAGACATTTTATGCCCAACCAGTTTGCTGAATCTGCAGAAATATTTAAACAAACAATGGACATCTGAGGAAAGGCTGAAAAGGTTATGAAATATCACTGAAATATAAAAAGCAAAATTGTACTGGGAGTCTAGAAACCCATTTTCTCTTTTTGGATTTTCTGCTCTCAACTTCATTGAATCACTGATTTTCTTTTCTGTTAAATGAGGGGGCTCTGGGTTAAATAATTTCCGAATCCTCATCTATTTTTGTAAGTATGATTTGAATGAGATAGTAAAGAATGATTTTTTAATTCACTTCTACTAAAAGTCTATGATTTGATTGAAATGGTAAAGAAATATTGTTCCCTCTTCTAAATGATTTCCAAATCTTTTTCTACATCTATGAATCTATTATTTGATTATATAGTAAAGAAATATGATTCTAACTTCTAAGTGATTTTCAAATTCTCTTTTATTTCTATATGTTTATGATTTGAATGAAATTGCAAAGAAATGTGATTTTTCTCTTTTGGCCTAATAAATCTAACCTTGGTCCTTGCTAAATATGAAGTAAATTGAAGAGTATGTCCCATGATGTAGAAGTCAACTAAACATACCTTGCCACTCTAAATATGGCACCTAGGGAATTTTCTTCATCCTTTCCCATCTGGCTGTTTTCCTGGACTTCATTGTCTCTAGAAGCTCAAAATTTTGTAAGATTAATCATTAGTGTAAGTTATACCTCCTTATCATCTTCTCTCCCTGGAGCCCTTTCCTCCTTCTGGTTGAAGAGGGTGGGAGGTGAATCTTGGGTGTCCTCCCTGATCCTTCACCTTTTAAGGAGGGTACTCAGGGAAGTCTCCCTATCCTTTCCCATCTGGCTGCTTTCCTGGACTTCATCATCTCCAGAAACTCATCATTCTGCAAGATGAAATCAACAAAGAAACTCACACTTCCTCAGATAATTTCTCACTCCAGCTGCATCACTTCATCACTTCCACCCCCACCCCGCTTTTCTGTGTCTTCTTTCTATGTGTTGTCTCTCTCATTATATTGTGAACTTGACCATCTTATACTTTTCTTTGTGTCTCCTGTGTTTAGTAGGCAAAGCACATAGTAGGTGCTTAATAAATGTTTCTTAATTCTTTAATTCTTTCTTAATAAATCCAATTTATATTGGACTGAATAAAGGACACCCTTTTAATGCTATAGCAGATATTTGATTGCCCAGCCTCATGGAGCAGGAGTGGTATAAATAACCCAAAAGGCACTCCTTAATTTTGGAATGTCCAAAGAACTGGATCCCAGTGCTGGCACAACAGCTAACTAGTTGTATGACCTTTGGCAAATCCCTTGTTTTCCCTGCTCACTTTTCCTCATTTAAGGGGTGAAGGAGAATTGGAACAATTTGTCTCCAAGGCCCCTTCCTCTGATATAATTCTTCCCTCTGACCACTCCTTTCCACTGTCTTTATGTTGGAAATTAGCTGCTCCTCTTTTAGTTTATATCAAAGCATTGAATAAAGGCAAGCAAAGGTGGGGCAGTGGATAAAGTGCCAGGCCTGGAGTCAGAAAGACCTGAGTTCAAATCTTGCCTCAGATACTTCTGAGCCATGTGACCTGGACTTAACCCTGTTTGCCTCAGTTTTCTCATCTGTAAAATGAGCTGGAGAAAGAAATGGCAAACCACTCTGGTATCTTTGTCAAGAAAACCACAAACAGGGTCATGAAGAACTGAACAACAATAAAGTACTTTCTTGGTTCTTTCTCAGATGCACATAGTAGTAAACTGAATTTCATAAGACTTCTCTCCTTTGAATCAGGTTATAGGGAAGATTAGAAAATTAATAACAATGACAACAGCAATAAAAAAGCCCCAAACCTTCAAGTGATCAACCTTAGAAAGACACCTCTTTCGTGGAAGATATGTCAGCAGAATAAGTAAATTATAAAATTTATTGTAGGTGCTGACTGATGAATTTGAAAGTTGTATTTGCCAAGAGTAAACTTCCCTTTGTCTATTTTGTTCCTGATAAACCCAGTTAGTAAATTTTTTCCACTGAGTTGAGTAGCAATATAATATGATGGGGAATCTGGTCAAGATAAGGTATTTTTTTTTTCCCTTCACGGATGGAAGTAAAACCTACACTAATAATTGCCATTCCTTTTCAAGACTCCCTTACTTGTTTTAAAAAAAAAAAAAAAACAACAACAAATGAGTACCCAAAGAAATATAAAATAAGTATAAGGAAAGCATTATTGGGACTTCACTCTGGCTAATGCATTTGTCATGATTCTGAATTCCTAATGTGGTATATTGATTCAGACAATTTCTTATTTACCATTTTTGTGACTATTTTATCTTTAATCTTTTATTTTTATCTTTTTATCTTTTATTTTTAACCCTAAATGCGCTCAGAGTCTTAAATGGAAGTGCTTTTTTAAACATAAAAGTAATGTAAAGAATTCTGTGGTGATGACCACATTTCCTTGGCATTTGATTTGTATTACAGTATAATTGCCCCCAGAAACCTCATTGGAGTTTCTGAGCCTTTTCAAGACTACATTTGTTTGAATTTGAATACTGAAGGGAAGAGAGTAGAGTGTAGGAAACATGAACCAGGCAACTTGACCTGTCATTATGGCCCAGAGGTATCACTGATGTGCCTTAAGAAGGTGTTAGCTTTAGTCAGTGGCAAGTATTTCCCAAGGAAAAATGTAAAAGCGATCCAAAAGTTAACTTTGGGAAGTTTCACTGGGGAGATAAGTTAACAGTAGAGTGGAGGAGATGGATTGGGAGAACAGGGATGTGTCAGGGGGCTAGGGGAAATGAAAAAGGCTAAGAAAACGTGTAGTGGGGAAGAGAGAGTTGGAGAAGGGGAAGGGTAAGATTGTGGTCAGAGAGTGTAAGTTCAAAATTTAATAGCATAAAGGGGTTATAATGATGAGAAATGAGGGCACACTGACTAGTATGAAGGTGAAATGCAAAGTCAAGGAACCAGTCAGTCAGTAAACATTTATTAAATTCCTGCTCTGTGCCAGGCACTGTGCTAAGCCCTGGAGATTCACAGAAAGGCAGAAAACAGTCCCTGACCGCAAGGAGCTCACATTCTAATGAGGGAGACAACATGCTGTTTCCACAATCTGGCTAGCAGCTTCTGTGGGGGATCCAGATCCACCCACAGCCAGCACCCAGAAAGCTGCCGGACAGCCAGAAAGCTGCTGGACAGCCAGAAAGCCCAGGTTCTTTTGATATGCCTTAATAAGGAGAGCAAGGTTAAGGGGTTGGCAAGCTTACTTTAATTCAGCACACAAATATCATTCACTTAGTTCAGGGGAAAAAGCCAGCACCCTGAACTTCAGAACAAAATACAAGCAAATTACAAACTTCAACAGACAGACCTTGTCTCATTCAAATCCCAACACATAGT
>CM053626.1:283187325-283233544 GCA_028646595.1 Phalanger gymnotis | reverse complement strand
GACCCAAAATCGCCACAAAGAGGCAGACTCAAACCCACGTGGTCCAAGAGCCCAAAGGAAGTCAGGAGGTTAAGATAAGGAGAGGAAGAATTCCAAGGGCATAGATGCCTGTGAAAACTTTCACGTCTAGAGATGGAGAGGAAGAATTCCAAGCACATAGGTCTGCCTGTGAAAACTTTCAGAGTCTAGAGATGGAGTGTTGTGTGTGAGGAACAGCAAGGAGTCCACTGTTGGTGAATTAGTGTGTGTGGAAGAGGGGAGGGGTTGGTTCATGGGTGGATGGGAAATCTCACTGAGGGTTAAGACATTAGAAGACTAGCGAGGTAAGAAGGGGCCTGGCTATAAAGGGCTTTGAATGCCAAATTACATTCTATATTTGATCCTGGAGGTTGTTTGGTCCGGTTGTTAAGGGAATCAACAATATGAATATGAAGTCCCAGAGGATAAATACAGAAGATGGAATGAAGAGGATCATGAGCCAGTTATTAAAGTTGTTAAGAAAATTAGTAGAGCATAGGTGAAGAAGCAGCACAGATTCTTACTGGATAGACCTGAACATGCATATAACTTAATGAAAAGAGGTCTAGCCTTAGAATCATGAGAACATGGGTTCAAGTCTTGCCTCAGTCACATATTACCTGTGTGACTAATGGCAAATCAGAAGGACATAGGATCACAGCTAGAAAAGGCTTCAGAGCCCACCTAATCCTTTCTCATTGAACACGAGGGATCTGAGAGAACACAAGTGACTTGCCAAAGGTAATACAGGTATAAGCAGCCAGGCCAGATTTGAACCCTGATCCTCTGGTTCTAGAACCAAGGTTCTCACTTAGCCTCTTTATGCTCTAGGCAACTCCCTAAAACTTTAAGTTATAGACAGATCATTCATCTGCATGGATGAAGTGTTTCCATAAAAGAAAATCCTGACACTGATGAAATTATAGGATTTGACCAACTCTTGTTGGTCAAAACAGGACCAAACAAACAAACAAAACCTGCAGGTCATTTATAATAGCTACATGTATGGGGAGAGGACAGTATAAATGGATTTAATGGACAACTAGAGAAAAAAGACCATTAAGGCCACACATGTAGTAGAGGAATGATTTAGAAGTGGCAGAGAGAAACAAGGAGCATGCCCACCCTTCTTCCTGGCCCTGAGAGTCTAGGAGAGATCAGTGGCCCCCACTGGAGTCACTTGCAAAGTATGTGGTGTCTTCTGGGGTTAGGTACATTTTAATTAAAGTGTGAATTGAAGGGCATGTTAAGTTAAAATTGTTGAGGATACAGTGGGGTTTCCAAAGGCCAAATTAGAATTCATACCAAGAGAGGACAACTGAATTTGAATAGAAATTAGAATGGGGCTAGTTCACATGGGTGTGGCTTGAGTATGTCCTTGTACCTGGGCAAGCAGGACTGGATTAACAGAATTTGGGAGGTATATATGCTTTTTATCTGCAGTACTAAATTGATGGAAGAGTTGCAAGTGGAAATCCCCTCATTTAGCAGAAATCCCCATTTGTCTGTCCTTGGGATTAAAACTGAATTTTAGAACGTTGGTGTTTTGTAGAATGACCCTATGAAATCTCAAGCCTAGTTGAGCATCTCTCCTTTAATGGCAGAGAGAGGAAATCACATGTGCACATGTGCAGAGGCAGGGAATCTGAAAGATGTTTGTGGAACAGGGAATAGTCTAGTCTGGTCAATATAGAGTGTTCATGTAAAGGAATCATGTCAAAATGTCATTTAAGTGCATAATAATGCTCAGGGAAGGAAGATATATTGAATTAATCCAGAGAAGGGAAATAAAAAAAATAGGATGCTTTGCTTTTTGATTAAGAATGAAATGGATGAAGTATTTTTTGCAATTATATAGTCGATCCCTAGGGCTGAAGTAAGGCAGCTTAATAGAGTGTTGTGATTGCTGACGTCTATATTTTTATATTTGTGGTAACAGCCAGGGAGCTTTTTCATTTATAGTGAAGTTTATAATGTCTGGGAATGTGTCATGCCACTGTAGAACTTTGAATTCATTTTTCATGTGGTTTTCAGCATTTTCTTTATTCTGATGTTTGTCTTGAATTTCATTATAAGTGGAAGAATTAAAAAAAAATTAAAACCAGAGTGAAGAGTTTTCTACTGTCTTCCAATAGAAATTCACACGGCTTCAACTGTTTTTATTTCCTTGCTTTTTCAGTAAAAAGAATGGAAATAGAAGTTCTGTCACTCTTAAAAGATACCCATATATGTGTCACATTTCAGAAGAATTCTTAGCATTGGATGATAGTGCATTAAATGAGAATATTTGTTGAAAAAAGAAAAGTACCTACCACAATACCTGGCAAATTGGAGATATGGTATAGATACTTGTCTGTCTTTTGCCTCCCCCTTATTCATGTAAGTTGAGTTGTTATGGTGAGGTGGGTTAGTAGTTCCAAGTCTTAAAGCTTACTCTGCTAAATCAGCACACATGGATGCTTAGAAATAATTCTTCTATGCTGGGGCTTCTTGATAGTTAGGCATGCTTAACTTCTAGATTTTATCATCTCTCAAATGAGGATGATAATACTTAGACTACCTGTCTCACCAGGCTATTGTAAGGAAAACACCTGGAAAACCCCAAAACATGTTGCTGTTATGCCACCATGCATTGTTAAATTTTGTTTATTTTGAACTTAAAACAACAAAAAAGGAGAGTTTCGCAGATATTCACAATTTCCATTTAATACAACTTGCTTTTTAAAAAAGGTATGTAATAAATTTCACGCATTACTTTGAAAACTGCCCTGCTTGTGTTTAGTTCCTTCTGAATTCCTTTCTGTACATAATTTTATTTTTTCAAATGGTCGTCTTTTTTTGGGGATGAGGGAGAATCACTGTTATTTAAGTTTTTTCTAGGTAGATGATTTCACTTTTTTTCTCTTCATTTGTTATGGCATTACTCTTTCTAGGTTTGATTTTTGGGGAACCATTGGATCTACAATTATTCTCTGTAGTGATTTGTGTTTTCTTTGGTCTATTCTTTTCTTCACCCTTACTTCCAGGCTTGGGGCTTTGTTCCAGGGCCTGACAATGCCCCCGTGGCACTTTTGGGTGGGATAACACCCTGTGTTCATCTTGATTTCTTTTATATCAACTTTCATGGAGAGAATGGAGGAAGATCCCTAACCTCAAAGTTACCTTTCTTCTAGTCTAACATAAGGTCTCCTTTACTTTACTCCCCTTTTCTATCATATTTCTCTGGCATTGCCCCTCTGAAAGTAGCTGTATGGGGATGGAGGTAAATAATCGATTTGCTATGAATTTTAGATTCCCAAAAAGATTAAAGATGAACTTCAAGGAAAATAATGTTCTCTCTGATTATGAAAAAACACCCTGATATTATAGCAGCTTTTCATCTTTCAGAAATTGCTTATCAGCTTGTCTTGAATAGCCCATATTTTCCTATGTATTTCATTTTCAGGGAAAAAAAAATTGGATAAATTGAAAGATTAAGTTCAATTTTCTGTAGTGAAAGAAACACAGAGAATGTTTTGACCTTGAAAGAAGGCATCTTTTCCCAGTGATTTAATAGGTGACATTGCTGCTATGCCAACAGCATCCATAGATATTCAGATAATACTAAGTATTACTCTTCCAGTAGGAATTTTTTGCCCTTGTCTTTCACCTCAGGTTTTCTGCCACAGCATGTGTGTATTTTTTCCTGGTGCAAGTCTCCTTTCATCAGTATATTAATTATTGATGAGGTCTGCACTTGGAGTATTTATTCAAAATGAATAATTTCAGTGGCAGGAAAAAAAAAAGGCCCACTCTGGAGATTTAAATGTATTGCCCTTTCACAGTGTTTTATATTGCCTGACTTAAAGGGTGAGATTGGATGTGAAAGGCTCCAAAATGAAAATAATTTGTCTGGTTTGAACTCTGTTGCAACTGTGTGCATATATGCCTTCCATGAAATTGTGACACATTCCCAGGATGACTAAGAATGACAACTTAAGTGAATACCAAAGGGAAAGAAAAGTCTTGTGTGGGAAGTTATCAGATATTTTTGTTTTCTTACATTTTTTTCTCAAAAGAAGCAGTAATAACATGGTTAGGGGATCAGTTAGTGATTCTGTGATTAACAAAGGGTAATCATATCAAGCAGAATGTAATGTGCCAGTAACTACAGCTGATGCCACTTTTTGAATCCATGTTATCTTTAAGGTGGGGGACCTCCACCCACATCTTATTCCAGTGCCTCATCGGGGTAGGGAGGTTGCCCTTGTTAAATAGAATCACTTATTCAGATCAAGAAGGGATCTTTTAGAGAATCTAGTCTAATCCCTTCATTTGGCCAGTGGAGAAGAAATGTAGAGAGGTTAAGGGAATAACTCATAATCTGGCTAGTAAATAGAAGAGCTGGATTTTGAACCAAACTCCTCTGACTTCAGATTTGATGTTCTTTTCATTTTTGTTTCTCTGTCTCTGAATATAGACTCCCCATGATTTATATCTGCACTAATAAAGCCAGCCTACCTATCACTGGGGAAGCTCATAACTATAAGGGCAGCTTCTAGATGGATTAAAAAAAATGTTTTTTTTTTTTTTTTTTGCTATAGTTCACTTCAAATGTAGGCATAGAAGGGATGTGATCTGTTTCTGTGCAGTTTACAGCTTTAGGTTGCTGAAGATGGGCAATCATTTGAAATTATTATTATCATTATTTTTACTGGATAAATAATTGATCCTCTGACTTGAGGCAACACTTTCATATTATTTTTAGCAGATTCTTTGAAATCATGATCTCATTCGCTTCCCTTCCCCAACTGTGAAGGTGATTTTGTACCTCTCCCTCAAGATGAGCTTTTGTATTCTGCTTGTTGTTCTGTGACAGAGATGAAAATCAGATTAAAAATAAACCACAGTCCTAAATGCAAGTGACAACTGAATGAGTTGCTGTGACAGTTCATATTATGTGGATGAACTGAATGCAAAGGGGCTTAAGGAGATTTGGGAAATTAAGAGCTTTATCTGGTATTAATGAGGGTATTAACCACTTAATTTTCAGCTCCCTACTTTAAGCCCTGTACCTCTAAAAACATGCAAAATACATTTTCTGTCCTTAGGATGAACTTTCAGAATAAACCGAACAAACAGCCTGGTCTTCATTACCAATAAAGATCCTTTGGTAGCGTCTCTGTTAGACTCGGCTCTCAGAGTCCTGGGGACATAGACTTGTGTCTGGAAGGGATCTTTGATATTATTTACTTCCCCCTCTCTGGGTTTCCAAGACACTGTGTTGTCCTGGTTCTCTTCAGACCTGTCCAACTGATCTTCTCAGTCTCATCATGTGTGTTTTCAAGTCCCCTTGTGCCTCCACCCTCCATTTAAAGGGGGAGCCCAGGGTCTTGTCTTGGGCTGTCTCATCTTCCCTATCTCTACAAATTCTTTCTCTTTGTGATCTCATCAACTCGCAAGGGTTTAATTATCATCTCTGTGCAGATGATTCTCAAATGTACTTTTCCGTGTTTCATCTCTTTCCTCAGTTCCCCTCTGCCTTACCAAGGGGGTATTCACTCGGATAGTCCATAAGCACGTCTGCTTCCCTCTTCCATTCCTTAAAACTCTTGTCATCATCCACTGTCCCCTACTTCCTTAAAATCACTAGTCACAGAAACCTAATCTTTACTGCTTTTTAAGCTAAACACGTCAAAAACGTAACTTGTTATCTTTTCCCATGAAGCCCCACCTGCCTTCCCTCTTACTTTCCTAGTTTCTTTTGAGAACACCAAGAACCTTCCAGGGCACTCAGGTTCACAAATCTCATCAGCCTCAACCTTTCTCTCTCTCTTACCCTTGCCCAAGTACAATCAGTAGTAAAATCGGTTTCATTCTATGGAGAATTACATTCTGAGCTCTCTATAAAAGGAGGCTTTGTGAGGAACTTAATGCTCCACCCTGCAGCCCTCCATTCAAAGGGAAGAGGCAGCTGAGGGACCTGAGCTAGTGTTTGGTATCAAAAACTGAGTCAGTCTGCACACTGATGGGATTTCAAGTGATCAGCTTATCCTGGGAGAGGCAGGTTCTTTGGACTTGAAAGTAAGCAGAAGGGCTGATTGAAAATGGCATCAGTCCTTTATTACCTCTTGCCTGGAAAATTGAAATAGTTTCTTAATTGGTCTTAACTTCCTGTCTCTTTTCTCCAATCCATCCTCTAGAGAGCTTCTAAATTGGTATTTCTATCAGGTCTGATCATATCACTCTTCTGCTCAAGAAGTTTCTATAGCTCTTTATTACCTCCAGCCCATGCCTGGAATATTTTCCTTCATCATCTTTATTTGGAATCCCTAGACCCATTTAAGGCTCAACTCAACTGCTACCTTCTTTACAAGGTCTTTACTGATTCTCTCCGTTCTTAATGAGTCTCCCTCCTTTCCAATATGTTTTTACTTCATGTTTATTTTATGTTCATTCGTCTGTGATTGTGTTTTCCCACAATAGAATGTAAGCTTGCTTGGGTCAGAGACTGTATGGATTTTTGCCTCTGTATCCTCATCCTTCCACACAACCTGGCACTAACAGGCTGTTAATCACTGCTTGTTGAACTGAATCACCTCCAACTCTTATCATTTTATAGATGAGGAAACTTAGGTCCAGAGAGGTGAAATTGTCTCGCCTGATATCACAGAGCGAGAATGGTAGTAAGGGGTAGAGCCTGGATCCTCACCCAGGCCCTTTGATGCCTACCAAAGACAGTACTCTTTCTGCCCTTTGTAGTTCTGATTAAATGGATATCAGGAGACAGATATTTGCTGAGACTATGCTATTTACCATGCCCCATCTGCAAATGCTTCTCTGTAATATAGCTAATATTATAATAGAATGTTAGAGGTGGATAGGGCCTTTAGAACCCAGAACTAAGCTGATGATGATCCTCTTGCACCCTGTCCTTGTATCACTTCTGAGTATTGTGTTTAGTTCTGGGCACCACATTTTAAAAAGTACATTCTTCAGAAAGCAATGCATGTGTAATAGAAATTTCAGGTTCATATGCAGTCTGATATTTTCATTCTGCGTATATGGAAATACTGTTTTTTTCTTTTTGTGTTTGTTAAGTGCAGAAGCATTTTTAAAAGTATGTTTGTAAGCTGTAGAGAATCCAGGAGAAAGCAACCAAGATGGAGCAGGATCTTGAGTTCATGCCCCAAGAAATATAGGTCCCTTAACCTGAAGAAAGGGAACTAAGAGGAAATTTGGTAGCTTTCTTGAAATATTTGAAGGGCTATCATGTGGGAAAGGGATTAGACTTATTCTATTTGGACTCAAAGGATAAAACTATTGAGAATTGGGGAAAAATTGCAAATACATATATTTGTGCTTGCTGTAAGGGAAAACTTCCTAACAGTTAGCTAAGAGGAGAATGGACTGATGTGGGCGGGAGGCTCCCCTTCTAATGTATGTCTTTGACCACAAGCTGGTTTATCTCAGGAATATTGTAGTGGGATTCTCCTTTGGCTATGGGTTCAGGGCTGTCTGACCTTAGCTTTTTATTTAAATGATAGACATTGTATTTTGATTTGCCATCTTAGTGAGAGTTCTGCTGTAGCTCGACTTTGTTCACTAAAGCATTTATGTAAATTTCTATGCTTGTAGGTGGCCACATTTTGGACAGCCCTGGGTCAGATTCTATGGCTGTTGATGTCCCTTCCAGTTGAGGAGTTCTTTTAAATCCTTTAATCTAATTTCTTGTTTATCAGATGAGAAAATTGAAGTCCACGTAGCTAATATTGGCCAAGCTTGGATTAGAACTGACATTTCCTGACTCTCATTTCAGTATTTCTGCCTTACCACCTTGCTTGGTACCTGCCCCTGCTGCTATGTATATTAAGCAGCCTGCCCCTGGAAGAAAGAGAGCTTTTCCACTGGTCTCCCTCCACCCTACCCCCTGCTTTCCTGTCTTCTCTTGTGTGTTGTTCCTCCCACCCCCATTAGATTGTAAGCTCCTTGATGGCAAAGACTGTCTTTTTTTTTTTTTAATTAGTTGTATCTCCAATGCTGAACACAGTGCCTGGCACATAGTGGAAGCTTTATAAATGTTTTTTGGATTGGATTGGATTTCTAAGGTTCTTATCTCATTGTCCACATTCAATGGATTGTTTCCTAGGCTTCAATATTGGACAAGATAGCCTGTCTGACACCATTCACTCTCACAAACCCTTGTAGGTGATTTTCATGAGTTAATGTGCATTAAAATTCACAACCTAATTGCCAGTGCTTTGGGTGATGTACATCCTGAAGTTTGGTTCCTGTGTGAAGGCTTTTTCTCTTCTTTTTACTTGCCACAGCTTTGTGTTCTTTCTGTAGCCCAGCCTTTGAGACCTAAGGGTGGTGTAGTGCCATGATTAGTACAGGCAAGAGACCAACCACAAACGAAGGCTTCTTAGGAAGAAATCACTAAGACATTTCATTCAAAGAGTTAAAATGTCACCTATGTCAGAAATATATGTTCATGCTCTGAAATGACTACAAAGGAACCGGGGGTCGATGGAGTTGGAAAGGTTTCATTATCTGATACTGTTTTTGTCATTTAAAATCCAAATACACAAAACTGGAGATTGAAGGGCTCAGGTGTTAGACAAGAAACATGTGCTCTGTGGACTTCTGCAGAACTGTTTACATTTCCTGAATCCCAAAAGAACTGCTGATTTTTCACGGAAAATTGTGATTAATGTTCTCTTAAACAAATACATTTATATCTTGAACTTCCCTTTCTTTTCCTTTTGTCTTGTTATTTGGAATATTAAAAGGAAAAAATATTGGCAGCATTTGAGTTCATGGGAGAGAGGGAGAAAGAAAATCACTTTGTTTCCTTAGATTTCAGCAATTTTTTTTTCCTTTTTTTTCCTTATGTGAAGTGTGGAAAAACTGAGAATCCTTCCAGAAGGCCCTAACTAGGCTCAAAGAACCTTAGGATTATAGAATGATAGAATTGGCAGGAACCTTAGGCGTTTAATGACGTTCTCGTTTTATAGGTAAAGAAACTGAGGCTCAAGAGAGCAAAGGGAAGAAAAATTATGTAAACCTATTCTGAGTCCATTGTTTTAATTTTTCTTTGATTATACCATTTTTACATGACTTCTACCCTCTCTCATTTAGCAGGAGTTCTGATGTATTGAACTTAACTGTGATCTTAGCTTTCATTATGATAATGAATGAAAATAGTAACTTTACAGATGCAATTCTAGAGCTGTTCTTTTTTTGGGGAGAGTGGGTTTCAACCATGGAAATAGGTAGTGCTCTCTGAAAGTCTCACTGAATATGAGAAGGTACAGTGGGAGCAAGTAATAGAGATACAAGGAGGGATTCCAGAGGAGTGACTCCTTGAGATAGTAGCACAGCATTACAGATCCCCAAAAATGTGCTTGAAACGAGTATGTGCCAAAGAGCTAAAAAAAAAAATGCATACAATTGTATGTGTGCATAATACTCAATGATAGTTTATTTCCATATTTGTACACTTAATCAAACTTCTTTGTGTTCTCAATTTCATGAGAATACTGAAAACCTGGAACTTCATTACTGTTTCCCCATATGCTTTTTCCTTCAGAATTACTTAATTCACCTTCCTAATTTCTGATTCTTTTGCATTAGAAAATTATATTTTTTAGTGAGCATGACTTGTGTCATGATTTAGGTATGGGTCCTTCTGGCACCAGCTCTTTGTATAGTCATTTGATGTTAATATGATATTAATATTTTAATTAAAATACAATTGAAATTATTATTCTGTATTTGTGTTAGTTTGCAAAAAATGCTTCTAATATGGCATGTTAAATATATCTCTTCCAAAGCTGCCTACAAAAATTAAATTTGACTCAAAGATCAGTTGAAACTTACTAGTCACAGATTACATGCAACCTCAAATCCTGTATGGAAGATGAAGCAATAATAAAGAAATAACACTCGGAGTAAAAATATACTTATGTTTTTCTCAGGGGTCTATTTTGTTCAATTTGTTGGAAAAAAAACCCTGCTTTAGCTATTTGTACATTTATTCTTGGAATGCATTTCTGATCTATGTATTATTAATGTGATTTGTGTGAAAGACCTCAATAAAGATAAAGCTGTTTTGTATTAGTTGAAACCCTTGGGAGAAATTCTGAATCCTTTAATCTTGTCTTGGGTCTGTTGATATACTAAGTGCATGAAGGTATAGCATTGCATAAAGCGCTGGCCAAACGCTGATTCTTTAGGAAGCAATCTCCACATAATAAATATTTTAGACAGGAGCACTTAAAAGTGAAACATAAAGGACTCTTTCTGACGAGGAAGGCAGTATTAATATTTGCTGTGTTATGAGCCCAAGTCTCCCTACTCCCTACCTGAGAAGGTAACTTGTCATGAATACAGGGAGCAGTGTGCCCTTGCTTATTCTGCCCTGCCTCATCCAGCATGACTGCTTCAGTCTCCGACTAAGTCCCAGGCTCTCTGTGCCACCCTAACAACACAGCCCCCAAAGAAGATGAGGTTGGTTCTCCTGGCTCCCATATTCTCCTCATTCAGCAGGCAGCCCTCTTGTCCAAACAGAAGCTTGCTTCACAACTTCCTTTTACAGTATCTCAGCATTAGAAACGACCTTTCAATAGTGAAATGCAGTCCCTCCTCCTCCAAGTCTCTTAGAATACTTATCTTCCTTTAAAGCTTAGCTCAGATATCATCTTCCTGTTGCATTTCATAATTCCCCCAAGTTGTTAATGCTCTCTCCTTCAAATTACTTTGTATTTATTTTTCTGTCTTTATGTTGTAGCCTCCTTATAAAATAGAAACTCCTTGCGAGCAGGGATTGTTTTGTTTTGTCTTTGAATCCCGCTTAGTAAAATGCTCTGCACATGATAGGCATTAAATAAAAGTCTACTGACTTCAGCGAATGATTTTAAGCACCATGGAGGTAAGATAGCTAAACAAACTAAAGGCGAGACTGTTACTTTACTTTCTTGGGAAAGAGACTCAGAATTACAAGATTTTGTAATTTTCAGATTTAAAAAAAAAATGTACCAAATAAGACATTAAATAATCTACAACCAGAGAGGATATATAGATCAGCATAAATTTGTATACCAGTTTTCTTAATGGGCTATGAAATCATTTTCATCATAGCTCACATTAATATAGTATTGTAAGATTTACAGAACATTGTTTTCAGCAATGTAGTGAGATAGGTGCTGTATCATTGCTTTCTAGATAATGAAACTAAGGCTTGCCCGTGGGTACAATTGATATGTGTCAAAGCTAGGATTTGAACCCAAGTCCTGGCTTCAATTCTCTTGCTCTTTGAAATATTCTTTACTTCCTCTTATATAAAATATGTGATACTTGCCTTCATGTTTCCGGTTTGTTGATACCCATGCACAGTTTATCAGTAGGCAGAATATGAAGATTCTTCAGTGTTTTGTACTTCGCTTCACTGACTTCTAATTCTGAGCCATATTTTTTCTACCTTGAAGTTAAAATGAATTATGTAATTAAATATGAGGGGAGATGTGAAATGCAGTATTGAACTATCAGTCTGTGTTTGTCATCTAATTGATGATCCAGTTTAGCTCCTTCATCCTTATGAATGAGGAAATTGAGACCAGAAAGGTTATAGGATTATAGCTTCATATATTTAGAGCTGAAAAAGACTTCAGAGATAAGCTAGTCCATCGGTGTCAAACTTAAAAAGAGACAGGCTTCTGAACATTACCTAAGGATGCCTGCAGGCTGCATATTGTCTTAGAAAACCACATATTAACATTATCAAGGTTTTATTGCATTTTTATTCATTTTTTTTTTGTTAAATTCTTCCCAATTACATTTTAACTTGATTCTGCCACAGGCTGGAATGTTGTAGGCCTGGACTTGAGTTTGGTGCTTCTGATCTCATCTAACCCCTTCAGTTCACAAAGGGGAAACAGAGGCCCAGAGAGGTTTTGCTGCCAGTAAGTAGCAGGAGTGAGATTTGAACCCAAAGTTTCCTGAAGTTGTTCACGAGTGGAGTAATGAAAAAGGAAACATTTTCACATGCCTTTCAAATGAAAGCTACAGAATATCAAGATTGATTCCTCCTTGGTGTCTGCCAAATAGCCAGGGCTATCTTGAACTTCTGGACAGTTGGTCGGGCCTGGGACAAACCTGAAGAAGTCAAAGGTTCTGGGAGGGGAAAAGAATAGGAGGAGGCAAGAAAAAGCAAAAGTTCTAGTACTAACTTTTGTCTGAAATTCATTAGAGACACATTTTTTTTTACGCATCATATTCTCTGTCTCTGTAAACTCAATAGACTTTTCCCTCTGTGTCCTTAAGTTTGTAAGGAGAAACTGAGAGTTTGGATCTTGCTGTTTCCAAGGCATTGTGGCAGAGTAGAGGCAGAGCTGGCCTTGCAGGAGCTGGGTCAAGTCCTTTCTCTGGTCCATACTGGACCAGAGTCTGATCCTGGGCAAGCCACTTAATTAACTTTGTGTTCTAGGCACCATTTTCTGACTAGAGGTTGCCCAGAAAGTGCCAACTTCCATGGGTAGAGGGAATTTTTTCACACAGGAGTTACTTATATCAGTGAAATGACATGTCCAGCTCCTATCACTGGCCTTGTTTCTGCAGTGGAATCTGTTAAAGCTTGTCCTTGTTTTCACTTCTCTCTATGCCTGATTAGTCAGTGAGAAACTGAAGGCAGAGTGTTCTTGAGTGCAACCATTTGGTGCCATCTTCAGGTTGTGCATCATTTGTGTTAAGATGAGGCAATTAATTATAGGTAGCTAATCTAATAAGATTTCCCCTCCCCCAAGCTTTAGTATTATTAAATGTATCATGATATCTTAGCCAGCAGAACATGCCTTCCAATAAAGTGAGAATGTAAGTAGAGGGCAACGACCAAGCCCCTTTAGAGTTAGAAGATTACTTATCAAAATGTGGAAGCATCTTTATAGTGTTAGCATTTCTACCAAATTCAAAAGGCTTCAGTCTTTTCCTTTCTGTGTGTTGTTTAGAGGCAGGGTGGTACAGTGGATAGCCAGCCAGCCTTGGAACCAAGAAAATCTGGGTTCAGGTGTCGCCTTTTAAAACTACTGGCTGTGTGACCCTGGGCAGGTCACCTTTTCTCTCAGTGTTCTGGGCAGCTAGCTCTCTAATACTCTTGAGTTACAGAGAAGATGTTGACCCATAGTGGCAACTCATTTGGGAGTTCACACGAGAAGCACCGTGGTATAGTGGATGGAGTATTGGAAAGCCGTGTTAGGAAACATGTTTTTTAAGGACAATGAGCCTTTATTCTGAGCAGATCCTGGAGTTGTGTCATGAGGGGTTCTGTCTGTGGCACAGGAGGCTGGCCTTTAAAGGCAAAATTGTGGCTCTTTTCCCAGGTTGCTATTGCTTGTGTACTCTGTAGCACCTGTGAATAATCTCACGGTTCGGAGGCAGTTAAGAGAGAGCATGACCTTCAGGTTAGAGCCAAGGAATTGTTCATTCTATTTCCAGATTGTTCTTGTTTACTCCATGACTGTGACCAAATCCTTCACTTTTCTGGTTGCCCATCTTTAAAAGGGGAGGTCATTCTTCTTGATAAAGGGTATTTGAATTCTTTGCAAACAATAAAATGAATCTGCCAAACAGATTTTTTGGGATATGTTTTCAGATTTAAGAATGGAAATAATGATAGAATTCTAAAAATGCAAATATGTTATTATATACTTATCTAAAATGTTAATGACCTTTACCTTTCTTGCTTCATGGAGTCAGAGTTATATAAGCCAAACAGAGGACAAAACCCTATTTTTTCCTTCTGACTGGAAGAAATAATGTTAAGGGGACAGCTAGGTGCAGCGGGCAGAGCATGGGCTCGAAGTCAGGAAGATCTGAGTTCATATGTGGCCTCAGACACTTGCTAGCTGTGTGACCCTGGCAAGTTACTTAACCTATATTTACCTCAGTTCCTCATCTGTAAAATGGAGACACACTAGAGAAGGAAATGGCAAATCATTCCAGTGTCTTTGCCAAGAAAACCCCATAGACAAAAGTCCATGGGGTCACATAGAATTGGATGTGACTGGATGAATGAACGATATTGTTAAGCCTTGGGCAGGCTTTTTTTGCCATTGTGTCCTTTAATCCATGAGTTACAAATTGGGCTAAATTTGGGCTAAATGTGCTTCAATTATATGAAAGCTCATTTTCGAGCTCACTTAGCTCATTTTAGTGAGATGTGAACAATCTCACTAAAATAGATACATACCTGTAGTTTATTATCTTTTCTTAAATTATAAGCAACATTGCAAAAATTTCATATGTCTGTGCTCCAGAATGTTCAAATAGTTGCTCACCGTTTCTATTCAATTATTAGGAATAGAGCAAGACAAACAAATAAATACAAGTATGTCAAGATTCAGAAGTCATTCCATAATCTGTTAAATCCTTCATGCTAACCATGTTTACAGTTACTGATGCTTTAGATGTTTTCATTGTCCCCTGTTTCCAATCATTTCTAAATTAACCTTCAGTGATATTATTTTAATAACCTATATTTCAGCTACCAAAAAAGGCATACTTGCATTCTTCATATATTGAATATTTTATAGGCTCAGGCTAAAATTCCCAAGGAAGTTAATACGTAAATGAGAACTATCAATGAGAACATAAATGAGAACAAAATCAATATAGAATTTAAAAGAAGCTCTTTCAGCTCTGAATAGTTCCTTACTACAATGGTTATCCAAGGAAAAATTGAAAAACTCAATGACTGATAACCTCGATAGTGAAAGCAGATGCTACCGTAGCATGTGCTGTCATTTTGTTAATGTATCTGAACAGCTGTCCTTGAGCCTTTCTTGAACAGCTTTATATTGCCCTCAAGACTAAATTCACACTCTCAAACTCATGTCTTTTTATGTCCATGTCCAAATCGGATGGTTAAGCTAAATGTACTTCTGGACATGTCAGAGAAGTCTGCTTTGTTATTATCCTATGGCATGCTACCAATCTTACATTTCTATGACCCTTCCTCTTTGAGGGTTCAAGAGCAGAACTGTGAAGTGGAGAAAATGTATATAATTGACTTAATTCAATCCAATCAATATTTGTTGAGTACTTACTCTAAGTATCCATTTAATGGGACAGTGTGAGAAGGGCAAATGCAGTGCATAGCAGGGACTTGGGTCTTGTTGAATGAATAAAGAGGTGGGTAGATCAATGAATGAATATACTTTAATGACCATCCAGTCTTGAATTCTGATTTTAGAGTTGAAGAAAATAAGTCCCAGATGTTGACTTGTCTAAGGTTAAGTTGCAGAGCTTGGATCTCAAACCAAGTTTTTACTCCTGGTCCAATGCTCTTGACATTAATCTGCATTTTTGCCCACTCCAAGAATGTATAAAGTTCACTACAATTAGAGCCTTGAATTTAAATTATGTGCAAATAGATTAAAGATGGAAAGTTTTGGTTTTCTAAAAATATCCTTGGAAACAGAATAAACCGAGTAATACTTTTGCAAAGCTAAGCTAGCCTGCTCCAAAGTCTAGAAGCCTAAAATTAGCCCAGGATGATCCTGAAAGCAATGAAGAGGAACCTTAACTAGCCCTGATCACTGAAGCCTGATTGACCTACATCTGATAGCCCAGGTCCTGAAACCCTGGAGAAAGAAATGGCCTTGGGCTAAGCCTGACTCCAGTACCAAATGTCCTGAGACTAATGCAGCTAAAGGAGGTCACATACTGGGTAGAGTGGCAGCAGAGGGGTCTTTGCTTCCTCTAGTTCAGAGGTTCTGAACCTTCTTTTGTGTCATGGACCCCTTCGGCAGTCTGGTGAATCCTGTGGGCCCCTTCTCAGAATACTTTTCTAAAATGTATAAAATAAAATATGTTGAATTAATTACAAAGGAAACCAAAAGTGAAAATAAAGATGTAATTTTTTTTTGTATATACAATTCACGGACCCCCAGAAATCTTGCTGCATTTGGAATTCAAGCAAACTTCAGATAGCCATCAGTTAAAAATAGCTCCAGCAACTTTAAGAGTAGGCAAACACCACTTTCAGAACAGCCTATAAAATTGAAGGCACCATAGATATTATTTAATCTAACCCTCTTGTGTTATGGATGCAGAAACTGAGGACCAGTAAGGTTAAATGATTTTCCCAAGATCACTCGGCTAGTTCTAGAGCTGTGAATAGAAACCAGATCTCAATCACTTTTCATAAACTTTTCAGTTTAATGTGCTGACTGTTGTCAGTTTGTATTAAAGGCCTCAGAAGTTGGAATTTTGCCCAAGTCCCTTTCTTGATTTGCATTGTCATTGTCTGTCTAAGGTACATATATATATATATATGTATATATATATGTATATATATATATATATATATATAGAGAGAGAGAGAGAGAGAGAGAGAGAGAGAGAGAGAGATAGATATAGATATAATGTATATATTAACTAATTGTACCTGAAACTTAACTGGGATAAAATTTGAAAGGTTATATTGCCATTCATTGGGTACATAACTCCTAAAATGTTAATTTTTCAGTTGCAATGAGTATTAAGCCATTCCTAACTGTACTCACTAACCTCTTTAAAAAAAGAATACCTAAAAAAGAAATTCCTATGCATTTGCAACAGTTATTCCTTTTTGTTGAACTGTGATCAGTGCAAAGTAGAAATTTTCCTCTTATAGCTGACTATGCTGGTTGTTCAGTTGAAACAAATTAGAGTTTAAGTAAAATAATCAACCATTTCAGCTTTGCATTTATAAATCTTTCTGTAGAATTTTGTGATGTTAGCTTTTCATTAAACAGTGCTTATTGCATCTAAGCAAAATATAGTATGATAGGTAAGGTATCATAAAGTGAAGTGTTTGTTTTGATTTATATGCTGTGATTCCATGTCAGTTCCTTTATTTAAAAAGACATCTTGTACCTGTTTGAAGTAATTTCTTCTAGCTTCATGTAAAGTGCATTCTTAGAAATGTAAAATTAACATTTTCCCACTAAATCAAGGAACTGATTCTCTGCGAAAGTGTTGATGAGCAATGCAGATCCAACAAATGGTAACATGATCACTCGTCAAGCTGTTTTAAAGATAATTTAAACAAAACTCTTTTTTTCTTTTTCTTTTTTAAATTTTTTAAAATTTTTTAATTTTTTTTTTAAACAAAACTCTTGAGATTCCTTTTAAAAGCCCTTAAATATGATACAGGTTAGTTTTACTCTGTCTTGTAGCTAATAACTTTTCATTAAATATCCTGTAATGATTATAATAAAATTTGTGAAAATGATGTTTACCTATATTTTATGGTTTGATGTTTTCAAAGCCATTGACCCAGGAGGCTATTTTATTTATTTATTTTTCCCTGTATTTTACCTGTGTTATACTGCTTCCAGGTATATAGTAATGTTTTGGTCATGGGTTTCTCTCCCTCTCTCTCTTTCTCTCTCTCTCTCCCTTTCTCTCTCCTTTTCTCTCTCTCTCTCTCCCTCCCCCTCTCTCTTCCTCCCTCTCTCTGTCTCTCTCCTTCTCTTCCCCCTCCTCCTCCTCTTCCTCTCTCTCTCTCTCTCTCTCTCTGTCATACCCCCCCCCCAACAAAATTAAGTGAGATGAGCTGAATTGTTAACATACTTTTTTGTATTGAAAAAGAATACTTTATTAAAACAACCAGCAAGGCTTGCTTTGTGTATAGTTGTCTGCATGTTGTTTCCCCCATTGGATTGTAAGTTCCTTGAGAGCAGGGACTATCTCTTGCCTCTTTATGTATCCACAGTGTACAGTGCCTGACACTTAGTAGGTACTAAATGCATGTTTATTGAGTGATTGATTGACTAACTGAATGAAGAAGCATTTATTGAGAAGTGATGAAGACTTATGCCAGCATGGCAGCTATGTAAGTGGAGAGGAGGGAAGGTATGGGAGAGATGTTGTGAAGATAGAAATGACAAGATTTAATAATGGAATAGACATGCAGGGTGAGTTCAAATAAGGAGCCCAGGATGATACTGAGGTTGTTAATTAAACCTAGATGACTGGGAAGACAATAGTGCCCTTGACTGTAAGAACATACTCGGGTGCAGGGGCAGCTAGGTGGCCCAGTGAGTAGAGCACTGGCCCTAGAGTCAGGAGGACCTCAGTTCAAATCCGGCCTCAGACACTTGACACATGTACTAGCTGTGTGATCTTGGGCAAGTCACTTAACCCTAATTGCCCTGCCCAAAAAAAAAAGGAATATAGTTGGGAAGAAGTGAAGGTTTAATGTTTTATCTCTCTTGTAAAGGAGGCTGCTGAGGAAAAGCCAGACTGGTGGGAGGAAAACCAGGACAGAGCCATGCCACAAAATCTCGGAGAAGTAAGAGTATTCAGAGGCAGGGGGTGGCCGACAGTGTAAGATGCTGCAGAGAGGTTAGGAAGGAAGAGATGCCATTGGATTTTGCAATAAAGAAATCACTGGTGACCATAGAGCAATTTCAGCTCTGGGGTGTTATAATCATTTGGCCTCTAGTTGCCACATTATAACTTTTTTAAGGGAAAGCTCCATTTTGTGCTTCACTGCTACAGTCCCAGCTTGCCAAAGGAGCCCAAAAGAGACAAGTTATCATGTGACATCCCTGGTCTTTGTGTGCCTATCCACCTCACTGCTTTTTTTTTTTTTTTGCCTTAGGGCTACTTGTTCTTAAGGGCAGCTAGGTGGCACAGTGCTTGTACAAATCTGGCCTTAGACACGTGCCAGTTGTATGGCCCTGGGCAAGTCACTTAATCTTGTTTGCCTCGGTAAATGATCTGGAGAAGGAAATGGCAAACCACTCTAGTATCTTTGCTAAGAAAACCCCAGGTGGGGTCACAGAGACTCAGACATGACTAAAAAAATGTCTGCACAACAACATCCTTGTCCTTTCCCCTCCCATTTAGTATTTACCTTGTTCTTTCTTATACTTGGTCTCACTGTTACCCTTTAGGTAGCTCTACACAAAGGCTGCTTTCAAAAAGACCTTGGAGTTTAAAAAGCCTGAAGAACCTTGAATATGGCTTTCAAAATGTACTTCAGGAGAGAATAACAAGAACATTCAAGAGAGATACATAGTGGTTTCTCCATAATTAGCTGATGTAGAAATTCTAGGCTTATCTTTTGGAATAACGTAGTCCATGTTCATGGGGGACAATGAGGAAAGAGTATACAGAGTTCATTGTACATGAATGCAGAGGTGGTGACGTTTTGAGTGGTATAGATCTTCAATACTATGGTCCATAGTATATTCAATTAATTTAGCTAGCACAGGAGCTTTTTTATAAATAGCCTTTTACCTTTCCGTTTTTATGACTTCCCAGTAATTTCCCACAATATCGCTTCTTAAGCATTCATATGTACTCCTGCTGTCATATTCAGCGGTATAACATCCTGTAATGACCTGGTTCAGGTTGGGGAAGATTACTCTTCTGAATGATATTTTTGTGACCTTGGTTGATTAGGATTTTTTTGACTTCGTGAGCTTCGAGATGAGTAGCATCTAATATTAGTCAACCCCATTATTGTACTGGGGTGGGGGGGAAGAGGGAAATAGATAAGAACTGGTGTTGGACAGTAATCAAATTATGGATGGGAAAGCAAAATTATGAAAAGCGCATCATCCTTTCTTGAACAACACACTTTTGTCATGAGGAACTTACACTCCTAGAGGACAAATCTAAACATTTTATTTTAAAGGAAATACTTAAACAGGGAGTATCCTTTAAGGCAATGACCAGTCTGTTGCTGTTAGAAACAGAAAAACCAGCTACTGAGTCTGCTAGATCTTCTTTCCTCACAGGGGAAGAATTTTACATGCATAATCATGCGGTTTATGTTATCATGGAAAAACTAGAATGACACAGTTGGGAATGTCATTGCCCTATCTGTTTCACAGGGAGAGCTGGCCCTCGTTTCCTTGTCTTTCAAATGAAAGGATTGGACTAGATGATCCTCAAGGTCCCCTTCAGCTCAAAATTCCTGTGAGCCTGTGGTAGTATGTACCATCAGAGGAGGAGTAACCAATCTTAAAAGAGCCATCTGTTTCTATGTTAGTTAATATAGCAGAGTAGGGGAGGACATGAGAGAGCTTCTTAACACAGCTTTTCAAAAGAGTGAGAGCTCTTTGATAGCTACAGTTTCAAAATAATTGATTGTCATCTCTTTTTTTTAAACTATAAAAGCAGAGTCCCCTTGTTTTCCACTGTGAAATGTCTGAGTATTAAAAACATGAATGAAACATCAATGACTCTTTATTTCAGTCTGTCGCCATAAGAATTTAAAAACTAGAGGTCAGTAATTTTTTTGTACAACCTTCCATGACATGGAGATATCTCATCATTGCTCTTGAAATCCATGAAGAATTCCAGATGAAGAGTGTAGGAGATCTGCCACTGGAGTGCTGGTGTTGTCGAGCAACTCTTCTGTAGCTTTGGTTTTTAAAATTGCCATTTTGCTAAATTTATTTCTTCTATGCTGGAGGCCAAACCATCTTGAACTGATAACATGGTAGACCTGATATCCAGACAGTTTTCTCAACCTCAGCCTTGCTTTTCAGATATTTCTGATTATAAAACAATAGTAGGCCTAGTTCATTTTCACTGTTAAATGGGACTTAAGACCAAATTGGAATATTGAATAAAGCTTTTTTTCTTTTCCTTTCAGAAAGCTGCAGTTTTCTTAATTTTCAGGTCAGCTTGTGAGGATTGAAGTTGATGGGGCCAAGAATAATGGTGGCTAGTATTTATGTATTACTTTAAGATTTCCAAAGCATTTTATACACATTGTCTTATTTGATCCTCACTGTAACCATGTGAGCTAGGTGCTAATATGAGCCCCATTTTACAGCTGAGGAAACTGAGGCTGAGAGAAGTTACCTTGATTGCTCAGGATGATACAACTAGGATATGTCAGAGGTGGGCTTTGAATTCAGGTCTTCCTGCTTCCAAGGCTGTTTCTTCCAATACAGTCCCTTGCCCCTCTCGGCCAGAGGTTTGGTTCTCCAGAGAAGCATTCTATATTGTTGTTGTCCATCCTTTGTTCTTGAAAAGGATCAGTGACATCAGGAGAGTGATGTCTTGACTTAGAAGTGAATTGGATTGGAATCTATGCCAGTCAGCCTGAAAACAAGGATGTAGATCAGTGTATTAGAAAAGCATTAGAATCTTTTGGTACTTCTATGTATGTGCAAGGGTCAGCTTGAAACTCTGGGCTCTCTTTCTCTCTCAAAATATCCCTGTGCTGTTTTTCTGTCTTTCTTATCCTCCTTCTGTCCCTTACCATTCCTTCTCTACTGGGCAGCCCACCAGTCAGTCTGATATTAAGCCAATTCCCTCCTCCAGCTGCCTTGAACATAGAGTTAGATGATGTGGGATGGTTTCTCTCTCTTTTCCTGCTCCAAGGAAGATCTCTTCTCCAAAATATACTTCCCCAAGGGACTGTCTGGATATTGAGACTAATCTCAGCTTCTCTCCAAGGTTACTTCCACCTCCAAATCTGTAAATCAAGTTTGAGACCCTTGTAGGAAGGTAGGAAGAAAACAAGCATCTATATGGCTCCTACTATGTGCTAGACACTTTATAAATATTATCTCATTTGATCTTCACAAACAATCCTGGGGAAGTAGGTGCCATTATGATCCATATTTATAACGATGAAGGAGACTAAAGCCAGACAGAAGTTACGACTTTCCCAGCTACTAAGTGTTTGGGTTGGAATTTGAACTCAAGTCTTCTTGATTCCAGGCCTAGAGCTCTATTCACTGCACTCCCCAGCTGTCACATGATACTGTTGATGTATGGCTCAGATGGGAAGACATTCCTGCCCTCCAGGAACTGACATTTGTCTGATGGAGGGAATGGGAAGTCATGATACAGCATCTATAGACAAGTATGAGGATTCGAGAATATTAGCAACTAAGGCAATCAGGGAAAGTTTCAAAGGTGAAGTTTCACCGTTTGAGTTGAGACTGGAAGGAAGTAGTAATTTAGAAAGGCAGATTTTAAGAATAAATGCATTCCAGTCATGAGGGGGGTGCAGGACTGTAGTTCATCAAGCATAGAGTTCATCTAATTCAGCTGCCTCTTTTATAAATGAGAAACTGAGGCTCAACAAGGTTGTCACTTGTCAAAGGTCACACTCGATACAAGTGGCAGAATTTGAACTCAGATCTATCACTGCTCTTTTTCGGCCATCCTGAAAGCTAAGAATGTTGATGCCAACAGAACAGCTATTAATTCATATTGGATGGAGTGTTCAGTGTGTAAAGAAAAGCAAGGTGAATCAAGTACAAAAATGCATGTATAAAGAAATAATGTATATGGGTTGGTTGGAAGCTATATTGTACAATGCCTTAAAAGTCAAACCTTAGGGGTTTGTAATTTAGACTAGATGTTATAAGGATCCACTAAAAGTTTTTCAGCCAGAGTGACATTCAAAAAAGCAATTTTAAAAATTAGAGAAAAATTCTTTTAGCTCTGAACATGTTTTAATAATGCTTGTTGTAACTGGAAAAATCCTGAGTTGATAGAAAACCTGGTTTGTGATTCATTGACTTTGACATAATATAAGGAAAACCTGCCTAACAGCACTGTTCAAAAATGGAATTGGGCTGCCTGGCTACATACCGAGTTCTCCATCGAAGGAGGTCTTTGAACAGAGGCTGAATGATCTTTGTCATTCTCGTAGAGGGGATTTTTGTGTCTCACGTGCGGATGGGTTGGTTGCGGTGACCACTGAGGACCATACCTATTCTAAGAGTCTTTGATTATATGTCATAATCAGATTTTAGGGAAAGAAGAAATAGGCCTTTCTAAATATTCTCTTCAATCCTTATTTAAACTGCCTTCTTTTCAGTAAAGAAATAAAATTCATTGTGCTCTGTGTGGGCTATGTGTCAGATGACTCTTGTCATAAGCAGAGGTGGGCAGATTTGATTCATTGCCAGGTTCTGAACTTTTGGAGCAGTAGAATTAGACTTTGGTTGAATTTCTAGATTTCACAGTGACCTTGTTTGTTCCACCTAGGTGTCTGTGCCAAGGGGAATGTGATGTGGGGGGGACAGTGGTGGCAAAATCATTGTGGTAGAGATTTGTCTTCTGAATTTCAGTGCATTGCATTGCAACATATAGTCATGAATTTAGAGTGGATCATCTCGGAGGATGCTTGTTGATTGATTGGTAAATAATTTCACTTATTTTATTGCTTCCATTATTGCTGCAATATTCAGGGCCAAGGATTTTCCAGTTCATTTCTCTCTCTCATTTTGCTGTTAGTTGGACAGGAAATTGTTGATTTGGCTTTACTGCAGACCTTTTAAATTCCAACAAGAGGCTTGTATAGTTGACCAAAGAAGTTGTCAACACAAGTTTTATGATCAGTAGAAAATAAATGACCACTTCAGAGGATGCCTCATCCATTTTCAAAATGTTTACTTTGATTGATCTCTTAGGGATAATAACGATGATGATGATGAATATTACTAGTATTTATGTAGTGCTTATTATGTGCCAGCAACTGTGCTAAACACTTTACAAATATTATCTTATTTAATTCTCACAACAACCTTTGGAGGTAGATGCTATTATTATCCCCATTTTACAGTTGAGAAAACTGAGACATACACAAGTTAAGTGTTTGGTCCAAGGTCTCACAGCTGTTGCTAAGTGTCTGAGGCTAAATTTGAACTCACATCTTGTTGACTGCAGATGCCACACTCTATCCCTGGCTGTCCCTAATAGTAATAAAGAGTAGCCCTCAAGTTTTACAAATTAGAGCCTCACCAAGCTTCCTAGACTTTTTTTAATTATAAGTTTATTTTTTTTTAATTTATAGCACTCAGTTCCACAAGTTTTGAGGTTCTAAATTTCTCTCCTTCCCCTCCCCCCCAAGATGGTATGTAATCCAATGTAGGTTCTACGTATACCTTCACATGGAACTTATTTATGTAATAGTCCAGTTGTAAAGAAGAATTATAATCAATGGAATGAATCATGAGAAAGAAGAAAGGAAACAAAAAATTCCTGGGAATTTTTAATTCTTTTTTCCCATTTGCAGGCTACCTTTTTCTTTATCCTGGAGTATAAAGATGATTGCACATGTCCTTGACTCTGATTCTTTTGTGTGGGAGTTATTTGCTCACCACTGGGAACCCCCTCTGTCCCCCTGTTGCCCCAACTGCCCCCCAAATGAATTACAGAGACAGAGTTCATGGATTCATAGACTCTCTGGATTGGAAAAGACCTTAGATGTCACTTAAATCAGTTCTTACCTAAACAGGAGTTCCTTCTACACCATCCCTAAGAAGGAGCCATCTAGCTTTTGAACAAAGCTTTCTTTTATGAAGTTATTTAATCCAATCTTTTTCTACAGAAATATTGGTGCCTCTTCTGAGTGTATGCAATTTCATGTGTCTGCTTTGAAGGACTAGGGATTCATTTGGTAGATAATCTGGCCTTGATGAGGACATTGTCAGTAGGAAACAAATCGATTTCTTGTTTTCTATGGAAGAGGGTGGGCTTATTATGTGTCAGAAGGAAAGATTCAAGGTGCTAATAGCCAGAACTTCTCTAAAGAGGCAGGAAGTAGAAATCTCAGAATCTTAGAGTGTCAGGGCTAGAAGAGATCTCAGAGTTGGGTTGTCTAGTGCTAAGTTCTTATTTTGCACATGAGGAAACTAAGGCCTAAAGAAGGAAAGTGATTTTCCCAAGGTCACACAAAGACAGAGTAAGGATTAAAACCCACAACAGAGTCCCAAATACAGTGTTCTTTCCGTTACATTATACTGCCTTTTTCCCCTATTTCCATCAGCTTAATTTTATTCATAAGATGTTACACATTTTCAATAATGAAAAATGATGTTACATGTATACATACCTTATTTTCTGCTGCCTTCCTATTGCTCTGTCCCTATTCTCCTTAATAAACTACTTCCCTCTCCTCCCTCCCCCCAAATGGTGATATATTTTTGAACCTGGACAGACTTAATATACTGTTTCTCTACATACACACACGCACACTTTTTAAGTCTCTGGTTATAAATAACCTTAATGATCGATGTTTTGTGTCTAGATAATTCCCTTCTTCCCTTTCCCTCTCTCCCCTCCTTCACTTCCCTCCATCCTCCTTTCCCTTTCCCCTTAGTCTTTTCTCTCCTCCATTCTTTTCTTCCCCCTTTATTTCCCTTTTAGCATTACTTCCTCTCCGCCACTTCTCTGCTCCTTTATCTTTTCCCATTACTCCCTACCGCCTCTGCTCCTGGCCTCTGCCACCCCCACTTCCTCTAACCTTTTTTAGCCTCACCTTTTCTTCTATTTTCCACAGAACTCCTTTGTATGTGTTAATATTGACCTGAATGTCCCCACAACATTTATAAATTATTCAGTGTCAAAGCGTGAAACCAATGTTTGGGCTCTCCTTGACACAGATGACTTTAAATTTGTAAGACAAACTAAAAACTGTTGAAATTGTGCTGGAGAACTAACATTACAAATCCAAGGAAATTCAAAGCAAAGGCTTTACTTACCATGACCCATTTTATGGAGGTCAGAAGAGTGTACAGTAATATTTTTGAAAAAGGGGTACAGCTTTGGAAGATGATCTGTTCTATTAAGGTTCATGTAAGATGTAGTGGTGATTTCTGAAAGCTTTTGATCAAAGACCTTTCCAATTATATTACAGGGCAAGCATGTAGCCTGTAATGGTACTTAATAAATGTGAAATCTTAATTTGTAATTCCACATTGTAATTCAGACAGCCAGGCGTTCCACTTAATAGCATGTGGTATTATACCTACAATTTTCCTAGTCCTAACTTAGAGGATGCTGAGCCACAGTAGGATTCATCACTTTAAAAAAAAAAGATATAAAATAGCAAACTTTTAACTTATGATTCTTGATTATATTCTCACTGAATATTTCCAGGCCTTTGATCCTCCTTTTCTCTCTCTTAGCCTGCTTCCATAGTGATTTCACTGTTTCTATCTCTACTTTTAGAAAGCAGGAAGAGACATTCCATTTAGCTACTTGTGAATAACAGCTCTGGCAAAAAGTTTTCTCAGAAAGGAGAAAGAGATACTGTCTAATCCAAACCAGTTAAAATTTTGTCCACTTTGTTAATCCGTGCTTTCACTGCCCCTCATTAATACAGACAGCTTAAATTGGTTAAACTTTGTTTCCCAAAAGAGTTAAAGCATTTAAGAGTCGTGAGAAACCTTGGTGACTACCTAGTCTAACCTGTACTTGAAAGCAGTTCCTCTATAGCATACCCAAGGAGTGACCATCCAGCCTCTGCTTATGACCTTCAAAGAGAGAGAGCCCATTCATTGCTTTTGGACAGCTCTGATTGTTAGGAAGGTTTTCTGAC
Organism: Phalanger gymnotis; assembly: GCA_028646595.1. NCBI lineage: Eukaryota > Metazoa > Chordata > Mammalia > Diprotodontia > Phalangeridae > Phalanger > Phalanger gymnotis. The sequence continues at coordinate 283,207,197 of CM053626.1, read as the reverse complement.
ACAACACCCAGTGGGCCTTTTGTAAACTTCTACCCCATTCCTTCTAGCCCTGTCCCCTAGAGCTAAGCAGCACCAATCTAATCCCTTCTTTACATGACAGTCCTTCATGTATCTGAAAACAGCTATCATGTTCTTCCAGAGTCTTCTCTTCTTTAGGCTATTCATGCCTGGTTCCTTCAAACAGCCCTCAAGGCCTGTCACCATCCTGGTTCCTTGTTCCTCTCCTTTGGCTACTTTGCAGAAAGAAATAATAGATTTTAGCTAATAGCACCTACCTCCCAGGGTTGTTGTGAGAATCAGATGAAATAATATTTATAAAGTTTTTAGCACAGTTCTTGCCACATAGAAGATGCTTAATAAATGCTTGTTTCTTTACTTCCTTCCCACATATATTTTAAAACACTTCTAAAGCATTATGGGCGGCTAGATAGCGCAGTGGATAGAGTGCCAAGGTGCTAGGCAAATCCTGTTTGCCCCAGTTCCTCATATGTAAAATAAGCTGGAGAAGGAAATGACAAACTACCCCAAGATCTTTGCCAAGAAAACCCCGAATGGGGTCACCAAGAGTGGAACATGACTGAAATGACTGAACAACAAAAAAGAACTATAATGTCTTTAAAATGGGCATTCTCTCCCCCTGTGTAGTTCTTTTTGTCCACTGTGGCTGCTCTTCTCCATGCCACTGCAATGGATGGGTCCATGGCTTGGTGGTGGTTAGCTCTGATCTCTGTATGCACTTAAGTTAATCATCCAGCCTCATCAGGTCTAACTTTTTAAAGCGAGGATCCTTAACCTATGGTCTATGAATTTGTTTAAAAATTTTTAATAAATATATTTCAATATAGTTTGTTTTCTTTGTAAATCAATGTATTTTACAAATTTTATATACTTACAAACACTATTCCTAAAAGGGTTTCATAAGCTTCTCTAGACTGTCAAAGGAATCTATGATCCAAAACTGGTTTGGAAGTCGTTTTAACACATTGGTTGTGTGACAGACCTTAGCCTAAGACAGTGCTTATGCTATGTTGGGAGAACCTTCCAAAACTTAGGGTCACTTTCATGCAAAGATGAGTCATCAAAAAAGGACTAGTATTATCAGTAAGTTAATACCGTTCTATGGAAAAAGAAGAATTTAATGAATGGTGTTAAGATACTGAATGAAAATTGATGCTGTAGTACTGCTGTAAAGTAATACCTTATTTTCAGTGGTACCTTCTTTATACTGAAGAGTCAGGATAACTTTTAAAAATGTGTTTTCGTCAATGCGAAGTTATACAAGAAGATATATCGGATTCCATGCCATCTTGGGGACAGAGGGGGAAAGGGAGGGAAGAAAATCTGGAATTCAAAATTATGTAGAACCGAGTGTTGTAAACTAAAAATAAAAAAAATAAAAATGTGTTTTCATGTTTAGCACCTTTATAAAAAATAAACAGAAAAGAAGTTGAAGATCAATGACATATATTGAAATTGGCTCTTAAATTAAGATAGTATCCTTTGTAGGCGTTCTTCTTGTTGAGGATGGAGTAAAAGATACCCAATGTTATATCTACTTTTCTGATTGAAGGGTATGTTGAATATTTAAAAAGACATTGCCAGTCTCTTTTTCATACTATCATAAAGTGTTTTAGTTTTATTTTGTCCCTAGGTGTTGCAATCAAATATTCAAAGAATTGTTTTTTACTTTGGAAAGATTCAGTACGTGTCAGTGAAATAATAGCATTGACATTTGTACTTAGTGAAATATTGAAATACTGTTTTCTAGTGTCACATGCTCTTTGAACCTAACTGATTGTTCTGCTTTGTGCCCAGATCAACTGTTAATTTTTGGAATTCCCAAATAACAGTAACATATCAGTCAACAGCCCAATAGTAATACATAGCACTTGTGTTCAAGAAACAGGTTTCATGTTTCAGCATTACATGTCAGATTGGATGAGAATCAAGGAATCAACAACAGGAATTTATGAAAGACTTATTCTATCTCAGGCAGCATGCTGTAGAAACAAATAAAAAGCAGAAATAGTCTCTTCAAAGAGGGAGTTCACATTCTGTTAGGAGTTCACATTCACATAAGCAACATGTGCATAAGTTGGTAATACACCCACAAAAACTACCTCACTTTCTAACCATAAATTTTTCTCTTTTCTTTTTTCTTTCTTTTTGTTCTTTAATTTAAAAAATTAGTTTTAATAAGGTAGAAGGTCCAGAACTCTGTTCACCATTCTCCTGGCAATCTTTTCAACTCCAGTGGGTTCAGTGACCCCTTCCCAGATGACTACTAGACCTGTATCTAGCTTTGGTTTTTCTCCTGAACTTCATTCTTGCATCATGAACTGGCAATTGGATGTTGCCAATTAGATGTCTATAGGCATCTTAAAATCAACACCTCCAAAATAAAAGTCATAATCTTTCCTTCTGAAATTTCTCCTCCTCCTCACTTACCTATTTCTATTGAGGATATGAATTAGGGCCTCCCACTATAACAGTTAGAATGAGGGTTTCTTGAGCTCAAGGAACTTAAAAATGTAAAGATTTGATGAGTTTCTCCTACCCATTTAATTTCCCTTATTTGGCAGCAAGCCCCTTTCCAAATGAGTGAGTACATATATATGTATGTATGTATATGCCTTGTTCATATTAGGTGCATAATTAATGTTTGTTGATTGTAAATATTTTATCTAATTTGTAAACTGAATTTCTATATAAATGCAGTTTTTCTCTTCCTTGTCTCTTTTATTCCTCCATTTTTGCTTTTTTTCCCTATTTCATCTGTTAACTTCCTTTTCTCTTCATGGTTTTGCTGACTTCCTCTGAGCTGAGTCTTAAAGAAAGCTGTTCCCTATTTCCGTATCTTGTATGCACCTAATTATGATGTATCAGTTCTGTCATTGGAATGTATGCTTCTTGAGGTCAGGGAACATTGTTTTGTATGCCCAACACTTAGCACAGTGCTTGCTACATTGTACACTTAATAAATGTTGGATCCATTACTGACTCTTCTTTTTCACTCCATTCCTTTTCTTCCTGTCCATCCCCTTTCCTCTATCCCTACTCCAAGTCAGTCAGTAAACATTAATGAAATACTTGCTCTATGCCAATCTCTTTGCTAAGTGCTGAACATACAGAGAAAAAGCAAAAACAGTCCCTGCCTCTATGATATGGAATTGAAACATGTATAGCCGTATAATTTTGTATTTGAACTCATGGAAATAAGTTTTTTTATTCAATTTTTAAAATATGTAATTTTTTAAAAATTCTGTTGTAAGAAGAAAAAACACTCTTAGAATTTTTGTTTTGTTTTAAATAACTTATACAGAAAAAACAATGGTATCCCATATTTGGTCTAGATTGTTTTCAACAGATAAGTAGCTGAATAGCAAAGTGCTAGATTATTGGTTTGTTGATTTCTAGAGAATGCCTTCCTTAAAGATGTTATCATTTTTTACCCTTTGTTATCATGTGCTTGGCAAAATTTTCCTGAAATTAGGACATTTCTGTATCATCCTTTGAAAATATAAGTATTTTTGCCCTTTTGTTAGTTAACAAAATAGGATAATTTAAACAGATTCTTGCCCGGAGTCAAGGGAGGTGAACTGATTGGTTTTCTTTCCTTTTCAGTACTAAGATTTTCGACAAAAATGTTTTTGTAAGAATTTAAAGTTCACTCATGAACCTCTAGGCAGAGTTAATTTCCTTTGGTTCCATTCTGTATCAATCATTTCCTGCCTCTTAGGACTAACAAAAGCAAGGCTTTGTTTTAACACTGAATTTATGAAGTGTTAATTAGTTGACACATTTACATATCAGAGACTAGTAAGAGAAGTCTCTGTTATGTTTGTTCATTCATGGCAGGAAGTGTGACCAAAAAAGTTGGGAGGAACCTGATTTTAGCCTCATCATAGCCTTTACATAATAGTTGTAGGTTGTTATAGAAATTATAAGATTAAAACTAGGGTTTTGGAATGTATTTGGTATAGGGGAGGTTTAATATTTTGAAATAAGGCAATAGAAAAGTTCCAATTTTAAAGCTCAGCAGCATTTGCATTGTAGACTTTTAGGGTTAGAGTCAGGGTGACCCAGATTTCTGCTTCTGACATTATCTACGTGACTACAGGCAAGTAACCTAGCTTCTCTAAATCTAAATTTCTTCAGCATTTATTAGGCAGCTACTACGTGCCAAGCACTGTGCTAAGTGCCTTACAAATATCCTCTCATTTGATCCTCTGAGAGGTAGGTGCTGTTATTGTCGACATTTCACAGAAGAGGAAACTGAGGCAGACAAAGTTTAAGTGACTTACCCAGGGTCACACAGCTGGTAAGTGCTGAGGCAGGATTTGAACTTGGTACTCTCTGCCTCCAGGTTCATTTCTCTCTCCACTGTACTACCTACTTATCATAGGAACAAATCCCTAAATCTTCAGAACAGTCTTAAAGCAGAATGGGATATCTCAGGAAAAATGAGTCCCATGCCCTCTCCTGCTCAAAGGTTTTCAAACAAATTCTTGCTGATCACTCGTCAGGTAGGTTATAGTGGAGATGCAGGCATCAGGCACCAGACAGCTGCCAAGTTCTTTTTTTACCTCTGACCTTCTGTGATTCTGTGGAAAAACTTCCTAGAGGAGAGAACATTTGAATTCACTCCTAAAGGATGAATAGAGTTTAGAGAGTGGATCTGGATGTAGGGGAAGGGCACTGCAGGCTGAGAGAGCAGAGAGAGCAAAACAAAAAGGCAGAATAGTGAGGAAATTAAAGGCTCCCTAAGACGAGTGGTCAGTAAGGAACAAGAGAATCACAAAGTTTGGAGAGGCTATCTTCTATGAGCAGAAACTGAGGAAAAATTTTGGAGTTAGCTTAAAACCAACCATTGTTGCCTGAGCTCAATCTGTTCAATACAAAAAAGAAAGCTGTTTCATAAGACCCTGGAACAGATGAATGCTAAATAGACTTATAAAATGAAAATGCTGTAGCATCAAATATTAATATTTTGCTAGCAGCAGGCAGCACAAATGTTAATGGCTGGCATGCATTTGAAGGCCTACTTAACTGTGAATTTTATTAGGACCATTTCTCAGAGCTGGAGTTATAAATGGGCTTATAAATGAGAAATCAGCCACCTCTCTAGGGAGCAGCAGGTTCTTTGAAATCTTAATTAACCAATCACACTGATCTTCTCCTCTTTCAATTGCCAACACTCAGTTAAATGCTGAAAGAAACATTGTCCAGCTGGAGACAACTTAAGAACTAATGAGAACACCATTCTTTTACATTAAAATATATATAACCAGAAATGCAAAACAGAAGAATAAAAAACCTTATTCATTTTTGCTTGTTTGAACTTTTTATTAAGACTAATATATTAAAAAAATAATGAATGACTCTGGCCTGGAAATGAGGAAAGTAGAAGGGAAAATGAAGGGCAGAGCAGATATAGATTTGCCAGCTGTCTCTTCTTCTAGAATAAGGCCCACTGTAATCAAATATGGGTTTTGAAGAACCACTTTTATTTCTTAGAGAAGGCTCCAAATAGATCCACTAAATTTTCTAGGGAAGATAAATAACTTCTGCCAAAATGCAAATTAATATTTTCCCTATAGGTGATTCGTGGGGAAAGGGATGAATCCTTCTCCTTGCCAATTGGTTCTGCATACCAGGTACCAAAATTATTTTCCTCAAGTGCAGGTCTGACCATATTACTTCTCTACTCAGTAAACTCCAGTGGCTCCCTAATATGTCTAACATCAAATACAGTAGTCACTGTCTAACATTTAAAGCCCTTTACAACCTACCTTTAGCCTCCCTTTCCACTCTTATCTATTACTTACCTCACACTCTCCAGTAAAAGGTCAAACTGGCTGTTTTACTGTTCTTCATTCCCAGCATTCTCCCTGAACCCTTTGTCCCCTAGTCTGGAATGCATTGCTGTGTTGGTAATTAGGATGGGAATTTTTTTTTTACTGTTTTCCTTTTTGGAACACTGAAGTAATCAGGTGTCTTTAATGAGTCTGGCCTTTGTTTCTTTGATTAAATCCTGGAGTCTTTGATGGCCTGCTTAGGAAACAAGAAAGCCTAGTTCACATGGTTTTGAATTGCATGGTTGTGATGCAGTTTGACCCTGAACAGGGTACATAAACTCAGAGGTTAGCGTTTTGTTTGGGGCTCTCACTCACTGGAAGAGTGTTGTGTGATTTGACCAGACGAGACTTTGGGTAGCCATTGTTAAGGAGCCTCCTGGCTTGAAAACCCAGATGTTGGTGCTTCCCTGGTAACTATGTACTGAGATGTTGGACAGAAAGCTAGAAGCCTGTCTACTGGTTTGTGTTATTTGATCTGTTGATATTTTCTGTTTGTATTTGCTCTGAAGTTCAGGGTGCTGGCTTTACCCTCTGAACTAAGTGAATTGTATATGTATGTTTGGTTAAAGTGAGATTGTTAACCCCTTAAAGTGGCTTTTCTTAGAAAAGCAGATCGAAGAACCTCTGCTGGAAGCCTTTCTGTGTGCTGGTGTTGTTGGCTTTACATGGCCACAGTAGTGGCAAGCCACATTGTTGTTACAACTCCCTTCTTACCTCCACCTGGTAGAATCCCTGCCTTCCCTCAAGGCTTTAATCCTGTGAAATATTGCCACATCCCACCTTTTGATGATGAGCCCTCTCATATTGAGCTAGTCAGGTCATTATCTGTGAAAACGTAATCTGATTCCATACTCTGACTTGGAGCCACTCCAGCTTTATATGATCAGTGAGACTTTGTACTTGGCAGTTCCAAGGTCAGAAATCTGAGTAGGCCAAATTGGAGGGCTTACTTAAAAGTTGTATGTTACTAAAATGATATTTTGCCTAAAAGAAAAACCGCAGTATTTTGCACATGGATTATAAAGAAAAATTGAATGAATGAAAAATTCCAAAATAGCACAAGCAGTTGAGTCAGTAGCTTGTAAAGAAAAGCACCTTCAAAATTCTGGTTTTCCTCTATTTGACTTGGGAAACTTTAAGTCTTTACTTTTTTAAAACATCGGTTTTATATAAAGCCCCTTAGGACTTGGCATCTCTGATCCCTAGTGCACAGTCTTAAATGTTTAATATGATCAGTATCAAATTAGGATAAATGTTTTGCTCATATTGGGGTGAATGATCCCTCCTGACTTTTGCCAGGATGAGCTTGCTAAGTACGGATATTTGGCAGTTTTTAAGTATCACCTCTGACAATCCCCTTTGCTGCTTGATGATCTTTAAATGAGTTCCAACATTTATTTATTAATTCATTCAACAATTGCTTATTAATTGTTTTAGGGGAAGATGCAAAGGTAAGATGAGATCTAATCTCTTCCCTCAGGCAGCTTAAGATCTAGTAGAGTTCTAAAAAGCTAACACAACTCACTAAAATACAAAATGCCTTGTTTTGGTATAGTGAGAAGAATACTAGATTTGGATTCAGATCCTGGCACTATCGCTGACTCCCTTCTTGAGTTTGGACAGATCACTTAATCTCTCTGGACATCAATCAGTTTTTTCAACTTCAAAATGAGGGATTGAACTCCATGACCTCAGGGATCTCTTCCATCTCTGAATCCATGATCCTTTGATAAGTGCATTCAGGAAATGTTATGTGAAGTGTGGGGGTAGATGGCTACCAGTGGGAGGAGGTTCAAGAAAGTCTTAATGGAGGAATTAGAATTCAGTTTAGCCTTCAAAAAATGGGGAGCCATTTATTAGATCAAGAAGGAGGAGATTGGTATTAAGGTTAATATTTTCCTATCCACCAAACCTAAAGATTTCCGATCCATCCTCTGGAATTTTTTTTAAAAAACGTCTTTAGGCTTGAGGATAGAAAGCCACAGGATAAAAGTCTGTGGATATGTGTTTCTTTTAAATAAGATGTACTTTAATCTAGCTTCATTTTTGCCCAAAATAGTCATCCAAAGTGTAGCATCTGTGTTGTACTTTAGGAATCTCTGAATTATGTAAATCTCTGACTCTATACATAAACGATTTATATTAGATCCTACTTATAAAATTAGAACATTCTTTTCAATAGACTTTAACTTAAGTTTTATTGTTTTGAAAAGATTCTTCAGAAGTGTGATTAAGTTGTTGAGGGCAATGACCTAACATATTTACTGAGAATACCAGGGCATCTAGTACAGTGACAAGTTTTTTGTATTGTTTTGTTTTTGTTTGTTTTGCTCTTAATTCATTGATTATTTATTCATTTTTAGCATTCATTTTTTAAAATTTTGGGTTCCAAATTCTCTACCCTTTATCCCCTTCCTAACCCATTGAGAAGGCAAGCAATATGATATAAATTATACACATGAAGTCATGCAACACATATTTCTGTATTAACCATGTTGCTCTTCCTTCTTTCCCCAAAAAAGCAAAAAAAAAAAAAAAAGTGAAAAAGTACGCTTCCATATGCACTGAATTAATATGTTTTCTCTGTGGAGGTAGAGAACATTTTTCACCATAGATCTTTTACAGTTGTGATCACACAATGATTAGGTTTTAAAATCTCTGTGGGACCTCAGTGACCAGTTCTATCTTAAAGTAATTTTTGGATTGTCAAGCATACTTCAGCCACAGTGTGGGCTCTCAATAGTCCAATACTAATATTGGTGTCATGCTCAGCTGACACAGCAGCATTTCTGGGCAGTTCTGATGAGGGGTAAGTCCACTTTAAATCACCTCTTCTTTGTAGCCCATTGCTGCCTTGATTGCATCAGAAAGTCTGGGTAATTTTAAGTAGGTAGGTACCAGGGACTTCTCAGGATTACAGTCTGCTGTGAGTGGTCCATATTACACTAAGTTCTAGAACGTTTGAGAAGTCCTGAGGGGTAGAATTGGGAAAGGCAGAGCCATTTCCTCATACTTAGTGCATCCTCATTTAGCCAGGAGCTGGCTGAAGCTTGGAGAAGAAATCTGGGACACTTGTGCATCTCCCAGCTTTCCCATTTTCTAAATCTCTGGATGACCCCAGAATGTCTGAAGTTTGCTGTTGCTCTTGGCAGCTGTGTAGCTTGGCAGAGGGACCTTATTTACAAGTAGAACAAAACCCTTATGGAAGGGATACCTTTCCTTGCCGTGGTTAATAAAGTCTTAAACAAGTCTGTTTTCTTATAATAACTCACCAACCAAGAAAAGAGTGGCCTTCATACTAAACTCTTGCTTTATCTTTGCTTTTGGAATTCTATAGTACATTATTAAATTGCTTTATAATTTTTGTCAGTCACTAGAAGAAAAGTTATATAAGCATTTCCATAAACCTACTTTTGGAGAAATAACCAATTTTTTTTTTCATTTTAGAGCATTATATGGAACAAAATACTTAGGACCACTTCTTTTGAACATATTCTTCCTCATGCTTTTGAAAAATGTCTGAAAGCTATATGTATGAGGAAAACCATGGTGCAAAGCATATGAATCTAAACAAGTTTACCACCTCTTCCATTGAATACAATAGAATTCACTTTCATCATTGGCCCAGTAAAACTTTGGCAATTCTCTAGCCAAACACACAGCTTTAACTAGTTCCTAAAATAATTTACATTTCAGAGCCCTCCAGCACCTACCTGCTTATTTGTAATTAATAAAGGTTGAGGAGTCCCTTTCTAAAATTTCTGATGGGTCTTTGACTCCTAGCGTAAGTTTAAAGAACTCTGTCATACCTCAGCCACAAAGTCTGTCCCTCCTCCTTGACATTCAGAGATATTTTCTTCCGGATTATAACTCCATCCCTAAATCCCAACATGGACTTTTTCTGTTTCTGATGTGAAGGGGTAGGGTCAGAAGACAGTAGCCTCCAGTTTGAAATCTATTTCAGTGTACCTTCTTTCAGGGATAGAAGGGATAAAACATTTGCTCCACAGATAACCATTACCACACTAATATTACTACCGTGCCCATAGTTGCTCAGTTCTCTTATGGCAGAAATATATCTTCTGCTGGTAAGGCTGTAGTACAAGACTGGAATAATACTTCCAAGCTCCATACTAAGTTTGAGTCTGTATGCTGATTTTCAAGCCACATTTTTTATGGTGAATGAATTCCTGCCATGTTAGTTTATTGGTTTTTTTTGATTTGTGTCAGATGAAACACATTATTCAGTGAATTAACTTTCTCTAGCATCTTTGCCATTTATTCATGGGGAGGGGAATATTTTTCTTTTAATTGTCTTTTATGTCTTTTGGCACCTCAAACTAGCCTGTTATTTCTTAATTTGATCTTATTTTCCAGGTCATCAATTCAATTTCTTTGTGTCTTACGGACTTGGTATTCTCATTAACAATAGTGTCTATCTTATTGTTATCTGAATGTCCTCATTTTCACTCTCAGCCTCTTTCAGCCTTAGACACAAGCTTTCTGATTCTATTCATAGCAGAAACTAAAGCTTTTAACTAATACATGTTCATTTCTTACTAAGTCAATTTAGCAAAACTTGAGAAGTCAATATGACTAGTTAGTAGTGAATAGAGTTTCTTTTAGGCCAAAGCACCAAGGACCAAATGACATAGAGAGTATGGGATTATTTCAACCACAGTTATAACATTGGAATCTCTGGATCACAGTGAGGCAGCTGTTAAGCCACTTAAGTAGGACAGTATAGAAATTTAAAACTAATAGAGAGGATCATACCCTAGTTGGGGATATTATAATATTAATTTCCAGTCAGGCCAGTGGTTTCATGCTGTGGTTCTCAAGCACTTGAATCTCTTGTAAAAACAGAACAAAACAAACACAAATGAGCTATTTTACTTATTTTTCTTAAGTAAAACAAAATCTTTTCTTTCCTACATGCTCACATATATATTTTGTGTAAGGTATACCTGTGAGGAATCTAGTTATCTGTGCAATATAATCTTACTTAGCCCCCCTTTCCTGCTCTTCTGTGGGAAAGTCTCTCTTGCATTAGAGGAGCCCCCTTGTTCATTGAACAGTTATGTCCCCCTGAAGGTCAGGGAGCCACAAGCATATGGACTCCCTGCATCTCTCAGATCAATCACAAGGCCAGTATACTGTTTCATGCTGACCTACTTATTCTCTTAATACCTAATTTGTTTGCATCTTTGACCTTAAACACAGTGCCATTTGACTGTGACAGTAATTAAAAACAAAATTGTTAAACCACAGAACCTTTTTTTGGTGGTTCCAGGATAGTGTGGATAATCTTGTCACAGGATGCTATCAGTGGGAGAATAAGTCTTGCCTAAGGACTTACTCAAATCAAACTTGTTTGTCAGGGTTGATGGGAACAGAATATGATATGCCTTCTGAAGTTCAGTTACCTTGAATGACTTGGCAGGCTTCCTTAGTTTTCCTTTTCTGCCTGTGGGAGAGAGAGGCATTACAGCTGAGCTTTGAAGACTTGCTTAAGGTTATAGACTACCTGGTCAAGAAGAGGAAGTAGATGGGAAGTATGGGAGACAACTCAAATGCCTGGACTGATAAATAGTAGTAGTCAAGTCAGACTTATCAAGGCTATCTCTGTCTGTTTGTCTTAACCTCCTTTCCTATCTCTTCCCCACTTCCTTCTCTCCGCCCCTCCCCCCACCCCTGCCCCGGTCACCCCCATCCCGCAATGACTTTCAAACTTACCTTAATGATAGGTGGAGAAATTAACAAGTGGAAATGCAATTCTGATTCACAAACAGATTACTGGAGTCAAAATGATGGGAACCCTAGGATGGGGCATGACAAATCCCTCTTAGAATTTGTGATAGGAGAAGAAATTAGGGCATGGTTTAAAACATAGTTTAAATAGGAAGAAAGGAAATTTTAGATATAGGTAGGATTACATAGACTATAGGGGAAGTTGGCCCCAGAGAGATGGGAGATGTTCAATAATGAAATTCTGAAGGCACAAAGAAAAGCCATTTTAATGGAGAAAAACAGGTTTTATCTGGTGAGACCAACATGGATACAAGAAGAATTCATCAGGTGACTTAAATTTAAAAAAAAAAAAAGAAATGCATGAAACCTGGAAACAAGCCTACATAAGACAGTATCATGTTTTTGTCAAACTTTCAGGAAAAAAAAGAAATTTACATGATAACTTTTGTTGTATATTTGGAGGGGATTAGCAAGTTGTGCGTGGTAGATTTGCAGTTTCATGTGCAATCATCTTTTTTATTGTACTGTGCTGCTCAAGTCATATTGTGCTGCTCAAGTCTTGTTTCCCTTCTTTTTTGCCAAGGAGAATGACTTTTGCTCTAGAAATGACAGGACAAAGGTGATTAACAAAGAATTGATATTCAGAGTAAGTAAGGAGATAGCAAGAGAGGGCCTAGGAGCTCTTAATGAATTCAGGTCAGATGAACTATGTGCTCTAGTCCTCAAAGAGTATCATTGTTAATAGTTCAATGAGCATGGCAGCAGGTCTTCAATGAAACACCCCAGGAATCTGTGCTCTGTGTGTGTGTGTGTACACAAACATACATAAATACTTGTATATATATACATATATGTATATATATATTTTTCAAGATTTTAGTTAAAAATATAAGTGACATGTGTATACAATTTTCAGCTGACATGTAGTTGGAAGGGATAAGTGATATATTAGATGACAGTGTTGGGATTTAGAAGGTTCTTGATGGGTGAGAATGTTGGTCTTTATTTAATAAGATGAGATTCAGTAGAGATAGATGTAAATTCTTACACTGGGGTTTGAAAAATGAATTTTAGAAATACAAGATGGTAGAAGAATTAAGACAGCATTATTGTGGAAAAGATCTGGGAGTTTTAATGAACTTCACATTCATTATGAGTCAGCAATATGTGACAGCTCGGTGGCATAGTGGGTAGAGCACCAGGCTTAGAGTCAGGAAGATCTGAGTTCAATAGGCAAACTTGACCCTGTTTCCCTCAGTTTGCTCATCTGTAAAATGAACTAGAGAGAAGGAAATGGCCAACCACTCCACTATCTTTGCTAAGAAAACTCCAAACAGGGTCACTAAGAGTCAAACATGACATGTCTGAAACTGCTGAACAACATTAATGATATATGGCAGCCAACAATAGCTAATGTAGTCGTGGGCTGCATTGAAGAGTCATGACTTCCAGGAAGAAAGGATGACAGGCCCATGAAATTCTGCCTTCATTACACCTCATCTGAAATAATGTGTCTTGTTCTAGGCACCACAGGTTAAGAAGGACATTTATAAACTGGAGAGTGTCTGGGGAAGGGTAAGCAAGATGGCAAAGACATTTGTGGCCCACATTAGTATTGAGTTGAAGGATCTGAGCATGTTTAGGGTGGAGAGGAGAAGACTCGGAGAGGACTTGATGGCTGTCTTCAAGTGTTTGAGAGGGCGGGTTGGAAGTGGAATACAGTGGGATACTTGTAGGCCATCTGACAGTTAACAGAAATGAGATTCATTTTGCCATAGCAGGGAAAGGATATTGTTGTAAGGACACAGAATTGATTCAACTGGGCACAACTTCTCAGCTTCTGTGTTAGTTAGGCCGCATGCTATTGGTCAGAAACCTGAGCAGCTCTTTCCTCCTGATGGAGGTTGACTTTTGGACTCAGACCACAAAGATTCAAATCTTGGTTCTTCCACTTATTAGTTGTTTGACCTTGGGCTAGTCACTCATACTTCTTTGGTCCTCAGTTCCGCATTGGAAATGAGGGTGTTGAATGACATGACAAGTTCTCTTTGGCTTCTAAACCTATCATCCTATGATATTAGGGTTGGTGAATCTTCTTATTGGTTACAAGGGACAAGTGGTGAGAAAGGAGAGGGTAGCTATAGTCTGTAGACAGACCTTCTTGTTTCTGTTATTCATGTTCCTGAATTATTAGGGAGAACATAATATAATTTTTAAAAAATACTTTTTGTTTATGTAGCATTGTACTTTTTTCAGGCCAAGTTGTAGAACTCAGTAAAGTAAGATTTCAACTATCTTTACTTATAACTTTTGAAGTGTCATTATTGTAATGTAGTCCTGTTATCTTCCCGTTATTTATTATGCTACTGAAAAAAAAAAAGTTAGTTTTATCTATAAAGCATTGTAATAGAGAAGCCTCGAATAGGAAAAAAAAATGCTCTAATTCTTGCTTATTTCACCCTCAGTGTACTTAACTGCTTTAAGCCATTTCAATGAGTAAAAAAAATATTACCTTACAAACTGTTATATTTTAATATGAGGGAAAGAGAATGAATTTCAGTTTTTGAAAGATTCCTGTTTGTTTCCAGCAGAAAGCTGATCAAATGAATTATGTAGTTCATCTAACACTTGTGGAAAGAAGGTTAATTGAAGAACAGCAGAACGTTTGCACACATATCAGTGTTTAAAGATTATTTTGATATGAGGTTAACAACTACAAGGTAAAACTCTCAAGTAGTATGCACATTAGAGAATCTTTGGGATGACAAAATTGCCTTAAAGGCAGCATTAGAATTTCGTTTTCCAATGTCTGTTTTAAAGTCAAGTTTGCCATTTCATTTTTCAATAGTTGATGAAAAATTAACCTCAGATTATTTTCTTCCTTGTCTTTGGGTCCATTATTCAAGTCAGAGTCTCACCAGAAAAAAACTTACAGTTAATATTTTATCAGTTGAGAGCGCAAGCTCTGGCAGGTCCTGCCGAGCTAGAAAAGATGCAAGGGTGGGCCCACTGATAAGTCTTATCCAAGGACCACCCTGGCGACATTCAAAAAGATCATCACCATGTTGTATTTCGCAAGTGTTACTTCAGAATCTTGAGATATTGAAGTTTTATTAATTTATTTTTGTTATAGAAAAAAAATATAATGTTGACCTTGTTGACCTTGTCAACTTTGCTTGCTAACAACATGGATTTTGCCAGCCACCAAAAAACACAATAAATATTATCCAGACTTAAAGATGAGAGAACCTTCCAGTCTGTTATACATATCCTCTTGGGAAGATTTATGGTATGGCATAGAAAAGAGTCACACGTGATGAAAACATTTGGAGAGCTTTACATCCTTCCAACTGCATCCCATCCCAGCCATCTCCTCACCAGCTGATCATCTGCATCTCCCCTCCATCATAATCATTCTTGGGTCCACTTGATCTGATAGGGGAGTGTTCATTCACCTTATCTTGCTTGGAACCAGGCCTGTAAACCATTTCTTGGCCAGTTCCACACTATGCCATGGTGTGTGTCTTTTCCCCTTTTCCTGCTGCCCTCAATGTATTGTCTTTACTCTTTAGAATGTAAATTGCTCCTTGATGTCAGGAACTGTCTGTCTATCTTTATTGGTGCAGACACTATTTCTGTTAATGAAAGTGACCTTTATTATATAGAATTGTTGAGTTCTTGAGCTATCCTTAAATCAAAAATCTTGGGGATTCTGGAGGTCATTGAGATCAACTCCCTGGATGAAGAGATTCTTCTTTAGTACCTTGAATGAGACATAATTCTCTCCTTCACATTTCACCTTTAAGGTACTCTGGTTGCTTATAAGTTCTTTATTTTGAGCCACATTCTGTTTCTTGGCATGTATAACTAGCCCTTGGTTCCAGTTTAGAATTCTGGGATCGAGCAAAGTGAGTACCATCCTTCTTTGATATTCCAAGTGAAAGTATATATTATGTGCATTTTGTTGACAAGATCTTGATTTGGAGAAAAAAGAAAAGTGGGATTTTAGTCCTGATTTTGTCCTAAATCTGTTTTATATACATGTAAACTTTGCTAAAGGATAATTTACTTTCCATACTACTTTTGACTGAGTTAGGAGCATGAGCTACAGAAAGAAGTTTTTAGTTTGTTGAATCCCCATGAAAAGATGATTACTATCCCTGTGTGCTTTAATCTTACAAAATCTTAGAAAAATTTATGGTTATACTTCATTAATGTATTATATTCAAGCACCTGAAGGTGTCTTTGAAGGATAAGTTTCGTAATGTTTATCATCATTTATGGATCCATCTGGTGGATGCACAAAGTGGAATATAAAACATTTACCGTGATTAGTACCATTTACAATTTTCTTTTTTTTTTTGTTTTCAACCAAAATTGATCAAGTTCTGGGTATGCCTTGTCTCAGAAAAAGATTCCTACCCTCTTCTGAATGAGGTATAATTAGAAAATCTGTAATGGGGGAGGGAAACAAGCAGAAACATACTATTTAGTTGATAAATTTTGATATGGTTTCTCCTTTTTCAGTAGAGAAGACTTAATAAACATTTTATGCTTCCAGAGAAGTAAGTTATAATTGTTAACCAGCTTGTTGCAAAAATAATTTGACCATTGTACATTTATTGGACCAACTTAACGTATTTCATTCCACTAAGTAGAGTTTATAATTGATATCTAGACCTATTCTTTCTTATTCATTTTTTTTCCAATTAGTAAAGTTGTAATCAGTGTGGTTTATATACTCAGGTCAATAAAACTCATGTGTTAAAAGAGAGATGTGATCTTTATGAAGAATAGAATATAAATCTTTCCTGGTTCAGTTAAGTACAATTATGGAATGACTCCAATATGCAAGTCATTCTTTTGGGGGTGAAACAAAGATGAGTTTTAAGACTTGGACCTTGTTCTTAAAGAGCTTGCAATCCGTTTGGAAGGAAAGGGATGTGGAAAGGGATATGACAAGTCCCTAAATAATTAAATTTTTTTTTTTCAAAAAAAAAAAGAGCTCCAATATGAGTAAAAGTGACAATGCGGCAGCATTTCACAATCACATTTTTAATAGACTGTTTTGGCATTCATATCCAAATGTAGAATTACCACATATCCCAAGCATTTCCTATTCCATTGAAATTATTATAATCTGTCTAGGAAGTAAGCAATCTCTCATCTACTTTTTTCCTTAATGGGGAGAATTGTCTGTCATTAACTAACTTCTCCCTTGATGGGTACTGTAAGCAAGTCAGATAAAGTATATCTTAGTGAATATACAAATTGCCCTCTTTTTAAAAATTTACATCCCATAGATATGCTGCAGTTTTTGCATGGGATTACATGTATATGAACAAAGAATGACCAGTAGGCAGAGGTAATATAGACCTTTAAAAAAGTTTTTTATTAGGTGCACAGTCATAGTTTAATTAATAAAGTAGTAGAGAAGAAAGAGTTTGTTTTGCTATGGAAAGAAAAGTGACTAAAAAGACAGAAAGAAAGGACAGGGATAAATGAATGCTTCTTTGATTAGAGAAATGTTAATAGTGGAGTGCTAGGAGTCAGTGATAAAACAAGTTTTATATGCTATTCCTTTTTGAAATTCTCTCTTCCTTTGACTATATTATAGATATCCATTTACTTCTCCAATTATTCCTTTCAATCCTGGAACTCCTGCTTTGGGGCTTTACTGTCTTGATTGGTGGTTGACTCAGTCACCCACCAAATGGAGGCATGACTCCAGCCATTCCCCAGTCATTCTCTAAACAGCCATCATCCTGGTGTGTGTCCCATCCTTCCCCCTTTTATACTTCTGGAACCATAATCAAATTGATTCTCACATTACTTCTGCAAGGGGTATGTCAGTCAATTCCCCAGTGGCTCCACTCACCTGGTTCAGGTCCTTGTAATTTTCCCGCTGCAGATGTCCTTTCCTAAATATCCTTAACCTGTGTGTGATCCCTATTGGAATGTAAACTTGGTGATCAGTAATTAACTCATGTATGAGCCTACTACTCCATCTTTGAGTCAGTATGTGAACAAGAATTGATGCTAGATACTATGGTGTTCCTTATAATTATCCCTCCGTATTACCGACCCAGGTGTTGGAACATCCCTGGGAAACACAGTCTGGGACCACAGACAGAAACCTCAGGTGTATGTCTGAAGAGGCTGTTTTGCGCTTAAGAATTCTTTCAGGATCCCATCAAATATAACTCTTTTTGTAATGATCTTCCCTTCCAGAGCAGGTTTTCTTCCATGGCTTTGGAAGAGTTTGGCTACTTTTTGTTTTCCCCCTCAAGCTTCTCTTTTTGCTTGTACTCACTGTTGATAGTTACTGTTGAGGCCTATATTGTTCTCTTGTCTCTTTTCTTCGACCTTTAAGTCAATGCTTTGACTTTGAAAGCATTGTTAGCAATTTTCATGTAGTGCCCAGAAAGCAGATTATTCATAATATGATTTATTTGAGAAGACAAGGCTTGCTTTTTGCTTCAGTGTTTCTCCAATTATGTTCAAACCTTTACCCATAATTCAAAGAATGAAAACTGGCAGAGATTCAAGATTTTTCTGTTGCTGTTTTCAACTAATGGTTTTCGTAGCATGCTTGAAACAGGAAGCTGCTTTTACATTTTCTCCTTCCCCTTTTGCAAACATCAAGGCGGACTAAATCAGATCTACCCCTGTAAACCCATCTGTTTATAAGGAACTGCAAGGAGACTTGCTGGTAATGTTTCAGCATAGATCTGACAACATTCTGGAACTAAAGGAGGAGTCCCTGTGGTGTTCAAACAGAGAAAGCATGTTTGAAAGGTCAGATTTTTAAAGGCCTAACTTTAGCTGTCAACCAACCTGTTGTGGCTAATAATAATCCATCAGTGATCCTCTTTATATACTAACAACATGGCATAGCACGTGTTAAATGAAAGTTGTCATTTGTCATAGAATTTAAAGGTAGAAGGGAGCCTGGAAGGCATTAAGTCGTGATTTGATATGAGAAAACTTTAATCTTCAAGATAAAGAGAGAGTCCTAGATGGGTTATTTGACTTACCTAAGGTCAAAAAGATTTAGGACTTGAACTCAGTTCTTCTCCTTCTGTCCAGTACTTTCTGTCTGATATAGGTGCAAATTGCAGCTAATACTTTGGTTGAAGAATTGAGGAAAACTGTGGTGCTATTGAAAATAGGTCAGAGAAAAGAAGAGTTAAATGATTAGAGAAGAGAATGTATGGCGCAGTGGGAAGCGCACCCTGGCTTTGGATGCACAGGACTTGGGTTCAAATCAGTCCTGACCAATGCTTACTATCTCTGTGTCTTTGAATAAGTTCTGTAACTTTTCAGGTCTTTGTTTTCCTATTCTGTAAAATGAGGAAATTTACTCAGTGGCTTCTGAATTTCCATCCGGCCCCAGATCTGTGATCCTGTGATCTTTTGATTATTCTTGGAGATACTGCTTTTATTTGTTATTTTGTTCAGTTGTTTCAGTCATGTCTGACTTCATAACCCCTTCTGAGGTTCTCTTGGCAAAGATACTGGAGGGGTTTTCCATTTCCTTCTCCAGCTCATTTTGCAGATGAGGAAACTGAGGCAAACAGGGTTAAGTGACTTGCCCAGGGTCACACAGCTAGTAAGTGTCTGAGGCCGGATTTGAACAGAGAAAGGTGAGTTTTCCTATCTCCAGGCCTGGTATGCAGTGGATATACTATGCTCCCTAGCTGCCCGTTGTTTTTTGTTTTTGTTTTTGTTTTTTTTTTTTGCAATAAAACTGCCACCATTGTTTATTTGTTTCTGACACATAGGAAACTCTTAATAAATAAATGCTTGTTGATTTGGCTTGAGTCTATTTGATCTGATGATGGTGTGACAATTTGCTGTTCTTTTTTCAATTTTTTTTGTATAATTTAATTTATTTAATGTATTTAGTTTTCAGCATTGATTTTTACAAGAGTTTGAGTTACAAATTTTCTCCCCATTTCTACCCCCCCACACTCCAAGATGGCATATATTCTGGTTGCCCTGTTCCCCAGTCAGCCCTCGCTTCTGTCACCTCACTCCCCTCCCATCCCCTTTTCCCTTCCTTTCTTGTAGGGCAAGATAAACGCCCCGTTGCCTGTGTATCTTATTTTCTAGTTGCATGCAAAAACTTTTTTTTGTTTGTTTTTGAACATCTGTTTTTAAAACTTTGAGTTCCAAATTCTCTCCCCTCTTCCCGTCCCACCCACCTTCCCTAAGTAGTCAAGCAATTCAACATAGACCACATGCATATCATTATGTATAA
>CM053626.1:283126197-283186825 GCA_028646595.1 Phalanger gymnotis | reverse complement strand
CTTGTGCTCCACTTAATTCCTCCCACCATGTGAGCCTGGGGCCAGAAGCAACTGCAGCTGTAGTTCTGTAGCTGCCCCACCTCTGCTGCCCCTGGGGTAGTGGCTGAACCCCGAACTCCTTCCACTCTCCACAGCTTTTCCCACTAACCTTCTCTGTTGCCTTTGGTGTTTGTGGGTTGAGAAGTCTGGTAACTGCTGCAGCTCACTGATTCAGGGCGCTAGGGCACGCTCTGCCCAGCTCCTGGTCTCGTTGGTCTGCGCTGCCCATGCTGGGCTCTGTTCTGTTCTGCTCTGCTGCGCTCTCAGCTCTGTGCGGGATAGACTTTACCCAGAGACCATCCAGGCTGTCCTGGGCTAGAGCCCTGCTTCCCTCTGCTATTTTGTGGGTTCTGTAGTTCAAGAATTGGCTCAGAGCCATTTTTTATAGGTTTTTGGAGGGACTTGGTGGGGAGCTCACGCTAGTCCCTGCTTTCCAGCCACCATCTTGGCTCGCTGCCCATTGTTTTAACACTCCATTCATTGATTAGGTCACTTGGGAAAAGTCACCCCCAATTGAACACTTGGCCACTTTGTTAACAATACAGAACCAACCACATCAAAGCTAATAGGTTGAAACCATCCAGTCCTCTCTTTGTAATCCTTGCTGATGCTTCTGTGCTTTCCTTCCCCCGCGGTGACAAATGAGTAGCTGATGATTCTCCGTAAGGGTCATAAATACTCCGAAAGCACATGAATTATTGTCAGCATAACAATGGTGAAAATTCTTGAAGGACAGATAGTATGATACCTGCAACACTAGAACGAGAAATTGAATCCACTTCTAAAATGATCAAAAGTTAATCGAGTTGTTTGTCATACATTCTAGAAAGTGGTATTTAACTGATCTCCACTGCAGTCTCAGTTCTCTTTTCTATTTGAACATAGATTTTTATCATTCTTCAGACTGTAAAAAATGGGGAAGCAGTTTTGTTTCCACAGAATTGAAAGGGTCTGTAACCCCTCCCCCCCCTTTAGTGGAATGTAAGTCAGGTGACTGATTAGAACTAGTTCTAATCAAAGCTCTGATCTAGCAGAGACCAGGTCAGGTGAAAGGTTAGAGGCTGGCAAGCATGCTTAAATGAGCCATTTCATGAAAGCATGACATGGGCAGTTAGGGAGTTGCATCTGGACGATGAAGAGCCTGGCGGGAGATTCGATGGCGGGGTGGGGGGTGGGGGTGTCAGGTCAATAAAAGGACTAGCGTACATCTGAGTCTTTGTACTTTTGCCTGTACTGTTCAGGGGATGTACCCATTTATTCAGACCAAATAAATGTAAAATATAATGGAAATGTTCCTGGGTTCCCAATGAGTATTGTTTATTCCTTGAAATGTTAAGTGTATTTCTAACAAGACTGATGTCTGTTTTTTTTTTTAAATAATTTAGGCTTGTGCTTCAAAAATTTGGAAATAAAAAAGTAAAATCTTCATAGAATGAGTTTGGATTCTCTGAGAATAATATGTGGATTCTTTATTCTCAAGAATAAGCAGAATTCAGCCCTTAGGAATTTTTGTCTCAGAAATGCCCCAGGAAACAGAGCAAAGCTCCTATGACCTTGATTATTTCCATATGACTTAAAGGGATGGTAGTAGCCAAGAAGGTCCCTACCTTCACAAAATGGTGATGCCTAAGCAGTCCCCTTTCCCTCCTTTTTTTTCCAGCATCACACCATACCCTTCAATCTCTAAAAAGAGAATTCAGAGCAGCAACATGACGTTTAACAAATATGGTCCTACTTTGGCCTTATGCCTTCTGTTATTAATCCTCTTCAATTTTTTTCTGTCTGTATACATGCTAATTTTTTTAAATTATCAAGCATCTGTTGCTTTTTTTCCTGCCTACCTTCCCCTACCCACTGGAAAAAAGAAAGAAAGATATATAAAACCTACATGCTGCTTTTTTACATGGAGTGTGTCTTTCCATGTTTGGGGGTCAGGGAGGAAATAATCTTGGAAAAAATTCAAAATTTTAAGAATTATAAAATCTTTAAAGTTTAGGATCACTATGAATCCTTTGATTTATACCTGTCATGCATACAATTGTGCTCTGGGTCTAGGAGGCTTCCACATAATAGTTATAGAACCTACTGAGAAGAAAAAAATTTTAAAAATAGGTGGCATTTCTTTAGTACTTAAAGGTTTTCAGAGCTCTTTACATACATTATCTCCTTGGAGCAGGTAGTTCACAGATTATATCAAGATTCGTCTATACGTGATAAAAAAGAGAACTAAGCCTATGATATGCAGCCTATGATACTGCAGAGATATGCAGTAGTGGAGGGAGGTATGTTCATCCTGAAGGAACATCACCCATAGTGTTTTTGAGGGTCAGTGTAACCCAGTGATGTGGCCTCCCATGGAGGAGCCAAGTTCTGAAGTCTTAAGTTCCTGTTTCCTCTATCTGCTTCTTATGAACAGCACAGAGGAAATTTTTTAAAATATCATTTGATGTCATTTTAGGGATGAGGAAGCTGAGGCATAACAAAGCAGAATGACTTGCCAGATGTCACACAGGTAGAAGACAACTCGATTCAAAACCAGGGCCTCTGACTCCAAATCCATCTTGATTTCCACTTAGTCTGTTTCTTGGGCTTGGAGAAGCAGTGATGTACTGCAGTGGATGGAACAATAGACTTGGAATCAGGAAGACCTGAGTTCAAACCTACTCTTAGACACTCACTAGCTTGTGTGACCCTGGGCAAGTCACTTTAATGCTTTGTGCCTTGATTTCCTCATCTGTAAAATGGGGATAAAAATACCTAGTTCCCAGGTCTTTTGTGAGTATAAAATTAGATCATATCTGTAAAGCACTTTTTCAGTCTTAAAGCTCTACATAAATGCGATTGTTACTGTTATTACTATTCTAGGAGGCTGTTATACCTCTTTACCTTCATGTTCATTAAAGATATAATTAAGCAGGGCAGCTAAAGTGCTTATTTAGTTTGCAAAATGGAAATAGAGAAGGGAATAGAAAAACAACAGTTTAAATTGTGCTCGTTCTCACTTTGTGAAGTTCCTGGCATTATTCCCCGGAGCACCTGAGTATGTGGGAAGAATATATAAATGTCCAGCTATCAGGAGTCTTAAAAAGTAAACCTAAAAAGGCAAATCTAGTCAGGAGTAATTAGAGTTGGTGTTCTCCAAGATTCTTTCCTAGTCTCAGTTTCTACGGTTTTAAAATTTTTGTTTCTGCAATCTGAGGAGGCTAAGTAAATTCCCATGATGCCATGCTTCCCAGGCAAAGTTTCTAGGATCTTCTAGGCCATTTCCTGGTAAAGACCGTTAGCCTCCGGGCCACTGATTCCTAATATAGTGCTACCTTGGGTAAAGAATGTTTTCTCTCATCAGCTTTTTGGGCCATAACTAAATGAAGAGTGTTATTGTAAAAGATGATGTCCTTTCTCCCACTAGGAAAAACCTGGGCAATAAAAACATCCTATCTTTCTGAAAACTCATTTCCTATACTTGGAATACTTAAACACTCTATTTTAAAATGAAAATTACTTGAAAGTCTCTCCCCTAAAGCCATTTTTATTGCCCTGAGTGGATTCTTCCTTTTTCTTTTGCAAGCAGAAACTCGTTTTGTCTTGTTGCAAAAGTTGAGGGAATAAAGAGCCATTTGACTTTGGTTCTGTTGCTAGTCAGAAGGGACATTTTGTCTCCTGTCTACTCCTGTAAGCTAGCAGAATTTCTTTAAAACTTATTTGCAATGTTTTGGGTGCTTGCTGACAAATATAGAGCTTTGCAGTCTGTTTCCTTTTTTCCACTAGAAGATATAAGGTCTAATTACCACCCAGCATGAAGCACAAGCTGAGTTGAAAAGAGATAGGAAGAGAAGACATTGGCTTTACTCATTGTTGATCAGCTATCTCCATCTTTTCTTGATTTTCTGGGCAAGAGAGAATAAGAATTAAAATTCCTTAAAGAAACTCACATCTTCACAACTCCCTTTTCTTTTATTCAAGACAGGGAAAGGGATATAGTCAAATGTTTACAGATAGAAGACATTGAACAATGCTTTTAATTTGCAGTTAGCACTCTTTTGTTGCTGGCTAGAATTGTGTGGAATAAATGCACCCACTAGGGTTGCTGGAAGGAGTCAAAGCCTATTTTCTTGACATTCAGAGAGATACAATAACCAACATTTCCAAGAATAACAGAACACCAATTGAATGAGTAATCGTTTCCTACTGGGCTTAGAGTGGTACCCGTACTGGAGCTTCTGCAACCTGGCTTTCTGAAAAATATCACTTTGTTTCCCCTAGGCAGATGTGATCTTCTAAAGGAGCTTGTGTGCCTTATTTTTTGGAGGGCTGAAGTGACTAGATTGTTAACCGATATAATCAGTTGGGCTGTTATAAGGATCTTTTCATGTTTTTGGCAATTTCATGTTTGTGATCTGTATTTTTTTTTTTTTAGGACTCAGTCCAGGAGAGCGTTATAACACGAGACATTCATCGAACATTTCCTGCACATGATCACTTCAAAGACACTGGAGGAGATGGTCAAGAATCCCTTTATAAAATCTGCAAGGTACAGCCTCTCCGTCCTGATTTTTTTCTTTCTTACAAATCAAAAATAAAGGACTGTTTTCCAAGTCCACGACCTGAGTTCTGTAGACTTATTCTATATTTAAGAATTGTTTTATTTCCTATTTGCAACCTTGGTCTTTGTGATAGTCAGTGGATGCACAATATTTTCATTGCATTCTTCCCTGTAATCATGTACCCTCAAGACTCAGTCCACAAATATTATCCTCTTGACTAGGAATCTTGTCTTATGCTGGAGCATGGTATGGCCTCAAGTTTGCTTTGCTTTTATAACAAGGTGAGCTGAAGATTCTCTCAGTACTGAAATAGAAAAACAAAACACAAAGAATTACCAGCTGGCTCTGCCCATCTGGAGAAAGTACATAAGGATATAAGGTAGTCAGTCAACAAGTGGTTATTGAGCATTTATTATGTACCAAGTAACTGTGCTAAGCACTAAACATACAAAGAGAAAAAAAAAACAAATCTGGTTCCTGATTCTGAGGAATCATTCTTATGGGGGAGACAGTGTGCAAACAATTATGTATATTTTCTCTCTGTCTCTCTCTTCTCTGTCTCTTTCTTTTCGACTCCCTCTCTGTCTTTCTATGCGCACACTCTCTCTCTCTCTCTCTCTCTCTCTCTCTTTCTCTCTCTCTCTCTCCCTCTCTCTAAATGGGAGGTCATCTCAGAGAGAAGGTACTAGTATTGGGGGGAGGGGAGTAGTGGGGGAATGGGTAGGAAAGAGTCTAAGAAAAGCCTCTTGAAAAAGGTGGGATTTGAAAGCCAGGGAAGTGAGGAAGGAGAGGAAATGATGGAAACTGAACCATCTTAATTTTTTTTTATCCAGAGGTAAGAAAAGAGAAAAGATTAGGTTGACTCCATCTACTCTGTTAATATGAGTTCCTATGACCTGTCTTCTAACTTGATGTTTTGTTATGAAGTGTCCCTCTTCCCTCCCATTGTTAGAATGCCTGCAAAAACAGTTTTCAAACTTTCAATTTTGATATGCCTGGAAACCAAAGCTTTTCATGCCTGCCAGCATTTTAATATAGTAGCATAGCCTGTGGCAATGTTTCTCATTGCTGTCCTTCAAAAATCTCATTTCCTAAGACTATATAGAATTCAAAATTATCTTCCTTATCCTTCAACATATAGTAAAAGATATGTGATTTCATCAGTGTCGGGGAATTCCTATGGTGGGAGCTCTCTGTGTGACATCATCAGTAAATCCTAAGACATTGCCAAGACACAGAGGTTGTGACTTGACCAATTTCACTGGTAAGTGTCAAAGATGGCATCTGGATGCACATTGACCTAGTAGTATTCTATGCAATATTCCACACTGTCTTTTATTGATAGAAAAATCAGTACAGAGTATCCTGAAACCCAATATTAACCAACAGTTTTATCCTTCACCCCCTGAAATACATTATCAGATCAGGTAACAATTGACCTTATTTTTGAAGACTCACAAGTTAAACTTGTAATCAGTAGAAAAATGGCCAAAAGTCAGTCAGCAGCAAAAGAAGACCTAGTTAATTCATTAAATCAGTAATCAACTTGTAAATAATCAAAAGTGCATTTCCTTTGAAATATGATCTTTCAGTGGTCAGTCAGTTGTACTTTTAGACATAGTTTCCTATGGGGGGGTTATTTTAAAATTTTAGCAACATGTCTGCTTTCCCTCATTAGTACAGTAGGTTTGGAATTTAACTGCTGGCAAAAAAAAGATCTCTATGAAGAATGTAGCATTTTCAGAATTATATGATCAGCCCACTTGGGTCATTCTTGCTTTTTTCTGTGCTTTTTTGAGAAAAATCCTGGCCATTATGAAGGATAATAGGATGATTATGAATATACTCTTCTGGGAGATCTTTTTATGTAGGATGTATCATCCAGAGCTAGAGATATACAAGTGACTAAAACTTAAGAGCATACTGACCTCTCTTCAGAAGGCAAAAATATATCGAGTTTGACAAAAGAGACGTATTGTGTGATACCATCAAAGAAACATGCAAGATAGCTTTAGTGTAAAGTAAAAAAAAAATTAAGACATTTTCTATTTAAGATTGTGTTTTGTAAACTGGCTTTTAAAAAATCCAGTGAAAAGCAAGATGCCCCAAACTATGTATTTAGCCCCAAACTAACGATTTTTGGCTTCAAATTGAACACTGTTCTCCGAATATTCTGGCTTGTAGTATAGGAATCACATTATTGTTTGTTTTCTAGAGGTGGGGAACCTGTGACCTCGAGGCCACATGTGGCTCTCTAGGTCCTTGGGTGCAGCCTTTTGACTGAGTCCAAGTTTTATAAAACAAATCTTTGTATCGAGGGGATTTGTTCTATGAAGTTTGGATTCAGTTAAAGGGCCATGACGTAGAGGACCACATGTGCCCTCGAGGCTGCAGGCTCCCCATCCCTGTTTTAGATATTTACACTCATTCCTGTTAACCAGAGAATGATTGTTCACCATTCTTTGATTGAAATTAGCTGGCTGACTTGGGCAGCTAGGTGGCTCAATGGATAGAGTGCCAGGCCTGGAGTCAGAAAGACTCATCTTCCTGAGTTCAAATCTGGCCTCAGACACTTACTAGCTGTGTGACCCTTAACTTTGTTTGCCTCAGTTTTCTCATCTGTAAAATGAGCTGGAGAAAGAAATGACAAACAACTTTCTTTGCCAAGAAAACTCCAAGTGAGGTCATGAAGAATCAGATATGATTGAAAAATGATGATATGTAACAACAACATTGAAAACAGGAATGGTCACTACCAAACTAAATTTGAAGTGGCCCATAATGGAAACAAAATATACAAATGTTCTTAGAATGAGCAAGAAGGTATTGGGAGAATTCCAATTATATGAAGTCTAGAAAATAGCTCTAATTTTAAGGATGGAATAGTCTGACATTGGAGTTGAAAAAAAGTTTTTTATGGGCCCTGGTGAAATGAGAAATGATCTCAGCTGTCAGATAAGAGGGAAGACTGTTAAAAACTTGCTGTCATGTTTTAATGGGGCTGTCAATTCTAGTTTCTTCTCTTAATCTCATCTTCCGACTAAAAGGAAAGCAAGACAGTTCAAAGCTTCTTCTGTTGTCATGAATTTGTGTGAGGAAGTTGAAAGTCTTATGTCAAAAAATTTAGGGCTGAAAATAGTATCAAGAATTTGGCAAAGTTTTCTGCAGCTATTAAAGGGATAGGTCTAGCTTTTTGCTTCTGGTTTTTGCTAAGCCAGTTGCATATATCAAAATGGTGCTTGGGGCAATAGGCAAGAAGGAACAACCTACTGCTCAGCAGCTTTTTTTTAACCAATTGAGTCAAACCCTTGCTAATGACTCATTATTAAAGAAGTTTCTATACAACTTGGACAAGTTGTATTTCACAAAACAAAAAACTGCATGCATCTATTGATGTAGCCAGTTTGTAATGCCAATAATTGTAGCCCAGATAAAGCATTCAGTATTTTTGTGAGTTTGGTAATGTAAGAAATGTTATACCCTTTTGAATATGGGCAAACTGAGGCTCAGAGAACTTAAGTGATTTTCTCTCACAGTTATTTAGCTAGTAAGTGGTAAGAGTCAAGACTTGGGTCCAAATTTCTGACTCTAAGTCCAATGTTTTTCTTAGTATTTCAAGTTAACTCTACTTAAAGGTTAGGGGTTGGTCATTTGCTGTATAACTGGTGTTCCAAAGGCCCTCTGCTGTCATTTTGAAGATTTTTGCTTAATTGCGCTCATTAAGTTTGCATGTAAACAATGGGGTAGCATTTCCTGGTCTGTTTTCAGGTTTACACCTCTTCATAAGGACACCAATAGTCCAGCCTATCAAAGCAATCGGCAAAAATATTGTTCTCATCATCATAGATTAAAGTGACCTGTCGTGTACCATCTAATTTGAGGCATGTTGCTTTTTTTATTTTCTGATTAAAGTAACTATTTTTTGAAAAAGAAGCTACTGCTGTGACTTTAATAGTGGGAACTGAATATATTTCAGGGAAATCAATAACCTGGTTGTTCTAGGTTAATAATTTGATTGCGTTGGTTTGAAACAACAACAACAACAACAAAAAATAAGGCCACCTTTCTTTCCCCAGATATCTTTTGGCAAACTATTTATTTAGTCTTTAAGCACAAAGGTAAAAGTTGCATTTCTGGCAATGACGCTGCTGAGTGGGCTTTGTGATTCTGTAATATGCAAATCATCATTGAGTTTTCTAGCTTCAGATGTAATCACAAAATTTACTTATCTCAATTATATTTTTGTGTCTGAACTGGCATTTCTAGCAATAGGTACCAATTATTTTTCCCCTCATTGATTTTTTTATTTTGGTTCTCTGTCTACCTGATTTAATATAGATCTCACACCAGGGGTTTGATGGCAGTAGTTGCTACACATAAAAAAGTTATTGGTGACCATTTGTCCTTTCCCATTGCCCATCTCAAATGTCAGTTTGTGTCACCAGGATACAAACCTCCTCCTCCTGTTAATTCATTTGGATCTTGCACAGCATCACCAACCTAGCAGTATGTTGGATAATTTAGTCCATTAACAAATTTGCACTCTCTTCTCACTTAACTAATTAGCTCAAGTATTTTATTCAAATTCATTAAATATTAATTATTCAATGAACTTGAGAGACTCCGTTTTCCATTTATTAGCTAATCAATCAACAAGTATTTATTAAGTATGTTCTATGTGCCAGGCACAGTGCTAGCTAGTCACTGAGAGTAAGAGTATAAAGAATGAAACAGTCTCTACTCCCAAGAAGCGTCTGTTTTAGTGGGAGACACAGTGAGTACATTAATAAAAAAAATCAGTAAATAAATACAAATTTGTACCAAATAGTTAGATGTAAGATATTAAGGGAGGGAGGGCACTAGAAATTGGGAAGGAATCAGGAAAGACTTCCTGAAGATAATGTTGCATATACAACTTAAAGGAATAATTATTCTTATTCATATTTTTTAATAAATATACATATACACATATACACAGGGTCTCCTAAAAAGTCTTAATTAAGTTTTAAGCTATAATAAGTTTTTTAAAAGAGTATTTTGAGTTTAACCATCAAAGTCTCTACTAACCCTCAAAATATTAGTAGTTCATTCCTATGCAGTTGTCTTGAACCTCAGTCTTAAATCATTTACCTCACTTCAGACAATGATCAGAGTCAATTAAACATTTTTCTCTTCAGGATTAGCCCTTTCTCTTTGTCTTTCATTGAGGAAACAACCTTCTATATACTTGATTGCTAACTCCTCACAAACCTTTTACAAAGTTTTTTTTTGAACAGGATTTCCTCAAAATAACTGTTAAGACAGTAATCATCATAAGAAAGAAGTCCTTCCTTACCTTCTCTCTTGGTGGCATAAATTCTTCATAGATCTTTGTGGATTGCAGATAAACACTAACTCGGTAGAGAGGTCACAGTGTCATTTTTTTCCACTGGTTTTCCATTGTTCTTGTTGTGCAGAAAGATACTGAAGTGGTTTTCCATTTCCTTCTCCAGCTCACTTTACAGATTAGGAAACTGAGGCAAACAGAGTTAAGTGACTTGGCCAAATTTACACCATTAGCAAGTTCTGAGGGACCCCAAAGCCAGTGCTCTCTCTACTGTACCACCTACCTGCTCCTGGTTTTTTCTAGATCCCATAGATCATAGATAAATAACATTGCCTTGTGTCTGTGGGTCGAAGTGATTAACATCAGTTCATTTTTCAACTCTTCTTCAAGCTTTCAGCCCATATTATCTTCTCCCAATATTCTATTGGAGTTCTTAAAGCTATGTATTAATAATATCTATAGCTTTTTATATAGCTGACTAATCTAGGGATTGTATTTGGCTCTGCAAAAACAGTGTTAGGTAAAACAGTATAAAACGGCAGCTAATTTAAGATTGGATGTTATAGATAGGAGTTATGTTCTTGAGTGGCCAAAATTTGGAATAAAAGTAACATAGGTCTTTAGTAAGGCCTAGGAGTATAAATTGAAAATTGATGTGCCACTAAGTGGAAGGAATTCATCTGCATTATGGAATTTTGGTTTATCCTGAACTGGATGAGTTTCAGGCAGTTACCCAAAGCTTTATTTTACCACTAGTTTCCATGTTAATGTCAGAAATTATTTTGGTTTCCTGAAGACCATATTCTCTTAACCAGAATATCTACTAGTTATTAAAGAGCTTTGTTGGGCAGGTGGATTTCAGGTCAAGGGATTGGTCATGGATCAACTCAGCTGTTATGCTACACCAAATACTGCTGTAGCTGGCATTCCCCTATAGTTGACATTTGGTTAACATAAATTGCCAGCAGAATCATGGAAAAATATTCCAGCGGTAGAGACTCTCAGGAGTTATTCTCTCTTTGTGATAATGACCCTTTCAATGAAGATCATGTTCTAACTTGCATTGGGAAGAAAGTTTGAGATTAATAAGTTTTAGTTTGTATTTACTTAACTGAATACCTGTGGTATCTCCTTATAGAATGTATGGTCCTTCAGGGCAGAGACTGTTTTTTTTTTCTTATTTCATAGTATATCTTTGAATTGAGTTAAACAATGTGTTGTTGATATTATTTTGAAACTTTATTGGTAAGTCCAACAACAAGCATTTATTAAGTGCCTACTATGTGCCAGGTACTGTCCTAAGCACTGGGGATGCAAAGAAAAACCCCGTATACACTCTCAAGGAACTCACAGTCTAATGGGAGAGACAAGATGCAGACAACTATGTACAAACAAGCCATTTACAGGATTACTAGTAGATAATTAACAGAGGGAAGTCAAGAGCATTAAGGTACATCAAGAAGTGCTTCTTTTACCAGGTGGGCTTTTAGCTGGAATTTGAGGGAAGCCAAGAGGCAGAGATGAGGAGGGAGAGCATCCAGAGAAGGGTTCCCTTCACTGAGAATGCACAGTCAGTAGATGGAATCTCTTATTCAAGCAATTCATGGCATCATAGGCTTAGAACCAAAAGAGATCTTAAAGGGTCATCCTCATTTTATAGATGAGTACAAGAAAGGATAAGTAACTTCAGTCTCAGTGGCTCAGTGGATACAGCAACAGGCCTGTAGTCATGAAGACCTGAGTTCAAATGTGGCCTCAGACACTTACTGGATGTTTGATTCTGGGAAATTCACTTACCCTCTGTTTGCCTCGGTTTCCTCATGTGTAAAATGGGGACAACAAAAGTACCTACCTCCCAGGTTTGTTGTGAAGATCAAATAATATTTGTTAAGTGTTTAGCATAGTGCCTGGTGCATTTTTTTATGTTCTTGTTGTTGAGTCATTGTGGTTTGTCCAACTTTTTGTGACCCCATTTGAGGTTTTCTTGGCAAAGATACTGGAGTGTCTTGGATTTCCTAGTCTAGCTCATTTTATAAATGAGGAGAGTGAGGCAAACTAGGTTAAGTGGCATGACCAGGGTCACACAGCTAGTAATTGTCTGACACCAGATTTGAACTCAGGAAGATGAATTTTCCTAACTCCAGCCTGGTACTCTATCCACTGTGCCACCTAACTGCCTGGCACACAGTAGGCACCTACTAAATGGCTGTTCCCTTCCCTTCCTCTTGTATTGGAAACAAGCCCCATGATAGCTATTCCCTTTAATTGGTTCATCCAGGGATGATACTGAGGGTATGAACTTGGATGACTGGAGAAAAGACTAGACAATACTGTCTCTGCTAAGTTCTGAAATCTGAGACACCAAGAAGGAAATGACATCTAGCATTTTTTTTAAAAAATGCAAATGTTCCTCTTTGGTTCTTGATAGGTCATTAGGCAAGTGACATATTCCATTCCCTTCTGTTACCCTCCGCCCCAGTTTGCACACACACACGCAACATTCTTTCATAGTGAAATCATTACTTCCTCATTTTCTTCTGACTTATGTACGAGAAGGTTCCTTACTAATGAAAAGGATGCATAATTAAAAGAGTTTGAAGACCTCTGACCTCAAATATCATATCTACTAGTGAAGAGTCTACACATTTCATAGGTTGATCTTTCAACAGGTACCTCAGTGTTTGTCTGGGACCATGCTGGAAGCCTTTTCAGCCCATTAGAACTTAGCATAGTTAATGATCTGCTGGAAGAGACTTTAAAAACCTAGAGTTACCACTGTTACCTCTAGGCCTCAGTGAGTTATTGGAATATTTCATATTGCAGCCTTTTTTACCGGAATGGTGTAAATGTCAAAGTGGGAAGAATCGCCCGATTGCTCATAGCCATCAATTTCATGTCACTTCAGTAACCAACATTAATTTGTTTTCTTTCTTCATATTAGTTTAAAAGAATCTTCAATATCCTCAACTGTACACATCATTATCATAGATACCAGATCATCTACATTTTCAAGGCCAATATATTTCATTTGTGTGGATGATCAAAATTGACTGTATTTCCAAAGTTCTTAGATTTAATTTAAATTCTATCTATGGCAGAAAACAGCAGCTTAACTACTCCTGGATCCGAAATTAGAATGAGAAAGATACACTCTCTATGAATTGTATAAAGTACAATTTGACAGATGATTGAGTTGAGGATCTTTTGATGATTTGTTAAATATCAATTTAATTATTCTTGGTGTTCCTGTAAGTTTTTTTCTCCAGGGTCCTGCTCTCTGCCAGAAATCTTTCTACTGTATAACAGACATATAGGAGATCAGATTTTTCACATGGACTCCATTAGTTGACTTCTATCCCTTGAATGAGAAAAAAGTGATGTTTTATAGTGTGTAGAATACTGGACTTGGAGTCAGAAGACTTGGCAGTTTGAATCTAGGCTCTTCCACTTTTCATCTGGGTAACCTTTTGATTACCTCTGTTCCTCAGTTTCCTTATCTGTCAGATGGATGTAGTCATACATATACTTTTGACATCACAAAGTTGTAGTGAAGATCAAATGAGATAATATTTTAAGGCTGTTGTATAAATGTTATTGACAGTCCTTAAAGAGACCTTAACTTTAAAAGATCTTTCTTTTGATGTTTTTCACTAACCTAATTTTTCTGATCTTCACTTTCCTTATACGGATGTTAAAGATAATAGTGTTTTTTTCTTTTTATCTTAACAGATTGTGGTAAGGAAAGCACTATGTAAATATGAACTAATATCAAAGAATGTCCAATTGTTCCTTGTTTCAAGAGTAGCTTTTTTTATCTGCCACTACTTCTGATCATGTCACCAAACTTTTGGGAACCCTTCTCCCACTCAGGACAATACAGAAATATATTTATAACCGATGACAAAGGGCTTGTAGTTTTGTTTTGGTTTTTTTTTGATGTTTTTCTTTATAGTTTAGAACTTGCCTTTTATGAGCTGATTTCTGATAGTTGTAAACTTTATTATTGTTCCCTGCAAAGGATTATTTTTTGCTATCTTGTCATTTTAATTTACATATTAATAAGATATCCCCTCTGTGAATCTGTGCTCAGCTGAGAAACTATAATGTGATTTTCAAATGTGGATTTTTCTTCTGAGACTGTACCAGTGAAAAGGTCAAGTTTTTGAGGCTGGAGTGCTGGAAAGAGAATGAATGATTTGTTATGCTATCAAGTGTGCCTGAAGAGATTTAAAAAATTTCTCCAGGCTCTCAGTCTGAAGTCCCACAAGAGCTTTTCTGAGATGACTTTGTACTTTCTTTTGCCTGGAAGGCTAATTGCAGCCATCAGACCATTACTAGGGGAAAGAAGAGAAGAGGGTAGGATTAAAATGGAGATAAAAATGGAAGGCAGAAATAAAGGGATTGGTGTAAATCCTAAGGGTTTCATTCTAGTCACTACTTTTGGAAAGTATGATTAATTTCAAGGAATAAAAGTGAGGCTGTTGAGCAGCTCCCTACATAACTGAGAAATAAGGGAATAAAAAAGTAGCCTGGGAGGGGTGGTGCTGGTGGTGGTGGATGGACATGACAGATTGAGAAAATAATGCTACTCCTGTTTTCTTCTAAAGTCCGTTTTTCATAAAATAATGATAATAACTCACATTTCTGTAGCACTCTTAAGATTTACAAATAATTTTCCTAACACCGATTTTAGGTAAGGGCATACACAAAATCATCAACCTTCTTACCTCCAGTACAGATAATCAGCTCTCAGCTGTTAGTCAATATATTCTTCAATTTGTAGGACCTTTATTGAATTTCCTGCTTCTTTCTGACTAATTGGCCTGGAGCTGTTAATGTCTTTTAAACGTTGGATCCAGCTTCAGAAATACCCACATTCAGATTCTCACTTGGGCAAGTTTCTCTCTCGATGCCAGCAATCACTCAGCAAACATTTATGAATTACATACTGTGTGTCAGGCCCTATGGATAAAAAGACAAAAATGAACTTGCAGTCAAGGAGCTGACTACTAGGGAAGCAATACAATTAGAACCAGCTATGATTCCAGAGGACCAGTGATAAAGAATGCTACCTAATTCCTGAGACAGAAGTGATAGATTAAAGAGACATATTTTTTGGACATGGAGAATGTGAGAATATGTTTTGCTTCATTATGTGCATTTGTTACAAGAGGTTTTAAGTTTTTTTTTCTTTTTTTCCCAGTGGGTTCCAATGAATTGAGATAAAAAAATGCTCACTCTTTTAAAAAAATTTAAAAAGAGGTAATTGATAACTTTGGATTGAACTTCAGTTTTCAATTAAGTGATGAAGACTGAAGTCAAATTGCAAAGAGTTGAGGAATGAATGAGAGGAGAGAATGTAGAAGCCATGATCACAGATAGATTTTTTTAGTTTAGCTATGAAAGGGAGAATAGCTACAGAAGGAGAATGATGGATATAAGTGAAATTTTTTTAAGGTGGGGGAGAACTAGGCCTGTTGAAGTAGAGAAGGAGCAATGAGGGAGATTGAAGATCAGAAAAGAGGCCAGAGGTTTGTGATATTCTGCTGAAAGAGACTGAAGGGACTGCTATGAGCAGAATGGACTTGATGAGGAAAAAAGATCACCATCACTAAAGTAAAAGGGGAGAGAGTGAGGGATTATGTCAAGGGATTTTATGATATTGGAATATTATGATATGTAGAACAGTGAGTATTATTCAATCTGTTTGTCACTTTAAATCTTTTTCCTTAAGGAAACGGCATTTCTGCCTTTCAAAAAACAAACAGAAAACTGTGTGACCTTGGGCAAGTCACTTAACTTAAGGAGCTCTATTTCCTCATCTATAAATAAAGGACATAGACTAAATGTTTCATCTCCTTTTAAAATTCTAACAGATTTCCTTCCAGCAGAAAGATTGAAGCCAACTGTGGAGTTTTACAACAAGGTCACTTTACTGAATCAAGTAGTGATTCTTTTCAAACCTAGTGTTGCTTGAGGACTTATGGGACAGTCCTGGCCCCAGGAAAGGTAGTACGCATACTATGAAAAGCTAATAAGGCAGTTATGAAACCACTTCCATGATCTCTTTTGAATGCTACAACTACTCTTCTGAATTTCTGACAGCAGCTGAGGTTTGGGGGTTGCACCCCAGGTTTATTTCTGCTTCTAAGTTGATTTTATTTTGGTTGCCCTTTTAGTCCCCAGGATGCCTCTTTATACCCTGTCTCTTTACTCTCTTCCTCCTCTTTCTTCTGCCTCCACAATTCTCAGAAGGGAGCTTGGGCAGGCACTATGCTTAGAGAGGATTGCTTTGTAGCACTGAGGGTTGCTTTGTCAAAATAACTAAACACATGGAGTTTCCAATGAGTCATTTTGGTTTTTTTCTTTTGTAAAATGGTTGTCAGATCTTGTAAGAAGTTAGTGAACATGACCTTTAACCTCTTTAGCCCTCTCAGTTCTTCAGCTATAAAATGAGAGAGTTTGAACAGATTATCTCTAAGAACTTTCGTAGCTTTCATGTTCAGTGATTTTATATAAAATTATCATATAGTACAAGGAAGTCTGGATATATGAAATCACCTTATTCTTGGTGATTGCATGGAATAGCTTCACCTTCTCTCCAACTATACAAACTTCCCCTTTATTTGTAGCTTACCTTGTCCTACTACTCTTTCTAAGAAGCCGCCTGCTCCCTCCTGCCCCCTCAACCTTCACTTGAGAAAATCACAAGCTCCTTTCAAAGCACAATTCAGGTGTCCCCTGCCCTCTATGAAGCATTTACTGAACCCTTCCTAATTAATTTTGCTTTCTGTCTTAAAATGATAATATATTATTTCATGTACACCTTGTATTTAGTTGTATATATGTAATTTTGCTCCTCCCCTATCACATGTAAGCTTCTTGAGGGCAGGGACTGTTTTCATCCCTGTCCTCATATCCTCAGTGCCTAGCTCAGTGACTTACAAAAAATAGACACTTAATGAATGTTTATTGAATCGAAATGAACTTATGATGATCGCTCTATTCTCTGAAATCCCTTATCATTTATTATCTCTTTTTGATAATTTAACAGTTTAATAGATACACAGATAGAACCATAGCTTATATAAGAAACCCAACATTTGTATTAACTCTATACACATATGTTGTACTATGTTTGTTTCATGTAGGTCACTATGAGGACGGAGGTCATATCTGACTATCAGATTAGAATGCACTCTATAAATTCACAGAGTTAATCCATTAGCTCTTGGACTTTTTGAAGTGTTAGCATTAACTATACATTTCACATGTCATCTCCATGTGGCCAGGGCTCTTTCTTCTATATGTTTCACAGCATGTTATGGGTATAGTTGAAATTATGTGTTCTGGGCCATAAATTCTGTATTAGAAAAGTAGCTCCCCATTAACAGGGTTTACCTTTGATAGATAACTATCAGTATCAATCTATAAATTTATCTTTAAGATGTAGTTTTCTGTTTATTATAAGATTTTTAAAAAAGAATACATTAGCTCACTTTTAAGCTGTTGTCAAGAGCTTTTTCCTTAGTGTTATGTAAAGGGAAGCATACGTCTAGGAATTCTGCCAGCTCTATTAGATAAGAAAATCACTTTGTAAGCGAATATTTGTGAGCACATCTAACCTTCTGCATTTGTCTTCTCAAGTGTTTAGATAATTCCATGTCAATGGATCTATTTTTAGAAACTACATCAAGTCCCTCATTTTTACAAATATATAGGATAAGTTTAATAACTTTTTTTCCAAATAAAGATTTTGTTCCCTGGTGAATATTTGCTGGTGGGGTTATCATCTTTTCCTGTCTTTATTTTGGATGTCTCCTGGGCTTAGATAGGAATGTCTTCCTACATTAAATGATCAAAGGAAGCTATATCCTGTTCTCTAAATGAATTGGGTTCTTTTTTTACTGCAGGTAGTAAAGGTCCTATTCTCAGAAAGGCAGTGAACCTTAGAATTTAAATACTAGGTCAGACACCGCTCCTGTATGTACACACACACACACACACACACACACACACACACACACACACACACAGCGCTTATAATTAGGTCTCTGACAACTGATCCCAAGCCATCTCTGGTGGGAGTGGCATAGTATCCCCCTCACTCCTCCAGCTGTCTTCAAAAGGTTAACAAGAAGACTGCCTCTTTCTGGCCTTGAAGTATACTTTTGCATAGAGAGAGTTCTCCAATATTTCCTACATTCATTGCAATAGTTTCTATTTAAAGGCAGCATTATATAGTAGAATAAGTATTACATTCATAATCAGGAGATACCTGGGTTTCCTCCTACCTATAATATTTACTAGATGCATAGCCACAGACGATTAGTTTAATCTCTCTGAGCCTCAGTTTCCTCATATGTAAAATGGGACTGATAGTATCTCTAATGCCTTCCTCACAAGTATGGTAAGAATTATGAAGACTTTTTTTGAAGGGATTGGAAAAATTTGAATATATGTGTAGCCAGCAAGAAGAATACTGGTAGGTAAACAGAGAACCTCTAGGTTTTTTCAACAGCTCTGCTACTTTCCCTGCTTAAATAATAACTGGGTTTTCCATCTGCCATGAACTGAACATAAACATCAATTCTCTTTTATGTGTTGTGTCCCAATTAGAGTGTGAGCCCCTTGCAAGCCTGACTGTCTCAATTTTCTGTTTGTATCCTTCATGCTTAGCAGAGCGCTTGACATGTAATAAGCACTTAATACTATTCCATTCCATTCTGTTTCATTCTTTGGAGCACTAGTTCTTAACCTGGGGTCTGTGAATTTGTTTAAAATAAATTTCAATGAATACATTTCAATATAATATCTTTCTTTAGTATTTTAATTTTATGCACTTAAAAACTGTATTCTAAGAAGGGGTTCCTAGACTTCGCCTGACTGTGAAAGGAATCCATGACACAAAAAGATGAAGAAGCCTATATCTAGAGATGAAAAAGTGATCACAGAAACCCCGCCTGGCTTTATCTAGAACACACCATGCCATAGTCTTCTCATTTCCTTGTTCAAAGGGAGGGTTCGTATAGTGAGAGAAGCTATATTTGGAAATGTTTATCATGTGACACCGAAAAGTATCAATAAAGCATTTTTTAAAAAGAAAAAATACCTTGCTAACTAAGAATTGGGATTAGTTTTCTAAGAAGTTGATATCACTGCTAAAGGTTTTCTTTCAGTGAGACTGATGTCTCCCAGTAACCATAAAGTTACTTCCAGTTTTCTTTGCAGTACTGAGAAACAGGATGGGGTCCTGCCCGAGGGTTCCTCTCTTCCTCCTCTCCTACACATGCATATTTCCCATCTGAATACACCCCATTCTCCCAAATATACCACTCTTTTTTTTTTCCTCTTTCAACCTTCTCTGTCATTACTATTTCTGCTCTCTCTGATTGGTGATCCTCTTCCTTATCCCTCACCCAGCACAGACTGTGGTGTTTGACCTTTTCCATTATTCTCTTTGCTTTCCTCCCTCCACCCCTTATCTCCAAGAATTCAAAAGTCAATGAATGATGTCACATTTCTGACCTCAGTATTGTGTTCTGTTGCTTCTATTGGAAATGCACAATCCATTGATAAGCTACAAGAATGGGGCCAAATCATAGGCTGTACTGAAGGCAAAATATTTTTCTTGGCAGTTCATTTCCCAGTTAATTACCTTGAGACCACCTAAAACTGCATTTACAACCAAACTTTGCATATAGATGTTAAATAGTAATGGTGATGTTCTCTTATCCATGTACTCTGCAATCTAGTGACATGGAGCCTTCTTGCTGTCCTTCATACGTGACTTTCCCTCTCCCTACTTTAAGTATTTTTATTGGCTGCTCTCCATGCCTGGAAATTTCTCCTTTTTCTTTTCCACCTTTTGGCTTCTTTGGATTCCTTCAGGTTTCAGCCAAAGTTCCACCTTTTGCAAAAAGCCTTTCCTGGTCCTTAACTTTTTGTTCTGTCCCTCTGAGATTTTCTCTGATTTATCCTGTATCAGAAGGAGCTAGGAGCCAGGAAGAATTGAGTTCAAATCCAGCCTCAGATACTAGCTAGCTATGTGACCCTGGGCAAATCACTTAAATTCTGTCTGCCTCAGTTTCTGCAGTTGCAAAAGTGGGGTTGATATATAATAGCACATACCTCCTATGTTTGGTGTGAGGATCAAATGAGACAATATTTGTAAGATCCTTCCTTCCTTCCTTCCTTCCTTCCTTCCTTCCTTCCTTCCTTCCTTCCTTCCTTCCTTCCTTCCTTCCTTCCTTCCTTCCTTTCTTCCTTCCTTCCTTCCTTCTTCCCTTCCTCCCTCGCTTGCTCCCTTCCTCCCCTCCTCCCATGGAGGCTCCACATACTTGAAATAGCAATATAGAAATACCATACTATAATGTTAGCATCGTCATTTATTTTCTAGCAATGATGTGGGTGCCTGAAAAGCTAGTTTTCCCCATGATGACTAAATTGTGTGAAACTTTCTTTATTGACTTAAAATTGAACAAAAATGAGTTGTTAAGCATTTTGATGAAGGAAAATTGAGTGTCATGTATAAGGGAGTTTTTAAAAGTGTACTCCTTTAAATTTTTTTTGTCTATAGCTTTGACTTAATTATTATAGGCAGCTCCATGGTGAAAAAACTCCATTTGCCAATGCAGATAAGCAGTTGTTCTGTGCATTATGAGAGTTGCCTGTGAGGGAGGGGGTTACTAAGTAATTTGCATCACACAGCCACTCATGAGTCAGAGGAGGGACTTTTGAACTTAAGTCATCTTGACTGAGGCTAGATCTCTCAGCACATATGCCATGCTCTTTCTAAAACTCATTAAAAGTCATTTCAGTTATAAAAAGCACAATGAAAGAATGTCAGACTATTTTTATATTCATTTTCTCCTGCAGGAGCTATGTCTTAGGTAAATGTTAAAGCCAACACAATTAAACTTTACCCATATCCTGTGCTTTAAGGTCTAAGTTTGTCTAGTCAACATATAAATGGATCATAGTTTTTAATATATCACATCAGACCCCCACCCCAGTCCTGGCTCAGAAAATGTAGGGACTCCAGAATTCCAAGCTCTCCCTGACCAGCTTGTCATACCTGCTTAGGATATATCCCAATTCTCTCCCCCCATACATCTTCCCTTTTGATTCAAATACCAAACTTTTGTTTGTATGGATAAAGATAACTTCCTACCTTTTAAAGACAACTGAGTTCATCATAATGTGGCATGGCTTCTTTAACAAAGAGTTTTCATCTGAGGGGGTAAGCCAAATGAACAACCTAAGAACTAAAACATTTAAAAAAGCCAATAGCCAGTTGTAACCTTTCTCCCAATTTTTCTCCCATGGAGCTATCCAGAGTACTGGACTACTTCAGCTTGAGCCTCTCTTGGTTCTAAATAGAACAAAGCTCTTCATCTCTGGTTGTGCTGAACCTTGCTCCTCTAGACTTCATTTAGCTCTAATATTTGATAATTCTCCTTGGCTATGTTCCAGACCAGTATCCTAGTTCTCAGGTCTTCTCTTCCCACGTTCTATTTCCTTCCAGCTCTTCTTTTTTCTCTGTTACACTTTTTTTGGTGTTTAGCTACTTAGTATATCTCTAATAACTCTTCTTTTTCTTCCTTTTTTTAGCTGCTTAGTAGAGTGTAGATGTGTCCAGTCTTCAGATTTCAACCTAATGGTTTATTTGTTTAACTAATGGCTCATGTCCTTATTAATGACTCTTAGCAAATCAAATTTGCATTTGTTGAGCCTGACTAGGTGATAAATCATGCTTGTATTTATTCTTTGGTTCAAAGCCAGCTGTTAGAGTCCCTTTTAAATACTCTTTCGATTTGCTCTTGAATCAGAAAGGAATTTAACTCTTCTGAGAATAGTAAAAATAAATAATGAGAGCATAAAGGGCCATGCAGTTAAAATTAATCACAACACAAACTCATTTTCTTAGCTATAGTTTTCTATATTGAACTATTTTGTAAAAAAAAAAGAAATGAAGATCGACTCTCCAGGAGCATATTGGCAGCATGTTAAAATATAGTACTGTTTCATATTTGTTATGCCATTGATTGAGTTAGTATAAAAAAAGGGGAGAAGAATTGAGTTTAGCATATTTGTTTAGGATTTGAGGAAGTAAATGGTCTAATTTTGAAGTCCTGTATTTATATGTAATTCTGTACATGAGAGTTCTATTACCTCCTTAAAAAAAAGTATCACTAGCTTTTTGGTATTTAGGAAATGTCAAAAGATTTAAACCAACAAAAATGAACAAG
This sequence comes from Phalanger gymnotis, assembly GCA_028646595.1. Lineage (NCBI taxonomy): Eukaryota > Metazoa > Chordata > Mammalia > Diprotodontia > Phalangeridae > Phalanger > Phalanger gymnotis. The sequence goes on along the minus strand of CM053626.1, from coordinate 283,164,665 downwards.
TGAGTGTGCTGGCTCTGTCTACACAAATAAAATAGCAGAGACAGTCCTCATTATGAAGGAGCTTAAATTATACTAGGAGAGACAATAGACATAGGGGCATGGTGACACAGTGGGTAGGAACACTTTGGTCAGGAAAGTTAGAGAGATTGTGATGAGAGGGGACATCAGGGAATAGATTGACATACTCTTTGTAGGAACAGAGTTGATTTGATCATGATTCCAAAACTGAGAATGATGTTTACTGTAGTAGATATCAACATGTGGGGACTCGTGATTATTAACTGAAGCAGAAATGAGAAGTGAGAATGGCAAAACATAGAGACAGATTGATGAAAAATAAACAGGTGGGTAGATTTATTTAGGAACAGACCACATAGACCTTTTGAGATGAAGCAGTCCAAAAATTGATTGGTATAAATCTGTTTTAAAATATCTAGTCACATTCTGTAATAAATCTCATTTCAAGAAGAAGTCAGTAGTTACTGACATGGAAGGAAATGTGCCCTCAGAGTCATAAAATCAATGGGAGCTGGATATTGCAAAGAAACAAATTTGAAGCAAAGGGAAGCAATAGGAGAATAGAAAAAAATGGTAATCTAATTTCATAGAAATTAACTAGCCTGTGAAATAACACCATCTGAAATGTCATTTCTATATCTACCTCTATCTGTATCTATATCTATACATCAATCCCTTTATTTGAGACTTTCCTAATATCCTTATTTGACTTTATTTTTCATATACTCATATACTCGCATGTAATTTTCATATACTCACATGTAATTTCATATCTGAAATTACAACAGTTATAATAGCATTTATATAGTGCCTACTATGTGCCAGGCACTATATAAATTTGTAAATGCTTTACAAATATTATCTTATTTGGTCTTTGTAATAATGCTAGAGGGTGGATGCTATTATGATCCACATTTTGCAATTGAGGAAATTGAGGCAAATGGAACAAAATCATTCAGCTAATAAGTTTCTGAGGCCAAATTTGAACTCAGGTTTACCTGACTCCAGGCCCAGTGCTCTATTCATTATGCCACTTAGCTGCTTGTAAATAGGAACAGATGCTCATGCACAGTATTGTATATACTTGGTGTACACAATTGTTTTGCCTCATTTTATTTCAACCTTTGAAATAACTTACTGTAGCAACTAAATTCTGAATACCTTTCAGTCAGTTCTGTCACTGGGAAGATGTGATCTGTTATAGAATATAATTTTCAAAATCTTGAATGTCCTCTTTCTCATATTTTCAGCAAGGATATCCTCAATATATATTAGATCATTGTCATAAGAATTTTGTCACTGTGAGCAAGTAATCATTTGGGTCAGTAAATGTTAATGTGTACTCTCTCACCTTTTTTTGGGTTAACAGTACTGCTCTTAGTGTTTTCTCCATCATTTGCTATATTCTCTTCTTTGAGATAAATTAAAAATAAGGTTTTCCTCCCAAGTATTCAAAATTATGTTACCTCAAACTTGGATTTCTCTTGTGTTCATTTGGTCTAGTTAAAGCACTCTTCTCAATCCCATCTTTGTCCATTTCCTTATGTAGCACATCAGGTGCAGAGGTATTAGAATGAGGTTGTCATCATCTGTATGGTAGTAGCTGATAACAAAAGAATCATCACAGAAATGCTACAAAATCTTTTGCTTTTTCTAGAAGTTTGCGACCAAGCTTTGGACAGATTCATTTTCTCCTTCATTGCTTTTAGAGGGTATTTTGAGACTACCTATCAGATATGAAAGTTTAGCATTAATATAACTAATGCCATATTTCTTTTGACCAGAAATAGCCAATACATTAATTCCTTCTTTAAAAGAAAAAAGAAGAAACCACATGCCTAGACTGACATTAAGACCATGTATCATTATAGAGGAAGATGTTTGTCCTCTCATTTTGTAATTAATTCCTAAAGAAGAGAAGACCTCTATGATTTTCAAAGCATTGTGCCAGACCATTTTTCTCTTGATTTCAAAAAAGGAAAGAGAATGGAGCTTGCATACTCTAAGTCAGTATGCTTTGATTCCTGGAAAACATTTGGGAATACATTATTCAAAACTGAAGTTCTTAACCTGGGGTCTGTGAACTTTTTCTTTTGATAATTATATTTGAATATAATTGTTTCCTTTGTAATTCTATGTATTTTATTTCATATTTTTAAAAGTATTATTCTGAGAATGGATCCATATGCTTCCTCACAGTGCCAGAAAGGTTTGTGACACACAAAAAAATGGTTAAGGACCCACAATTTAAAAGATGTTTTGTGTACATCTAGAAAAGGAAATGGTGATCACTAAAAGCTAGGGTGATTTTTTTCAAGAGCAAATCATGGTAGACTATGCTCATGTCCTTATAAAGCAAAGTCACTAGGGCTGGTGGGTATAGTTTACCTGGATTTAAGCCAAGCACTTGATTAATCTTTCAAGCGATTCTTGTGGATAAGAAAGAGAAATGCATACTAATCCAGAGGTGTCAAACTTGATGCCCTTGTAGCCTGAACTTGATGAAAATGTATTATCTAATATTTGGCAATAAGTAGCTTCTCCCCTAAGGCCAAATAAAAAGAAAATTCTCAAATCCTTTTACCTCTGGAGAGCTTTTCACTCTCTTTTAATCCACTCTGTCCTCTTAACCCTTACTATTCCAGTTGTGTGTGATGACATTCAAACTTAACGATATTGAAGGTAAAATTCCCCTTAAGGGGAATCGTGATCCGTATGGCCCTGGTTGTGTTATAGGTTTGTGCTTGTTAGAGTAGAACTATTTGTGAATCAGTTTCAGCACTGCTGTCATCAAAATTATTTGGTTGAAGCCTGGTTTAACTGAATTTGCCTTTGATAATAACAGTTACTAAAAATTGGTTCTAGAAAGGCCACTATTTGAAGACCATTAAATCTTCTATTCTGCCTATTGTAGTACTGAGAGAGGTTCCATACCAGTCCATTTGATTGAGACCACATCAGCTAGATTCCACTCTTGGTGGCTTTGGTCGTAATTTATTATCATGACTATTAGCAGAGATTGTGTTAGTACTCCTAATGTTGCAGTAGAGAGAATTATGCTAGTTTAAAAAGATTCCGTTTCATCAAAAAAAAGTGACATATAGAAATGTAATATGTAGTGTTTCTAGAAAATCTGACGTACTTAAAGTGTATAATTTGGGGTAGTATTCTATTTTTAAAAATAGATGATAATTCGGAACAAGTTGCCATTCTACTTTATTTTGTTTCGATTAACTATAAATAATCACAAAGTCCTAGAAATACTCCAGCTTACTTTTCTAAAAAAGCAAACAACAAAAAACCTCGAACCACAGATGTTTAGGAAGAATGCATTTTTTTTGGAAAATTAGGAATCAAGCATGTAATTTAAATTAATTTCTGTTGACTGAGAAGACAAATAGGTGATGCTTAATCTGCATTAGTTTTATGACAGGTGCCTTCAGCATGCCATAAATCTTCTCATTCTTTTACCATTTGGCTATATATCAAATGTCCTACGGGCTTATTAGAGTATCCTTTGTTCATAGTACCCATGATGGTATATGCACATAGAGTATGATATTACTGACCACAATATTGGGTGGTTGTAGTGGTCTAGAAGGTCCCTAGTGGTGCAGATTGGTTCTTGGATCGTAGGAGGATCCATTCTAATCCTAAAGCTAGGTTCAGTTCCATGTGAATAACAAACCTGAAATGGGCAGGTTATTTGAATGTATAATGGATATTTCCATTGTGCTTGAACCAGTTACCATATTTTATGTAAATATAACTTAGAATAGTGCAAATTCAAATACATGGGACCATTTCAGGAGATTCATTATATGTACTAACAGGGACCTAGTTCTAAGACTTTAGGGATACCCTATATATGATCCTGTGATGGGGCAGAGGGGAAACTACTCTTAGACAAGATCATTTTGGAAGGTGAGGACCCACTCCTTCTGGGAGTTTTGCTTCACTGTGTTAGGGAATCATAATTCAGGCCCCTACCCCGTCTCAAGGTAATAATAATGATGGTATCTGATATTTTAAGGTTTACAATTACTTTATAGGTTATATCCTCTGATCCTCATAGCATCCCTGTGACAGAGGTCATTTAACCTCCATTTTAAGTAGGAGGAAACTAAAAGTTAGGTTAAATAATAGCCTTGTCATAATCACATAGTAACCCTCAAATAGATCCTAGAACTGACCCCCTCTTACAGAGGACTTCTAGGGGGGTACTTTAGCTACTTTGAATGTCCCTGAGTTCCAGTTCAATTTCTTACATTCTCCTTTGGAGTCTAGAAGAGACTAGGATCTACTTTACTGTTGCCTACACCTTTGATATCATCTGAGAATAATATAGCAGTTGTGATATACATACTGGATTTGAGGGGATCGTGTAACTGGAACTAATGTCCCAATGAAAAAAATTGACCATTTGGGTGCCTTCTAGCTCTTCTTTCTCACCTTTCCTCATCTCTCATCTCCCTAAATTGCCTGAGCAGTTTATTTTAATGTTTCAAGCACACAAGAAGACCTTAAACATGTCAAAATGCATCAGTGGTGATAATAATTTACTTTTTCTTTCTCTTCTCTTCTCATCCTCTAGGCTTACTCTGTCTATGATGAAGATATTGGATATTGCCAAGGACAGTCTTTTCTTGCTGCTGTACTGCTGCTCCATGTGAGTAAATTATCTTGTAGAAAAATGAAAGTACTGTCAAGAACTTTAATTTTTAATTGACTTCATTCTTCTTTTCTCATTGATTTCTTTTTCCTAATAAAGATCACATATAGAATTTTCATAATGGGACATTTCCTTATTCTAATCCATATTGTTCACATTGGAACAATTTATTAAGGAAGTGAATTTTTTTTATCTGGAATTATCTTTAAACGTTTATTTGTGATATTTTTATAATGTAGTATATAGTCATTTTTTGTAAAGATATCATTTTTTGTTGATGTATATATATACATATATATTTATATGTATACACATACATATGTGTATGTATATATTTACATATATATGTATATATTTATATATACGTGTATATACATACACACACATATATATGTGTATATATATATATATATATATATACATATACACATACACACACACACACACACACACACGCCACTTTCATTTCCCTCCCAGTCCTTAGGATCATTCTCGTTTTGTCTTTTTGTAAGCTTTTTCTAGATCTGGGGACAGATCTCACATTGAGGTGCTCAGCTATTATGTTTTAATTTCTGTTTCTCACTGTATTATGTTTAGCATTTCCTTTAAGTACATGCATTTTATACTCTTTGGAGTATTTGTGTGTAGCATATAGTTCTTATTTCATTATTATATATTTAGAGATAATATTTATTATCTATTTATAGATAGATGTAGATATTATTTAATTATTTATGGTACCTCTGAACACAATGTATTTTTCCTGCTTATCTCATCCAGCCATGTCCGTTTTTTCTGTTGACTTGTCTGAAGTCATGACTTCTATCTCTGCTCTTTTGAATTCACCTTAAGCATTAGATTCTTTTCCAGATCCTCATTTTAATTCTAAGTCATTAAATTTCAAGTGTGTTTCTTGTAAACAACTTATTGTTGGATTCTGCTTTAGAATCCATTCTATTTCCCTCTTCCATTTTATGAGCAAATTAAATCCATTTACACTTATTGATATGATTTTTAATTGTAAGTTTTCCTTTATTATATCCTATTATACCTTTTTTCTCATTGCCCCAATACCCCATCTTTGCAAGTATATATTTTTTTTAAAGAAAGTAAAAAAAAATGGACTGTGAACAGCAGTAGTAATCTTTAGGTGGCACAGTGGATAGAGTACAGGGCCTGAAATCAGGAAAACTTATCTTTCTGAGTTCAAATCTGGCCTCAGATACTTACTACCTATGTGACCATGGGCAAGTCACTTAATCCTGTTTGCCTCAGTTTCTTTATCTGTAAAATGAGCTGGAAACGGAAATGACAAATCCTTTTCTCTTGGTGTTTTACTTTCTTCACCTACATAAAATGATGCAGTTGGGTTACACTTGGGCTTCTTAACTTTTTTTTGTGTTATGTGTCTCTAGGAGTCTGATGAAGCCTATCAACTCCTTCACAGAAAAGTTTTTGTAAATACAGGAAATAAAATGTGTAGAATTACAAAGTAAACCAATTAAATTGAATAAAGTCATCAATATATATATTTTTAAAAGTTCACAGATCCGAACTTAAGAACTCCTGGGATAGATGGTGTATCAGCTTGATTACAGCTGTAATAAATGAGGGAGTTGCTGTTTTTTTTTAATCATTTATATAGACTGTTGCCTTTTTTTGCTTCTAGACCAGGGGTGAGGAACCTGTGGCCTTGAGGCCACATGTGGCCCTTTGACTGACTCCAAACTTCTCCAAACAAATCCCCTTAATAAAAGGATTTGTTCTGTAAAACTTGAAGGCCACATGTGGTCTTGAAGCTGCAGATTTCCGCACCTGCAGATTCTGGATATTGTTGGCAGCTCCACATTAATTATTGTCAAAGCCTGCTTCCCTTCATAATGCTGTTTTTTCTAGATCTGTTGGTTTGTATTTTATATTGACAGCCTATGAGGGGAGAAATACACAATGAATGAGATATTTAAGACCAGTGAATTATAGATATCAAGGTATTTACCTTTTTCTGTGGAGTTTGCTACTTTAAAGATGAGTGTCATTGGATTCAACTGAAGAAGCTTCAGTGAACTAGTGAATGTCCCTTGAAAGTTTCCAGATGTTTTGTTGAGAGCTTTTAGCACATGTTTATCAAGTAGGACTTAGTAGAAGCATTATTCATCACAGGATGAACTGCTCATTACATGCATGATGTAGTAATACTGATTTGTAGAGAGTTTATCACTTACCACAGAGGAAAAATTTTTATGATCTGGTTGCTTGAAACTCAGGTTTGCAGTTTTTCTTTGAAAAATTATTTGTATTCTCTGCTGTATTTTATTCAACAACTTCCACAGTTAGTTATTTTGTAAGTTGGTAGTCAGCATGTTGACATTTGGATTTCAAGTGGAATTAAATACTATTTCAAGTATCCTACTGACCAGAATTTCATACAATTCATTTGGATAAATTTTCCTCTAGGTAGATTTCAGAAAAATTACTTTAAACCATGTTTATTTTATATTTTTGTTAAGGATTTAAATATTCTTGCCATTGAATTAAATAACCATTTAAAACTTTTTTACTCTAATTTTTATAGACATGAGTTTAGAAGCTTCCTAGTTTTAAAAAAAGAACCACTAGTTTCTTTGAATGAGCCTAGGAAGATTCAGAAGTTAACACAAGAATGGCATTTCTATGAAATACAAATTATTACCTAATACTTCTTACAACTGGGCAAATTTAATACTTCCAAAGAAATAAAATAAAGGACATCAGGTAGGAACATGAAGAGGGTCAATTTCAGAATCTTTATTGTTTTGGGGATGTTTTACAGGTATGTTCCTATATACCCTTTACGCTTGTTCAAAATGGAAATCATAAGGTTTCTTAAAGAGGTGCCAAAGAGGTGCCAGTTTTCACCTAACTGAGGCACTCATTTCCTTACTCAGTCACTCAATCAGTCAAAAAGCATTTATTAAACACTTACTGTCTGCCTAGGACTGGTGATTTAAAGAAGGTTAAAAGGCAACTCCCAAGCCTCAAGGAGCTCACATTTTAATGGGGGAGATAGCATATAAATAACTATATACATACAGGTTTTGTAGAGAAGGTAGAAAGAAAACTGAGAAGGGAGTTGCTAGGAAGTAGTGACACTACTATGTGGTGAGGTTTATTGCTGTGCTAGGATATGATATTGTATGAGACATAATAACTCAACTCAGAGAACTACAATATAGTTCTGATTTACCTGGAAGAACTGAACAAGGTGGTGTTGTTGCTGCTGCTGTTGTTTCTGGAAAGACTTTGGAAATCTAATAAGCAGTTCTAGCAAGCAAATAATGATTAATTCCAATATTACATAAATTGTTCCCAAAAATAGGAAAAGTAAACATCTTACATAATATCTGTACCTGGTAGAGATAAACTGGAGAAAGAAACCTACATAGCAGTATCCCTAATGAATAATTCATATCAGTGCAAAAATATGTCCTCCCACTTTCCATCTCTTGCTCAACAATAATTGAGACCAATACTACTGCTTTTGGAAAGGGCATGTCAGTAAATCGCCTTGTTTCTTTGCATTTGTTGTCTGTCTCTCTTGCCTGGAATGCAAGTTGTATTCTTTCATGCTCACAAACCTTATCCTCCTTTAATATGCAGTTCAGAGCATCTATATGCATTAATATGCAGTTCAGTGCAGTTACATGAAGTGTTCACTGATTCTCCCCACTTGTTCATCTTCTTTCCCTTCTCAGATTTTGTTTGTGTTATGTTTATTTGTGTATATGTTATATTACCCTAGTTATACTATAAACTTTTTGAAAGCTAGAATTTTTCATTGTTTGTCTTTGCTCGTGCATAATAGGCACTTAATAATGTATATTGTTCCACTTGTAAGTCTTGAAAATAATGTTGTCCTTAAGGCTTCATTCATTATAAAGTTTCCTGTTATTTTTGTTGTAATTAGCCGTTCTGGTTAGCTTAATTGTTGATATGAATATGATTCTGAGGTCAAGGTCATGGTCTTAAGCTCTGACTGGGTCACTTAGACTTCATCTATTCCAAGGACATAGCCATTGTCTGCATGTGTGTCTGTGACAATATAAATGGAATGATGTATAGATTGGCCATTGCACCCCATCACTATGTAAGAAAAATAAAACACTTTACAGTGTGTACCATGCTGATGTTACATTATCCACAATGCTACTACCATTGCTGACACTGATACTAGTCTCAGAGCAGAACAAGACATTATTATTTTATTTTTAAAACTCATATCTCCAAAATCATAGCTGTATATGTTTTAATATACAAATTAGTTATTGTACTATATTTGCATAGGTGGAAATCTCTCAAGAGATAGAGTGTCTACAAGAGTTGTCTTCTGAATTGGTGCTAAAATATGATAAATCCCTGGTTACCTAAAATGTTTAATAATGAGTAGGAGATCACTCTGTTGCCAAGATAACCTGATTTGTCTTATTTTCTGTATTTTCTTTAGCTTGCTGTTGATCAACATGCTTATTTTTTCTAATTATTATTCAATAACAGCAATAATCATAATTGAAGTCAGCATGACATAAAGTAGGTAAAAAGCTGGCCTTGGACATGGATTCAAGTCCCCCCCTTTCACACACCAGATTTGTGACATTAAGTTAGTCTCTGAACCTCTCAATGGTGCCAGGCAGCTCTCTAAAACTATAAATTGTTGAATAGTTAACTCATCCATCTGTATTTTTACTTGGAGTTTTTTCCCTGCAGCTGGGACCTTGTGATTTCACAGAGGAATTTGAATTTCATAGTTCTCTGAGATCCAGTGTAAGGAAAGGAAAATTACATGTACCCTTGAGGGAAGGAGGATATTAGATATTAGAAAGGGCTTTCATAGGGATGGTAGTATCACAATTGGGCCTAAAGAAAAGAACTTATTACAGTAGATTTTTGATGTGGGTGCAAGGCAATGGGAGGGGGGGAATCCATTCCAGATAATACCTGGAATGGTTTAGGCCAGGGGTGAGGAACCTGTGGCCTCAAGACCATATGTGGCCTTCTAGGTCTTTGGGTTTGGCCTTTTGACTGAGTCCAAGTTTTATAGAACAAATCTTTTTATTAAGGGGATTTGTTCTGCGAAGTTTGGATTTAGTCAAAGAGCCTCACTTGAGAACCTAGAAGGCCACATATGGCCTCAAGGCTACAGGTTCCCCATCTCTGGTTTAGGCCATTGCACAAAGGTAAGAGAGATAAGATTAAGGAGGAATGATGGCTGTTCAGTCAGTTTTTTAATCATGTCTGACTCTTTATGACCCCATTTAAGTTTTCTTGGCAGAGATACTAGAATTTTACAGGTGAGGAACTGAGACAAACTGGATTAGGTGACTTGCCCAGGGTCATACAGTTAGTACGTGTCTAAGGCCAGATTTGAACTCAGGAAGAAATTTTCCCTACTCCAGGCTTGGCATTCTCCATTCACTGCTGCTGTGAAGGGGAAATAGAGAGCGGTATGTTTTGATTGGAACATAAACTTCAAGAAGGGATTATATAAAATAAATTTAGATAGAAGTCAGAGTATAGAAGGCCTTGAAGTGCTAGGCTCCCCAAAAAAGGGCAAAAACAATCCCTGTCTTCAAGGTGCTCACAGTATAATTAGGAGACAACATACAAACAGCTTGGTATGAAACAAGCTATAGGCAGGATAGATTGGAAATAATTTCAAATGGAAAAGACTTGTAGAGGATGAGATTTTCAGCTGGCACCTGAAGGAAGTGTGGGAAGCTAGGAAGCAGACAGGAGGTGCGAAGAAAATTCTGGGCACAGAAGGTAGCCTGTGAAAATGCACAGGATATATGAGGTTGCTCAGGTATAAGGTTAGTTTTATGGTAGTCTAATTGCTTCTAGGGGATTCAAAACTTTGGTTTCAGTTATTGTTAATTAATTAAACAATTCAACAATTAACATTAATTACCTGCAACCAAGGCATATGCCTGATAGCTTGAAGTGGACTTGCTTCCTCCCCCCTCTCCTTCCACTGCCAATGGACACAATGAGGTAATACAGGGTAAAAATTACTTTATATTTACTTTTTTCCCCCAAGAAAACATAAATTTCTTGAGGGCAGGAATTATTTGACACATAGTAGGTACTTAAATGTTCACTGAATGAATGAATGAATGAATGAATGTTTAAGGCACTGTGCTGGTAAATACTAGGGATTCAGAGACAATAACAACTATTAGATCTAGAAGAGTGGTTATCAGGTACCACTTGACTGTGGCCACAGTGGCTGGGGACCTTCACCACCTCCAGATCTTTACATGCCTTCAAGGTTTGCCCTGGATTTGCTATCTCTTTCTATAGGGGAACTAGCTTCCCCGGTGGTTCATTTCTGAATTTGGATTTCTGAATTTTGATTTCTACTTTTGCAACATGTAGTTTTATTTCCACACAGAAAAGAGAATGCTAAGCAATACTAGATAATAGAATTATTAAAATGGAATCCTGGAAATATCTCACTACTCATGTCTCACTACTAGTTGAGAGACTAATACTTTGGCATCATTTTGACATTTGCAAACAATTTCTTTGCAAAGACTGATAATTAACCATTTTACACAATGAACACCAAGTAGGCTCTTTCTTTCCATGGTCTCTATTTCTTTATGTTTCCATGTCTGTCTGTCTCTTTCTTATACCGTCTTATACTTTAATGCTTCTGGTAGGAGATGCCTAAGGGGCTGAGATCACCCCTTTAATATATCTATGAAATTCATTTCAGCAACCAATTAAGAGACTTTTCATTGACGCACAGTACAAATCTCTGAATTGTTATGGTGGAAAGGAAGCAGTTAGAGTTGATGTGTCTGCCCTGAGAAATAATAATAGCTAGCGCTTATTTAGTGTTTTAAGATTTGCCAATTGCTTTACAAATATTTCTTTTGATCCTCACAATAGTCTGAGAAGATAGGTGCTATTATCACCACTATTTTATAGATGAGAAACTGAGTCCCAAGGAGGTTAAGTCACTTGCCTGGGTCAGGAAAATATTTGAATTCAGGTTTTCCTGACTCCAGGTCAGTTATCTTAACCCTGTATTACCTCATTGCGTCCATTGGCAGTGGAAGGAGAGGGGGGAGGAAGCAGGCCCACTTCAAGCTATCAGGCACATGCCTTGGTTGCAGACTGAGCTTGCCCCAAGCCTGGCAGGGCTAGCTAGCTATACAGAGAAAAAGATAAACTAAATTGAATGTGGACAGCAGATTCCTTTTTAATCTTTGGACAAGAAATAGTGTTTAGATTTCTATTTTTTTTTCTCAGAGGAGCTGGATTCTCTTTCTTGCTTATCATGGTTATGGCTTTTCCTTTCTCTCCAGAGGTTTGATTTCAGATTTTTTTTTCTCTCTCTTGTATTTAGTGGTATCTTTGAACAGTTTTATGATGAGATAGTTTCTGAGATTCTGGATTAGATTGGTACCCTAGTAGAGATAGTCATTGTTAATTATACCATAGCTGCTAAGGAATTTCTTGAGATTAACTTAGTATTTTTGTGTGGCACATAAGTGAACTAAAAATGCAGGACTTAACACCAGCTTCTAGGATGGGAGGTAGGGGATGAACTCAGTTTATTCATCCAAGAACTGAATTACATAAGCTGGTCCATCAGAAAAGGGATAGACTGTATGCAAGCCATGATGAAATAAAGAGATATTCTTGGCTGTCTGTTCTAACAGAACAGAAAGGCTACAAAATTGAACATTATTTGTTACTCTGCTATTCAGAAATAGCCTTTGTTTTTTAGATCAGTCAGTGAACAAGCATTTATTAAGTCCTTGCTATGTGCCAAACACTGCTATGTGGGGATACAAGACACAAAATATCCCTGACTTTAGGGAGCTTAAATTGTAATGGGAAGGAAGGAAATAAGCATGCCTGGCACTGTACTGAGCTCTTTACAAATATCTTATTTAATCCCCACAACTATCCCGTGAGGCAGGTGCTCTTTATTATACAGTGCTTAAGTGACTTTCCCTGGTCACACAACTAGTAAGTGTCTTTGGCAGTGTTTGAACTTAGGTCTTTCTAACTCCAGTTCCAGTGCTTTATCCATTCTACCACCTACTTGCCTCTGGGAGAGACAACATGTAAATAACTGGGAGGAAGGAAAGAGGGAGAGAGGAGAGGAGGGTGGGAGGAAGAATGTGGAGGAGAGGGGGGAAGGAGAGTGAGGAAAGGAAGGAGAAAGAGAATCGAGGGAGGAGGGAAGAAGAAAGAGGAAGGAAAGAAGGGGAGAGAAGTAGGGAGACATACAGTGGAGGAGAGGAAGGCAGGAGAGAGATGGAGAGAGAATGGAGGGAAGGAGAGAGAAAGAGAGGGACACATACACACAGAGGAAGGGCAGGAGAAAGAGAGACTGGAGGGGGGAAGGAGAGGGAAAGGGAAGAAAGAATGGGAGAGAGGGAAGAAGAGAGAGAATGGAGGAGAGGAAGGTAGGGGGGAGGTACAGAGAAGAAAAGGAAGGGAGGGAGAGAGGAAGGGAAAGAGAAAGAGAATGAATGAAGAGGGAGAGAAAAGGAGAGAGGAAAGAATGAAGGGGGAGAGAGAGACACAATGGAGGAGGGGAGGGTGGGGGAGAAAGGAGAGGGAGGGAATAAGAATTTTTGGAAGGAGGGGAGATCATCCCAGAAATAGGGGAACACCAGTACGAAGGCATAGAGGTAAGAGATGTCACATTTGGGGGACACAATGTAGGCTCATGAAACTAAATGAAGAGAAAGTGGAGGGGAGCAGTGCAGTTGATTGATGCCTGAGTATGTGCACACTTGGCTACTTAACCCACAATACCAGCTGCTGGCCTTATACAACATGGGTGGGGAAACTGTGACCTTGAGGACATATGTGGCCCTCTAGGTCCTCAGGTGTGCCCTTTGACCAAATCCAAACAACTGTGAAGTTCTCCACCCCTGCACTAGACCATGCTTCAGCTAAGCATCTCATCCAGCCATCCAGGCAAGCCATCTGGCCATTTATCAACTGCCATGAGCATAGTGTCCCCGCTTTCCTGCCCCAGCCCAGCACTCCTTCCACCTCACCAGAACAAACTCTCTTTCCTAGTCAATTCTCCCCTGTAAGCCTTGTCTTCCCCATGAGAGTATGAGCTCCTTAACGGCACAGACTGTCTCTTTTCAAAATATATATAACCCGGTGCTCTGCACATTGCCTGGTGCATAGTAAGCATTTAGCAAATGCTTATTCATGCACTTCCTCTGTGAATTCTTGTATGTCCCCACAGTTGTTAATCCTCTTTCCTTACTTTACCTTGAAGTAAAGGATACTTTAAAGAAAAAAGAAAGGAGAAAAAAAAAGGCGTAGACCCATGGCAAGAGCAAAGGATGATCAGTGAACAGCCCTGAAGCCCTTGTCTTCTATTGGTGTACTCAAGGAAGGCCTCCAGCATATTGAGTGGACCCTCAGTAGTGAGTCATATAGCATAGATAGGCATGTTGACTTGGAGTCTACATTGGTAGAGGAAATATCCACGAGTGAGACCACTTAACTGTTTTTCGCCTCAGTTCCTCACCTGTAGATTGATTTGGCAGCTATATAGTGTGGTCAACAGAATGCTTGATCTGGAATTGGGAAAACCTGAGTTCAGATCCTGACTCAGACACTTGCTAGTTGTGTGGCCTTGGGTATGTCACTATATGTCTTTCAGCCTCAGTTTCCTTTTCTGTAAAATGGAGAGAATAGCATCTAACTTTGTCACTTTAAAGCAGTATCAAAGTTGCTGTATTTAGTGTTAGGAATTTCCAGTCTTGCAGACAAGTCCTTGCTGTCATGGACCTGTTTATATATAAATGTATAAGTTTATAATCCAGTAGAGCTGATAAGGCATATACACAGATAACTTTGGGTTTAATGATGGCACCTGCCTCTGACAGGGTTGTTGTGAGGGTAAAATGAGAGTATTTGTAGAGCACATTGCAAACCTTAAAATGCCATAGAAGTGCTAGCTGCTATTGTGATCATACTAATTATTACTATATCACCTTGAAGGTCCTTTCTAGCTCTAAGTCTATAGACCTAAGATTTGTGACCTAAATGCCTATTATGTGCCAGGTATAATGATAGGCACTGAGGATACAAGGACAAAAATGATAATCCCTGCCCTTGAGTAGCTGACATTCTGTTGGAAGAAAAAACCACATTCACAAATAAGTAAATATAAAAGCAGATGCAAAATAATTGGGGGTGGGAAGCACCATCAGTTTTATGGATGGAGAATAGCTTTGCGTAGATGGTGGTGCTTGAGTTGTTTGGGCCTTTAATAGAACTCTGAATTTTGAGAGGTGGAGGCAAGGAAAAACAGCCTTAGAGTTAATTAATTATATCAGTATAAAGAGAATGGTTTAGAAAGTGATGAGATTGCAGGCAGGGAGACCAATTAGGAAGCAATTATGGTAGCATAGGCAAGAGGTGATGAGGCCTGAACTAGGGAACTCAATTAAATTAAATTCAACATTTATTGATCCTTCTTCATGTTCAAGACACTGTTCTAGTTTCTAGAGATACTGACAAAAAAATGAGATAGTCCCTACTATTACGTAATTCACTTACAACATGTACACTTGTGTGTAAGTAAAAGGTAATTTGACAGCTGGCTGTACTCATAGTTATACAAACAACAGATAGGCAGGAGATAGAAGGGAGTAATGTCCCAGTATTCAGAAGAAGGAGAGACTATTCAGAGGGAAGCTTTGCTCAGTTCTACCTATCAAAAACTACAAAGAAGAAAAGTAAGGTGAGGACTGAGGAAAGACTATTAGCTTAAACTGATAAGAGATTGATAGTTTCAGTAACATTGATGATGATTCAGCAAATTCAATGTCTTACTCTTGGGAGATATAGGACAATAATGTGAGGCTGTGAGGGTCCAGAGAAGTTTTATTTGAAGGGTAGGAGATATCTTGGCATGAGCCAGGAGACATTGAAGTTGGGGGTGAATGATTCTGGGCTCAGTCTTCTGAAGGAACCTAGATGAGATGGAAAGAGGACATAAGGAGAGATATTAATCTTAACTAAGAGGCAGATTTAGGGGACTTCTTGACTCATGAGTTCACATCCAGCCTCAGACACTTACTAGCCATGTGATCCTGGGCAAGTCACTCAGCCCTGTTTGCCTCAGTTCCTCATCTCTAAAGTGAGCTGGAGAAGGAAATAGCAAACCGCTGAAGTATCTTTGCCAAGAAAACCCCAAAATTGAGTCGCAAAGAGTAGGACAGTATTGAAAAGACTGAACCAAAATCCTAAGTATTAGAAATAAAAGGACAGAAATTAAGCGGTCCCTGTCCTCAAGGTGTTTTCATTCCCTTGGAGGAGGGTGTGCGTGTGTGTGTGTGTATGTGTGTGTGTGTACACACATGTATGTACATATATGTATATATATGTATTCAAAAATTGTATTTTAAAAATATAAGAATTTTTGTGGAAAAGGGAGGAGGCACTAGCTGCGGGGGGGATCAGGAAAGGCTTCTGTAGAAGGTGGCATGTTAGTTTTTCTGGCTTCATTTAAGACTCAGATCAAATTCCCTCCTTCTGTTAAGAGGGCATCTTTCCTGATTGTCCCAGTAAATACTGCCTTTGATCCTGAGATGACCTATCTATTGCAGTCCTTTGTGACAGGCCCTAGGTTAAGTGCTGAGGAAGCAGATACAAAAATGAAAATCTCCTGCCCTCAAGGAGTTTCCATTCTATCCGACTGTAAAAAAGCCTATGAGATCCTCTGCAGATACTAGAATCTTACAGGGAAGAAAGAGATGCCTGAATGAATACTTTGTTGGGAGAGAAGCACCGCTGAGGAGGTAAAAGAATTTTAAAAGGTAGATCTGGGGACCTTACAGAAAAAGTTCTTTCTACATCACTGTTTTGTGGGAAGCTATGGCGTCGATTTTTCCTGAGGTCCTGGAGCCATTTATACAGCAGAATAAGACCAGGAAGAAATTCCCCTTCATGCTCCTCAGTCATTCTCATTATATTTTTCCCTCTCCAGATGCCTGAAGAACAGGCATTCTGTGTTTTGGTGAAGATTATGTATGACTATGGCTTGAGGGATCTCTACAAAAATAACTTCGAGGATCTTCACTGTAAATTCTATCAACTGGAACGGCTCATGCAGGTAAGATCAGAATCACTACTTTTTGTCTATTGGTGAGGGGAAATCTGACAGGCCATTATAGGGATATTCCAGGGTGAGTGAGAAAGTACTACCAGGTATTGTACAGATGATAGAAATGAGCATTGACCTTGCCTAATCTTTATATGAGTCTTAATATCCATCAGAAATTAAATTTCATTGAATTGGTGCTTACATTTTGAAACTTACTATGTCTAACACATTAAAGATTTTTATTTTAATAAAGTACAGTTATTTGGGAGGCATTTTATAGAGTTGTTGGCTATCAGATTGCCACACTGTTGATGTGAAAGAATTAGGAGAGTTATAGAAAAAGCATGCAGAATGTTATGAGCTCTTCCTAAATTAACACGCACATAGGCCAAATATAGGTCTAGAAGCAGGAAATGTTTTCAGTTTTTCCCACACAAGTCTCACGGTCCTATTCACTGTTAAAAAGGAATTTCAAGTGAGACTCAAGAACAAGGTCATAAAGAAATTGAGGGGGGAAAAGACTATAATAAATTCGGATCTTTCCAAGCATTCAAGAAGCTAGATGTTTTGAGATTTCGTTATATCAGTTGTAATTTTAGGGTCATTCAGCTATGTTAAATTATCATGTATAGAAAAAAGTTCATGCTTTTCAAAGGTTTGTAACCTGATGACATAAAGCATTATCCTGATACATAAAGGGTTGATATTGTTGAACAGTAGATGGCTGTTGGCTCCATCTGATTTGGGTTGATTTTTGTATTTTTCTTCATGAAATGTAGTTAGGACATCATATTGGATGTAATTGCTTAATCTTCTGACCTCCCTTATCCTACCTTATTATATGTGGTGAATGAAGAGCAAGACAACCTGAAGTGCTATGAAGCAACTTATTTTCTTCCATTAACATTTTTAGTAATATGATTTATCTACAGTGTGACCATTTGAAATGAGCACCATTTGAAATACTTGGAGGATGTATATGCATTTGTGATAGTTTTAAAGCAGTCATCCTGTTCAACAATTGATGTTTTCCCAATGGTTTAATCATGGAAACTAGAGAGTAATCATTACCTCTCTATTTTGACCTTGGTTTTTCAGTAGTGAAAATGGCTATGTTAATGCCCAGTATTTTGTCTTCCATGCTTTTGGGGATAAATTTTAACTTTCTCTGAGTACATGAGTATTTGCTTATTTTCCTGGGAGAAAAAAATGGAGTTCCATACAAGGCCATTTTAGTCCCACACAACATACTTGAACAATTTTAGCAGGTGTTTGGGTTTAGTATATTATGGTGTACTATTATTGTAAAAGCAAAATAAAATTGTTTATGTATTGTTGAAGCTAGGTAGGTTCCAAAGAAGCCATTGGAATGATTGCATAATCTGGAAACTGGATGAATTGAGGCATAAAAAGTTAGAGCTGGGAAAATAAGATCATTCAATTCAACCCTTTCATTTTATAGATAAGGAAATGGAAACACAGAGTGGTTAAGTGTCTTGCTTAAATTAAAAAAATTAGTTCATTCAAAAGACAGTACCAGACATCAGATGGCCTGAGTCTAATCAAGGCTTTTTCTGCCATGACAGACTACTTCCCTTCTCTACAAATCCTCTTGATTCTAGTTGGTCTTAAAGGAAAGAATACAATTTTTTTCTTATATATTTAGGCATTGAACCATTGGTGGGACTATCAAAACATGAATTGGAGTTATAGAAGTAGTCTTTATCTTTTTATCTCTGTGCTCTTTATCTAGCAAAAGTCTTGTTTTGCCAAAGGATAGCGATTTTCAGAAGAACAAGTGACATAGATCTGATGTGTTCATAACATACTTTTATTTATTGTATTTACTTGCTTGCCTGTTTATATACTCCACCGCTTGTCCTTATGTCCCTTTCCTAATGTTTCCTGATATGGTGAATCTTAGAAGGTGATTAAAGTGACAGTAGAAATACTTCTATAATGATCATAATCAGTGGAGCCTCCATAATCTATTCTGGCTGGTGCATACCCCATGGAGCATTTGTGGAGTTGTATTAAACACTCCTGGACCCTTTCAGGGACACACGTGTCCACATCTGAAGGAGCTTCAAGGGTTGACTTCCACATCCCATAGTCATTTAACCCTGACCATGTGTTCCTGGAAGTGGCCCAGGGAAATTCAGCTCAATTCCCTGAATGTTCCATGGGGTGTGCTCTCACTAGAGTAGATCTGGAGGACTCCCCTGATTCCTCTTGTTACATTCACACATTTAAATATTTTGAGCATCTGTGATTACATCACTGCATATGCTCTCTCAAAAAAATGCATTATTGTGCAACCAATTTAGTGATAAATCTCCCTTATATTGACCTGGCTGCCCTGAGGCAACATATACAGTCTCTTCCTGAACATGTACTGTCCTGGAAATCTTCTTTCCAGATGCATAGAAGCTTCTTGAGCTTGTGATTTGCTGGCACAGCCTTGGAGAATGCAGAGTCACCTCTGCACCATTATGAGGCATTTGAGTTGGACTAGGGCTGAGGGATAATGTCTGTATTGCCATAAAATTCCAAATTGGCAATAATAAAAACTTTTGGAGCTTTATTCCTTTCCCTTTACATAATCTACATTGTTTTCTTCTTATTTGTGTAAATGCAATATCCCTACCGGAGGCTGTGAGTCTTAAGAGCAAGGATTATATTGTTATTCATCTTGGCATTCCTGTTACCTAGCACAACCCCTTGTACAGAGTAGCTTTGAAATGAGTATTTGCTGACTTAAATTCCTCCTTCCTTATTTTTCCTCTTTAAATTCTAGGAGCAGTTACCAGACCTGCACAGCCACTTCTGTGACCTGAACCTGGAGGCTCATATGTATGCATCGCAGTGGTTTCTCACCCTCTTCACTGCCAAGTTCCCTCTATGCATGGTCTTCCACATCATTGACTTATTGCTTTGTGAGGTACAGTGACTCTATCTTGGAAACCTAAGCCAACCTAGAAAAATTCCATTTTGAAAATTTTACAGTTTTCTGTTTTCTCTGCTCTTGTTATTGAATTTAATATAGAAATTCAGAAGAAGTAAAAAGTTCACTATTTTGGAATATAGAACAGAAATCTCATTTCAGTTGTAGGATCTTTCTTAAAATATAGTTTTGTTGCTACTGAACATTGTTATAAACTGCAGTGAGATAGGAGTGGGGACTGGACCTGTGATTTCACTGGCATAAGAGAAAATACCCAAATGAGGAAATTATTTTTACTAGCACAGATTGGCACATTTTAAAAAAATCAATTTCAAGTCTTAGTTGCCTAGAGCACTGAGAGAGTAAGTGTAGGTCACATGGCCAGTGTATGTATGGGCAGGACATGAACCCAGGTCTTCTTGTTTCTGAGGCCAGCTCTCTATTCAACAGGCCACCCTAAAGTAATGGAATTAAACTAAGGTAATGTAATTTATAAACTAAGGTAATGTAATTAAATAAATGATAAACTCAGGTAAAAGTGGATACCAATAACTAAATAAAGTATACTATAAATTATACTATACCATAGTATACTGTACTTATATTTAAACATACTATCAAGTAAGGTAAAAATGGATACCAATAAATCAAGTAATTTGATTAAAGAAAATGATATCACAGTAAACTTAGATTGAACAATATTGTGTTAAATATTAAAGATGTCCAATAAGAATTTTAATATAATTTTACATAACAAGAAATATATATGTACACATGTGTGTATACATATACACGTGTGTGTATATATAATTGAATTATCACTTTCAAATTAATGGGGTCTAAATTAATGTAGTTTTACTATTGTTGTATGCTCAACCCATAGCTATTCTGTGTATTCATGGATCTAGCTGAGGTTTTTGTTATGTAGGCGGTTACGTGGATTATATTTGTTTTTTTCTGATTTGGTGGAAATACCTTTTCACTTAAAGATAAAATCTCTGTCATATTAAATACTATCATGTGTCTTGGTAAAAAATGGATCATCTCAGTTTAAAGTGTGGGTATATACTATAGTCATATACAAAGTCAAGTTGCTATAATATAGAAAGCTAGTCTTTGAGTCAGAAAGACCAGAGTTCACATGTTTCTGTGACCCTGGGCAAGTCACTTAACTGCTTACTGTTTCAGGCAACTCTCTAAGACTTTAAGTTGTAGAACAGGTATTGATCTGTACTGGTAGAAGGAGTTTCCTCAGCAGGAATTCCCTATATCATTGAAATCATAAATTTGGACCCCCCCCCCCGAAAAGTCTGTATATACGTGGGTGGAGGGTGGGAGTGGCGTGGGTGCAATACATATATATCAGTGATTTTTGGCCACAATAACTCTTGAAGATTACTTACTATCAGAAAGATTGGGATCTGTTTTGGTAGAGTAAATACCCATGCCAGCGAAGAGACAGATCTTTTATGCAGTGAATTATGAATGTCTATGTATACAGACATAAGCATTACCCTTCTCTTACATGCTTATACACACCTCTTCCCGTCATCTCCTTACCTAATTCATCAGTAAAAGCACAAAAGTAGAATCCTCTATTTTTGCCCCCTTTGGACAAATCCAAAGCTTTAGAACAATGGTTCTTAACCTGAGATCCTTGAATGACCAAGGGGTGCTTGAACAGATCTCAAGGAGTTTTTGAAAATGGATGGGAAAATTACATCTTTATTTTCACTAACTTATAATTGTAATTTAGCATTTCATTCAATTATTTTAAAAAAACCCAATATTGTTCTACAGACTTCACTAGGCACTCAGAGGGGTCCATGACTCAAAATAAGATGAACTTCCTAAATGTGAAATATTGAAATGTATCAGAGTTTACAGGCTGATAGAAAAAGTTCAAATTTCTTTATAGTAAGAATCATTATCATGACTGAACTCTATTTCTACTTTTTGCTTAGTTCATTTACTTTATAAATTAATCTCTAATTTCTTCTTTGATTAGTAGCTGCTTTTGACTGACTTCAGGTATGCTAATATTGGCTCTATTAAAAGTGTTGAATAGTAGTAGAATATACTTTTTTTGAGAGACCCTGTACTGCATGGAGTTGGGCAGGTTGTTTTTTTTTTAGTTTATAGTGTATTTCATAAGAATATCCTATGCAACTATTCACAAGAAGGTAAATGAAGATAATGATAAAGATGGAGGAAAAGGAGATGGAGATGGAAAGTAGTACTGAGATAATTACTATAGCTAACAGTGATATAATGCTTTAAGATTTATAAAGTACTACATATGTTATTTTAAATTTACCCTCACAGCAACCTCATGAGATAGGCCAGACAGGAGTAATGTTATCCTGTAAGAAGAGGAATCTTAGGCTCAATTATTTGTCCAATATCATAGGGCTAGTAGGTGACAGGACCGAGATTCAAATTCAGGTCTTGGATTCTCAATCCAGTGTTCTTTCCATTTGGAATAGCAGCTGTACTCTTTAACTCTGAAAAATAAATATTGATAGTTTGAAATATAAATTATCTGGAAAAAATAAACAACGATGATTCTTTTCCATTAGGTTTATTTCAGAATTGTTCTAATAATTACAGCTTGGAGCAGAAAGGCAGACATATTAAGAGTCTAAAACTATATCTTCCCAATTACAGCAAAAGCCTGTG
This sequence comes from Phalanger gymnotis, assembly GCA_028646595.1. NCBI lineage: Eukaryota > Metazoa > Chordata > Mammalia > Diprotodontia > Phalangeridae > Phalanger > Phalanger gymnotis. Next base: position 283,142,216 of record CM053626.1, on the reverse strand, counting down.
GTACCAGGCAACACCATGTTCAGGACCATGGACAAATCCATATGTGAACCTTTGCTTGCACTATTCCCCATACCTGTAGTTTTTTTCCTTAGCCACTCTATACCTGCTGAATTCTGATCCATCCTTTAAAATCTAGATTAAATACCATCTCTTTCATGAACTTTTCCCCAATTCCCTGGTGCATAATGAATCTTGGGCCTCACATAAGCTACATGAGGGCAAGGACTGTGTATTCTCACCTGTCACCTAGTGCAATGCTCTGCATTCAATAGATGCTTAATAAATGTTTGGTGAATTAATGAAGAAAACAATTGCTTTTTGGTATAAATACAAAGGAATATTTTCATTACTTCATTCTCTATCCTGTTGTAGAGACTTATTTTGAAATGGTGGATAGAGTCCTGGACTTGTAGGCTAAAGATCTGAATTCTTGACTTGCCTTGGTCATGGACTCCTCTGGGGGCCTGGTGAAGTCTGTAGAATAATGTTTTTTTTTAAATAATTGAATGAAATGCTAAATTACAATTAGAGGTTAGTGAAAATGAAGATGTAATTTTCCCATCCATTTTCAAAAACTTCTTGATATCTATTCATGTACCTCTTGGTCATTCAAAGATCTCAGGTTAAGAACCGTTGTTCTAAAGCTTTGAACTTGTCTAAAGGGGGCAAAAATAGAGGATTCTACTTTTGTGTTTTTATTGATGAATTAGGTAAGGAGGTGAAGGCAAGATGTGTGTATAGGCATGTATGAGAAGGGTAATGCTTGTGTCTCTTTACATAGACATACTTCACTGCATGAAGGAGATGTGTTTTTGCTGGCATGGGTATTTACTCTACCAAAATAGATAAAATCTGACAGTAAGTAATCTTTCTGCCTCAGTTTCCTCCTCTATAAAATTGGGATAATAATAGTACAAAGTAGTTGTGAGCATCAAATTAGTTAATACAACCTCATTTATTCTAGCATACTTTTACAAAGTGAAACAGTCTATTAAGTAAAATATATCGATAACTGGGGCAGCTAGGTGGCGCAGTGAGTAGAGCACCAGCCCGGGAATCTTGAGGACCTGAGTTCAAATCTGGACTCAGACACTTGACACACTTACTAGCTGTGTGACCTTGGGCAAGTCAACCCCAATTGCCCTGCCTTCCCCCCTCCAAATGTGTGTGTGTGTGTGTGTGTGTGTGTGTGTGTGTATGTATCTCGATAACTAAAAAGCATGCAGTCACTCAATTCTTTCCCATGTTCCCTTCCAAAAAATATTTAAATGTCCTACAGCCATTCAGAAGCTGTGGTTGGGGAAAAACAGACAAAAACCTTTCAAGAAGAAGAGGGAAGGATGTAAAATTTAATAGTGCTTTTTGTTGAAAGCAAAAAAAGAAATTGCACATTGAAAAAAAAAATTCCTTACAAGTCCCCTTCCAGATGAAGACATTTGAAGTTAAAGTCAGAAAGAACATCATAGTTTGAAAGAAGTTGATAAAATCCTACCCACCCAGTATTCATAAACTCATTATTTCCTTAAATAATAAGAGGAGAATAAAAGCATATAGGAGAAGGGTCTGTTTCTTTTGGAACAACCTTTTTGTGCTAATGGGCTGTTTCTTTGCAACTTTAGAATAGATGGAAGTTGAACCATTGACCTCACCTGAAAATTTTTAGCTCTTTGTCTTTCTTTAGCCAGTTGAGATTAAGGAAGTTTTCTATTCTCTGTTTAATGCCCTCCTCTGCCCCCAGCACCTTCTCCAATACTCAGTAGACACCAGGAACCTCTAGCACTTCTTTTGGCCTTGACAAGTTAACTGACTACCCAACACTGGAATCACTTTGACTGAATAGATCATCTTTCTACAGTTTCTTGAAGTTTAAAGACATCCTTGACCCTTTAAATTAGAGCATATTTCCTGCTTTTCTTTTAAACTTTTTGGGTATTAAAAGCCTCGAAGTGGATAGCACCACTACAATGGGATGGATCTTTCTTTACAGACATTTTTCAGAAGTTGCTCTCCAAGGAAACATAGCTATGGGATTTTCTCATGGCTAGACTTTGTTTTTTCCTTTCTCAGCAATTTTAGGTTGCTACTTAGATGTCATCAGGCTTTACTGGTATAAAGAAGACAGAAAACTATAATTCTCACACATGTTTGAAAGTTTTCTTGAAAGTAGCATTTGGTCTCAAGAATAAAGACTAAAAGTGCTTTGACTATCTAACATAATAAACAAGGAGTTTTCTTATCAGCACAAATGTGCCGTAGTCATTCATGCCTTGCTTAGGTCCCTCTTAGTGAGGTCCCTAGCTTCTGGCTACATTTAATTTGTTTTCAGTCCCCTGTCTTATGAGCTCATATATCACAGAAGGAGAGATCCGCTTTTCTTATCTCATAATTTAACCAGGTAGCAGAATAAATTGTTGAAGCTGCCTCTTCAGCATTCATGTTGTAGCTGGCATATTGGAAGCACTGTAGGGAAGATGGCTATTAAAAGGTTTCTCTCATTGCCGGCCATGCCACACAGCCAGTACTCCATCTAGCACAGTGGAACTCCAGTGCTGTCATCTATCTCACCTAGCTCCTTAGGTCAAGGGCTCTCTGAACCCTGGATAGCAGGTTCCTGTGGCTACTTCAAAAGGAGATGGAATCAGCCTAAGCCTTGTCAAAGCAATGCGCAGCAGTCATTTTGCCCTGCCTTGTCCCTCGTGATAACCATACTAGTTTTCCAGACTGAGTTTGGACGGAGAGCTCTGGCTTTCCACACTTTGGTAATGTGTCATTTTGTGACTTAGGTCTCAGATTCCTGGAACCTGTGCTTCATGATTGTGTCCTGTTTATGACATTTCCCTTTGTGTTTGTAAACAACAGGCTAGCCTGATTCCTCACAATTCTGTCCTCATACTGCCCATTCTAAACTCATCTCTTTTCTTGAGCCTGCCAGAAGGTAGCTGGGATGTCTCATTATGAATTCTAGCTCAGTAGCCAAAATTTGTTGTGTTGAGCGCAAATCCCTGCCCCTCTACATCAACCCTTCATGTGCCTTTCTAGAGGCAGCTAAGTAGCATAAAGGATAGAGTGCTGGAGCCAGGAAGACCTGAATTCCAATTTGACCTCAGCCGCTTATTAGCGGTGTGACACTGGGCAAGTCTTCTGTAGTCTCTTCATCTGTGAAATGGAGATGATAATAGCACCTATCTCCCAGAGTTGTTATGACTGTAAAATGAGAGTGTATTTGTAAAAGGCTTTGTAAGCCTTAAAGTGCTATGGAAGTCCTAGCTATTATTATTATTGCTTGACGCTAACTTTTATTTAAATTATTTTTCTTTTTGGTGAAAAGTATTAAACATGACGGCTTCAAAGTTGGGTGCTCTATGGGATTAAAAATCGCTATTCAATACTCTGTATTTTCAGTGAATTCTAATTCCTTCTGTGTTTGTTCATGATATATTTGACTGGATTTTAAAACGTGTGTATATTTTAATCAGAATTAAAATATAAAATAATATATGTTTGAGATAGCCCAGGGACCTTCACCTGATTTTGGTTCTGGTCTTTTTCACCTCTTCCCCCTGAAATATGAGTGGTTTTAAACAATATCTCTTCTGTGTATTCAGCATTTAACAGTTAGCCCATATTTACAGAATGATGTTTGATCCTCATGAATCTACCTAGGGTGTTTTGCTTAAAAAATGTGCATTCTCAACCATCTCTAAATAGTTACTCAAGATTACCAAGAGAGTTATTAGGGGAGACTCTGGAAGGCCCATAAACAGAGACTATGAATCCAATAACCTTACCTGAAATATCATTTATAAATAGGAAAAGAAAGAGAAATTATGGTACCATGACCCACACCATTAGCTATTCTTAGCTTGAAGTTGAATTTGAACTTGAGTGATTAATTGAGAATTTCCTGATTCTTACAGTGACACCACCTTCATTTTGTTTGAACTTGGCTTGCATATGGTGCAATATGTGGCCTTGCATTGAAGAAAGCCTTTGTTTATGCTGAGCCTTGATCTATGCCTCCTCTCTGAGGAGGATATTTTAAACATGCATATTTACTCTACAAATGGCATTGTGGTCTCTCATTTTTTGTTGTATTAGAAAGAACCAAAATTAACCTCTTGATAACAATAAGAATCTAGAGATGAGTTCTTCTTAGGCAGCTATTGATACAGGACAACCTCATTTTTATAGCCCTAGCCTATCTTACTTTCCACTTTAGCCCACATGACTATACAACTTTATCACCTGTCCTTTTACAAGTAAGTATTACATATAAAGTGTTCCAAAAGTCTTTGTGCATTTTTAAAGCTTAAATTGAGCCACTTTCTATTGACACTCTCTTTTTGTGATGACAATGATCTCTCAGAACTTTGTACAGTTATCCATTATTTAATTAACAGAGCATCCCACAGTGACTAATGTGACTACTGTAATTTCCTAGTCGGAATCTTGGAAGGATTTCATATATTAGAGCCTACTCATCCATTCAGAATCCTCTTGGCAGATTAGAAGGTAAAATTTTGAAGATCTGCTTACAAATCATGGAATATTTAATGTCTAGCTCTAGTGGACCTTGGAGAGTACCTAGATGAAGCTACTCATTTGTCCGAAGAGGAAGCAACACCATAGAAGTTCCATGGCTTGCCCACTGTCATAGAGCTCATGAGAGGCAGAGTGGCTACTCCTGTATGTTTCATGAGATCATGCTGCAGAGTCTGAGCCTTGGTCCTACTCTTTTAACCCAAGTTGATTGTAGAAGGTTATGAAAAAGATTTATATATAATGTAGGCACCAGTTAATTCCTGTAATTAATGATTAACAGATAGCAGTAACTCATTTTTATGTAGTGTTTTAAGGTTTGCAAAGCTCTTTTCTGTGTGAAGTAGGTAGCTAACTAATCGTGGTGGTATCCAGCAGGCCAATGCCATCTTTATTGACTCTCCACATTTTTTAGCTGTCCTTATCTTCCAGTTCTTAATTAATCTGGATATTCAAGAATACAATATCCTTTGAAACTGAAAATGCTCATAGGAATTAAGCCACTTGTATTCAGGCCCTCTAGGAAAATTTAAAACCTAGAAAAGTGCAGCCTGGATCAGTTTCTTTGTAAAATACTTTTTATGGTCAGCTTTTGGATTTTGTACCGCAGGTTAGTAAATAATTTTGTTCTCTTGTTTTAGAAATAATTATGTAAAACTTAATTGATATCTTTAGGGATGCTTCCCCCAGAGTAGGTACTCTGAAGGTTAAAGCTTCATCATCAAGCAGCAGTGTCCCTGAAATGCAAAATATCTGATGTTTACCCACAGATGCCATGATAGGCAATCCCTTTTTTCACAGTAGGGTAGAAATTTATTCATTATGGATCTGTAAGTTGGAAATGACACCAGACTTCTGAACCATTTTCATAGCATACATTTTTCAAGTAGGGTTTTATTAAAGGTGCCATGTAATTGTCAGGCCTCATTTCAGATCTATTTTGTTTATTTTAGTGTTCTTCTGCAAACTATATAGAGTTCTCTAAATATTTCCAATTATTGGGAAATTGAATTGTGAAAATAATTTCTAACTAATACTCATTAAGAACTGACATTCCTTCCAAGATATTTTAAACTTTGTAATTATAAGTAACTCCTAATTTTAAATAATTTCAATTATTGGCATTTAAAAAAAACACCATAAGATCACAGAATCAAGGAATGTCAAGGGCCATGTGAAAGCTATATGGTAATAGTGGATAGAATATTAAGACTTGGAATCAGGAAAGGCTGAGATCAGATCTGACCTCTGAGCCTAGATAACTGTGTTACTATAGGTAAATTACTTAACCTCGTTAAGTTTCAGTTTCTCCATCTATAAAAAAAGGGCTAATGATACTTTTAGTGTACACCTGGCAGGGCTGCCATGGGGCTTTAATGAGACAGTGTACCTACATGAGTCTTCCTGCCTCCAGGCCTGGCACTCTATCCACTGGGCCATCTAGCTGCCCACCAGTGTATATACAGTACCCAAACCTTAGGGAGTTTTGTATGAGCTTTATCACAACTTCCATTGTTTTTGGACTGTATGACTTTTGAGATCCTTTTCAGCTCTGTGATTTACAGAAATGAGATGCCTCCACCATCCATTTGCATATAGAGCCACTGTCATTTGCAGAATCATCAGGCTTCCTTTCCTCGAGGATTTTTTGTGGCATCTGTTCTTTCTATGGAATATGCAGTCCCGTGGCTGTAACTGGCTTTTTGGAAGAGTGGTTCTTCCTATGAGAAGCATGGTGTCGTGATAAAGAAAGAGAAAGAAAATAAGCCTTTATATATTACCTACTGTGTACCAGGCATTGTGTTAAGCACTTTACAAATATCTCATTAGATCTTCTTTGAGGTTGTTGTTGTTGTTGTATGGTCATTTTTTAGTTTTGTCTGACTCTTTGTGACCCCATTTGGAATTTTCTTGGCAAAGATACTGGGAGCGCTTGCTGTTTCCTTCTCCAGCTCTTTTTACAGATAAGGAAACTGAAGCAAACGGATAAGTGACTTATTTAGAGTTACACATCTAGTAAGTGTCTGAGGCCAAAATGCTGAGCTGAGGCCCAGCACTCTATCCACTGTGCCTCCAAGTTGCATATGTTTTTTCTCATTTTGCCATGAGTGGGAGCAGGGTGAGAGGGATCACAACAGTTAGCTGTGAAGGCTTTTTGTTTTTTTGGGGGGTACCTTTGCCTTATGTCTGTTCAACTGGTAAAGAGATTCAGAGCTTTTCATCTCATTCAATAAATTTTCACTTACACCTTGAGTTTGAAGGCAAGGCTCTCACGAGTCTTTGAATCCTTGTAGTTTGCCATGATCGTAGGCTTTGCAGATAATGTCATCCTCCTCTTCAGTCCTGGAGAGCTTGCTTCCTTCCTCCCAGATTGAAGTCATTATCGCAGTGGTCCCAGCAACAGCTGACCCTTTGAGCACTTCCCAGCTATCCTCCATTGTTTGATATCACATTTCTTAGCTATCCAATCACCTTTTGATCTTCTTTAGTCTGGGTAGGTCTGGAAGTCTTAAGCAAAGGCACTGAGCCTGTTGAACCCCATATTGTGGTTTATAAAGTAGCTTGTGAAGAAGTACCGATCTTGCTTCCTAAATTTGCCACTGTTAATCCTTTTCATGAGACTATTTGACATTGTTTTTGCTATCTCTTTACTTCTGTAAGATTGAAACTGTGTGGTAAAAGTCATCTGTCTTTACTCATTACTGCTGACAAGCAATCCCTGAATATGACTCTAAGCAATATGATGGAGAAGAAAAATGGCCACAGTTAGTCTAGCATCCTACAGATAGGGACTACCAATTTCTTGGCTTGCCAGATTAAAGTTGGGTCCAATTCGTAGTCTTAGTTTTACCATTTGGAGGAAGTGAAAGCACTTGATAAGCACGACTGCCTTGCTTTCATATAAGAGAAGCCTGTCTTACGTAGAGATTAGGTTCTAAAATCATTGTGTAAGTTGAAAATCCCACATAGCTAAAATAACCCTGAAAATTGCTAAAGTTACCTATAAGGGCAATGTAGTATCTTTAAATTAGTAAATTAGTAGATAAAAATGAACTAAACTCTTTTTTTCAGAAGGAAGTTTCTCTTTTAAGAAATGAATCTGAAATGGTTGCTATAGAAACACAATTACAGAATCCAAAAATCTGAGAGTTGGAAAGGTCTTCATCGTCCATTGAGTTCAACCCATACAAAAAATCTCCAGTATGACATACCAAACAAGTGGTCTCATCTGGCCAGTATTTGAAGATCTCCAGGAAGGACAATTCTAATTTTTAGGAAGCATTTATTAACAGACCTAAATTTACGGTGTGTGTGTGTGTGTGTGTGTGTGTGTGTGTGTGTGTGTGTGTGTGTGTGTGTTCCACCTTCCATTGCTCCTGGTTTTCCTCCTGGGGCCAAATACAAGTTTAATCCCTCCTGTACTTGACTGATGGTCCTTCAAATACTTGAAAATAGCTATCAGCCCCCATCTTCCTCCCCACTGAGTCTTCCCTTCTTCAGTTTACCAGTGTCCTTAAACTAGAATTGAGCACAATTTCCAGATGAAGTCTGATGAAAACAGAGAACAATTGGATGATCACCTCTCTTTTCATGGAACTTAAGCCCCTTTTCAGTGTAGCTCTAGACTGCATTTGCTTTTTTGCCTGCTGCATCACAATACTGAGCTTGCAATCTACCTAATCCCCAGATCTCTTTCAGAACAACTGTAGTCAAATCATGCCATCCTCACCATATACTTGAGAAATTATTCTTTTTTGGACCCAAATGCAAGACTTTGTATTTATTCTTATTCAGTTTCTTTTTATTAGGATCTATCCAATACTTGAGCCTTTCAGGATCCGTTTGTGTCCTGATTTAGTGATCCAGTGTGTTATATCCATCCCTTTTGACTGTGATCTGTTGATGAGCACACCATCTATGCCTCTATGCGAAGGCATTGTTTAGATTTAAACAGCTGAACGTAAACTTTATTTCCTATCATAGTCATGGAACTGAGTTGCTAATCTTCAATTCTAGTAGAACAAAAGTAAAAATAGATAAAGATTTAGCTGGTAGGAGAAGTGATAACTGGGGAGAAGAATCTCTTGGAAGGTCTTCATGCATAAGAATGATAATATTTGAAGGTAGTCATATGACTCTATAACTGTTTTTTCTTTCATTTTCACCATGGGGCAAGAGAGGACACAAACACAAGAAAATCGAAGGAAATATACCAGGGGCCTTCGAGCCTTAATACTAGTTCTACCACCCTAAACAGAATGAATAGACTTTTATAGGTATTATGATGAAATTCTAGAACCCCACTTTGAGTGCCAAGATGCTTGAACTGCAAAGAATAATGAGAACTCAGACTGACAGAAAAAAACAGTGTGTTTGAGTCTCCTTTCTCTGCCTCAGAAGCATTTGCTCATTGAATCAAATGGTGTTCCAGGATTGTTTAAATTCTCTCCTCATCTCTCCCTCCCTTTCACTTTTCCCTCTTCTCCCTCTCCCTCTCCCCCTCTTTCTCCTCTCCCTTTCTCTCTCGTTATTTCTCCTTTTTTCTTTTCCCTTCTTCATTTTTTCTTCCCCTTCTTCCCTTCTTAGTGCTTTTCTCCCCTTCTTAGTGCTTTTCTCCCCCTTCTCTTTTTTTCCTTCTTCTCTTCCTTCTTCTCTCTCCACTTTTTTCTCACTCTCAAATACCTATACTTGAATGTCTATAAGTCAAATGTGGGTGCATTTTGATTTCTTTGTAATATCCTTTTAAGCTAGCTAAGGGATGGAGCCATTTAGCAAGAGAAAAGATTGAGGTGAAGTAACTGGACCAAACTTTCCTTATCAGAGCTTTTACAAAACCATTTCAGTCTGATTTCTTTGCTTTAGAATTCTGTTTGCTATGTCTATCATCTTATAAGTCACTTCAATTAAATAGATTAGGCAGCTACCCATTTAAAGAGGAATGCTGAATCAAAGTTTATATACTGTATAATTTTGCCAGGAACTAGCCGTCTTTTCTGCTTTTAGACATTTTAAATCCTTAGTCTTTGAGGGAAAGATTAAAAATAGAAGATGCAGAAGCAATATGCTCCATCCACAGGAGCTCTTAGAGAAGAAATTTAGAACATTTTTAGCTGGCAGATTGTTTATTATGCAAATCCACTTAAAATATCACTTGGTCGTATTGCTGTATGACCCTTGTAAGAATTAGAAATTTGAAGACTACTAAGCACTAAAATAACAGCCAGATAGCACTCATTTCTTTTCCATTAAGTAGGAGCAAAGAATGTTTTATTTCATATTTATCATTCCTTCAACTTGATTAATAAATACATAAAATAAAAATATATAAATATGTGCATTGGGAAAAAATCTAAATTAAGCTTTTCAAATACTGCATTAACCCTCTTTCACTCAGAATTTCCAGGCTTGTCCACAAAAGTAGTCAGCATTAGAGACCACCTCTCACGTTAATGTTTTCAGAAATCATTATTCTCAACATGGCCCTGCTGAATCTTGTGATCTTTGAAGAAAAACAGTACAATTGCAACTCCTTCATAATGTGTACTAATTTCTTTTTCAATTTTGTCACAGTTTTTCATAGTTTGAAGTGATGGGCCACAATCTCAGAACAGTAATCTTTTATTTTCTTCTATTTTTTAAGCTAAGGATTCCTTGTTACATAGCAGTTCCCTGAGTCATAATTAGTATACCATCTCTGGTCCCTCCCTCCCATTTTTAATATTTGGTAAGTCCATTCATTTTAGACTAACAGCATGAATCTTATTTTCTTCTTACTGTTTTTTTTTTGAGGCAGGGAGATCTTTTGCTTTTAAAAATCAGGCTAATGTTAGTTTTAAAAACAGAGCGAGAGGACGTTTTACAAATTTAGGCATTCTATTCATGGAAAAAAGTAGTAACAAATTATATCTTTTCACCTCTTTTTCAACTAAAAAAAAAAGACCTTCACATTGACCATTCAGTGATAATGCAGTTCAATACAATATAGCGCATATGGGACTGGCATTTTGTTAAGCTGGGAATACAAAATAAGAGGGGGAAAAAGGCCATCTCTGCTCTCCAGGAGTTTACAAATCCAGTGGGAGGAAGTCAGCACGAAAAAAGGAAGCCAAAAAAAGACAGAAGTTGCTGAGGGCACTTCTGAGGTGAGAGTACCAAAGCTGAGATAATCTCCTTGATGATGAATTTCTTGATGATGAACTTATCCAGGGGGGAGGATGTTGATGGTGGAATTGAAACCAATGATAACACTTTCATTATTGATATTTGTCTTTTCCAGTTCCATTCAACCTTCATGTTCTTATTGTCTACAAAGCACTGTGCTAGACCTTGTAGAAATATAAAAAGTGACAGGTATCTACATTCAGAAAGTTTATATTCTACTGAGGTTGGGTCGGAGGGGGCATGTAGCTAGTGGTAGAGAGGTGGACATAAAGGTAATTATATGGGGATGATCGAGCGGTCTGAGAAAATTTGATAAGAGAGAGAGCAGTTCCCGTGAGGGAATGAGGGAAGACATTACTAGAGAGAAAGTAGGATGCATCTGAGTTGGGGTTTGATGAAAGAAAAGGATTCTGAAATGTCAGGATGCCAACGGAGTACATTCCAGGCACGAGCGTGACAGTCTGTGCAAACGCACTCAGGCAGGAGATGCATGTTGAATTGAGGATACAGTGCACAGTCCAGGTTGGCTAGAGCATAAAGTATGAGAAAAGGTGAAATGTGAAAGAAAGCTGGAAGGGCAGGGTAGAACCAGTGTAGAAGCACCCTCAGTGCCAGGCTGAGGAGTCTGCAGTGCTGTTGTCTTAAGCAGCAGAGAGTCACCAAGAAGGAGGATTGGGTGGAAGAGTAGCACAGTCAGACCTGTTTAGGAACAAAACAAGGTTGAGAGATGGGCAAATTTGATAGATTGGAAAGAGAGGATACTGAAGACAGGGAGACTTTAGAAGGATGTTAGAGCCTTAGGTGTGAGGTCATAAAGGATGAGCAGTGGTTCACCATGGTTTGTGACAGTCTGAGTGTAAAGGGGTTGGGGAGACAATAGAGATATTGTGTGGATAGAATCAATAACCTGAAATGTCTATACATAGATGATCAAAGTTTAGGCAACAAGCAAGAAGAACTGAAGAACCTAATGCAGGGGGGCAAGTTGGACCCTCCTAAATATCACTGAGACTTGGTAAGATAAAATCTGTAATGGGAATTTGTCTCTGGATGGGTATAACTTAGTTAAAAAAAATAGGATAGGTAAAAAGGGGGTAGGAAAACAGCTAGGATTTTTTGTTAAGAAAGAATACTCATGTGAGAGACTCCAGGAGCCTGATGAAGTAAGCTTAGTGGGGAGAACATTTGGGTAAAGGTCAACTGAAGGAGAGACAGCAGTGATTTTGTATTTTGTCACTGGAGTATGCCGCAGATGCCCTAGACAGAAAGAAGTAGGAGGTTGGTCACATTGTGGATCTGGCACAAGTGTATGCTGTCATAATGAAGGGGAGCTCTGGTTATACAAACTTCTGCCACAGAGTTTTATCCAGTCATTTAGTTATCCCCTCTCCCTGCAATATGCTGTGATCTGGAAATTAAGATTTAATCCTCTGAACTGTTTTCTTAAATAGATAGTCCCTTGCCAAATCTATCTTTTCTCTTCCACATCCTTACCTCTAGTGGTTTGCTGAAAACACTACGTTGCCACCACTTGCCACCGGTGGCCATAGCCACCAGAGAGTGAAAAGGGTGCAGCAGAGGGTGAAAAGAAAATATGGGCCAGATAGGAGAGTAAAGGACAGCTCCGTTTATTAAACTGAGGGATAGGGCTTACATACCTTTTAGGCAAGCAGAATCAACAAGTCCACGTGTGAGGCATTTGTTATAATGCATGACTTCCTTGTGCTTACTTCCCTTTGCCATAAACAAAGTTGTGTTAATAGCCCACAAGTGGTGTTTAGCACGTGTATGCTGTGGGGGTTTTGGAGAGAGCATGTGTATACCGAGGAGGCTTGGAGAGCCCTCATCCTAAATAGCACGTGTATGCCGAGGGGGTGGTATGGAGAGCCCATGTGCCAAGTTTCTGGTGGTGTCATTTATGCCCATGAACATATCACCAAAATTGGGTAACAGTCATCAGGTTTATAAGTCCTGGAGACTTCTTCATTCAGCCCCAGGGCAAGAACAGGCCTCAGGGAAAATCTGGCCTGTATCTTATCCCAGAATGGACTTTCTCAGAGCTGGCCCTCTATACTATGTTGCTAAATTGTTATTCCTATATTTTGAATTGTAGTCTAGAAATGCAAGTCTAATCCTCTGAACTACATTCTTAACTAGATATTCACTTCCCAAATCTGTTTTTCTCTTCTGGGGCCCTTGGCTTCAATAGTAGCAGTGATGAAAAGATCACCTGTGTTCCTAGGGTCTTTAGTTCTTTGTTCAAGACTTCATAGTCCTTAGCAGTGTTTCCTAGATTCTGGTGGTGTCATTTATGCCCATGAACATATCACCAAAATTGGGTAACAGTCATCAGGTTTAATAAGTCCTGGAGACTTCTTCATTGTATCCTGTTCACCTAGATCAAAGGTTCCTAAACTTATTTGGCCTACTGCTTCCCTTTCCAAAATAAATTACTCAGCACACCCCCTGCCCCGGAAATCTACTTGTTTTTTAACCTTTTAATGGTTTTTCTGAAATTTGCATAATTTTTAAAAACATATAATTTTTTTTAAATGCCACATCTTAAATTTAATAATTTATTGTAAATTTTTGGGTTTTTTCCTCCATTGAAATTTTCATGATGCAATCTTATGTCATCATATTGTAAACAAATCGTTACATGCATAATCCTGCTGATGCATCTTGGATTTCTTAACATTGCTCAACACACTCACCTGCCAACACTTGATTTTTAAGACCTGTCAGTGGACTGGACCGCTGAACAGTTATAACTTGCATTTTGTGTGTTTATTTGGAAAATAATGTAATCACTATGACTTTAACTCTGTTACACAAGAGATGGAACATATACTAAAGGTTTTTCAAAATTTTCTTCTTTTTTATGCTTCCACCACCCACTTATTTTTATTCATTGCCCCCCAGTTGCACCCGAGTCTACTACTGTTCCCCACTGGACTGTTCCAGCACCGTGGTATCATCCACTTTGGGAACCTGTGCTAGATCAAACAAATATTTGTAAAGAGCTTAGCACATCTGGATCATAGTAAGTTCTATAAAATGCGTATTCCATCCCCTACTTTCACTGTAGCCATAATATACCATGGCTGTGATTTTATCTGAACTACCGGTCTACTAACCCTATCAAAAGAAGAATTAAGGTGAGTCTAGCATGAACAGTTCTTGATTTAACTTAGCTGGTTCTTGGTGTTCACTTTCTTCTTTTCTAAAAGCTTATAAACATTCTTTTAAGAATAGATTCTAGTGTTTTGCCAGGAAGGGAGGTTAAGCTTGCCCTAGTATGTTTACACATGCTTCCTTCTCTCCCTCTTTCAGAATAGGAATCCCAGAAGTGGGATCTCCCACTGTTCAGATTCTTTCAGTGATCGTTAACAGAGTCAGTGATTATAGTTACTAGTTCTTTCTGAGCCCCTGCAATATACTTCATCTAGCCCTGATGACTTGAATTTGCTGAGGGTACCTAAGTGATTTCTTTTTTTTTCTTTCAAGATTCTTGTATTTTTTTTTATTATGTTATTTATTTATTTAATATTTTTCGTTTTCAGCATTAATTTTCACAAGTTTGAATTACAAATTTTCTCCCCATTTCTACCCTCCCCCCACTCTAAGATGGCATAGATTCTGTTTGCCCCATTCCCCAGTCAACTCTCCCTTCTGTTGTCCCACTTCTCCCCATCCCCTTTTCCCTTACTTTCTTATAGGGCAAGATAGATTTTTATGCCCCATTGCCTGTATATCTTACTTCCTAGTTGCATGAAAAAAAATTTTTTTTGGACATCTGCTTTTAAAACTTTCAGTTCGAAATTCTCTCCCCAGCCTCCCTAAGAAGGCAAGCAATTCAACATAGGCGACATGTGTATCATTATGCAAAACCCTTCCACAATACTCATGTTGTGAAAGACTAACTATATTTTGCTCCTTCCTATGCTATCTCCCTTTATCCAATTTTCTCCCTTGACTCTGTCTCTTTTCAAAAGTGTTTCCTTTTGATTACCTCCTCCCTATCTGCCCTCCCTTCTATCATCCCCCCTTTTTTATCCCCTTCTTCCTACTTTCCTGCAGGGTAAGATACCCAATTAAGTGTGTATGTTATTCCCTCCTCAGGTCAAATCTGATGAGAGCAAGATTCACTCATTCCCCCTCACCTGCCCCCTCTTACCTCCCAACAGAACTGCTTTTTCTTGCCACTTTTATGTGAGATCATTTACCCCATTCTATCTCTCCCTTTCTCCCTCTCTCAATATATTCCTCTATCATCCCTTAATTTGATTTTATTTTTTTAGATATCATCTCTTCATATTCAACTCACCCTGTGCCCTCTTTCTATATACATATACATATATATGTATATGTATATATGTATATTCCCTTCAGCTACCCTTATACTGAGGTCTCATGAATTATACACAACATCTTTCCATGTAGGAATGTAAACAAAACAGTTCCACTTTAGTAAGTCCCTTGTGATTTCTCTTTCTTGATTACCTTTTCATGCTTCTCTTGATTCTTGTGTTTGAAAGTCAGATTTTCTGTTCAGCTCTGGCCTTTTCACTGAGAAAGTTTGAAAGTCCTCTATTTTATTGAAAATCCATATTTTGCCTTGGAGCATGATACTCAGTTTTGCTGGGCAGATGATTCTTCATTTTAATCCTAGCTCCACTGACCTCTGGAATATCATATTCCAAGCCCTTTGATTTCTTAATGTAGAAGCTGCTAGATCTTATGTTATTCTGATTGTCTTTCTACAATACTGAAATTGTTTCTTTCTGGCTGCTTGCAGTATTTTCTGCTTGATCTTGGAGGTCTGGAATTTGGTGACAATATTCCTAGAAATTTTCTTTTGGGGATCTTTTTCAGAAGGCAATTGTTGGATTCTTTCGGTTTCTATTTTATCCTCTGGTTCCAGAATATCAGGGCAGTTCTCCTTGATACTTTCTTGAAAGATGATATCTAGGCCCTTTTTTTGATCATGACTTTTGGGTAGTCTAATAATTTTAAAATTATCTCTCCTGGATCTATTTTCCAGGTCAGTGCTTTTTCCCATGAGATATTTCCCATTGTCTTCTATTTTTTCATTCCTTTGGTTCTGTTTTATAATATCTTGATTTCTCACAAAGTCACTAGCTTCCACTTGCTCCAATCTAATTTTTAAGGTAGTATTTTCTTCAGTGGTCTTTTGGATCTCCTTTTCCATTTGGGTAATTCTGCCTTTCAAGGCATTCTTCTCCTCACTGGCCTTTTGGAGCTCTTTTGCCATTTGAGTTAGTCTATTTTTTAAGGTGTTATTTTCTTCAGTTTTT
>CM053626.1:283083888-283125697 GCA_028646595.1 Phalanger gymnotis | reverse complement strand
AAAAAAAGATGCATAGGGTAAAGACAAGAGAACATCCTTGTTTTGGTTGAGTTCGAGACATCTGTTCCAAGTGAGCTGCATCCCTGAGAGTCCTGAAAGTGCTGACAAATATGATTGTCGAATCAGTGTTTGCGATGTATGAATTATCTAGAAAATAGGAAAGGCGCCTATAGGTCTAGAGAAAGGCAAATATTTTCCCAATATTCAAAAGAAGCAAGAGAATGAAATTTGAAAATGAAAAGTCTTTGGCTTTGACTTCCATTCCTGACAAAACTCTAGGTCTATAGAATTCACTGAAAATTTTCTGATTCTAGATCTGGGATCTGTTTAAAAAGATCATGAGATTTGAGAAAAGGAAGTGGTGATCACGAAGTACCTAGATGGCTTCATCAAGAACAGGTCATTCTAGACTAACCTTGTTTCTTTCTTTGACTTGGTTACTAAGCTGGCTCAGGGGTATACATTAACTATAGTTTACCTAGGTTTTGGGCAGTCAGCAAGCATTTATTAAACATTTAATATATACCAAGCACTGTGTTAAGCACTGAAGATACAAAGAAAAGCAAAAAATAGCTCCTCTCCTCAAGGAACTTACAGTCTAATGGGAGAGCAACAATTATGTACATACAAAATATATACATACAAACACACAGATATATATATATATATGTATATATATGTATTTATGATAAATTTAAGATAATCAACAGACAGAAGGTACTAGTATAAGGGGGATCAGGAAGGGCTTCTTGTAGAAGAAATTTTAACTGATACTTGAAGATAGCCAGGAAGACAGAAATGAGGAGAAAGGGAATCCCAGGCATGGGAGACGACCAGTGAAAATAATCAGATTTTTTTAGCATTTAATTTAGCTTTAATAACTTAAAACATCACTAAAGCTTTTAAGACAGCTTCTATTTCATAAAATGCCACATGATATTTTTGTGAAAAAAGGAAGCGTGCCATAGACTAGACAATAGCACAATTAAATGCATCCAGAATTGTTTCAAGGGAGAGCCTTGAAAATGTAATCACTGCTGATTAGTTGTTAACTTGGAAAGAGATCTTCATTGGAGTATACCACATATCTGTGTTTGAATTTAAACATTTTTATCGGTGCATTGGATAAAGGCCTAGGTCCTATGTTTATCAAATTTGGATATCTAATAGATTGGATGAAAAATTCAAAATTCAATAAACTCTTGATATACTAGATCATTGAGCTGAATCTAATAAGATTAAATTGAATGGAGATAAATCTTATAGTTCAATTCAAGAAATCAGCATTATAAGTGTAAGGTGGGACCATGGTTAGGACAAAGGGTTGGTCTGAAAAAGATCTAGTAGATTTAGTAAAAGATTTAGTAGACTCTAAGTTTAATATGAGTCATTAGTGGAACATGGAAGCCAAAAAAAGTAAATCCCTTTTGGACTACATTAAAAGAAGCAAAACAGAAAAAGGATGTCGTAGTCCTTCTCTACTCCCTTGTGCTCAGACTCTGTCAGAAGTCTGTGTTTAGTTCTGGCGGTCCAGAATGTATGAACACTGAATATATAAGAAGTTTAAGTGATAGGAGTGAATTGTTCAGGCTATCATCATCAACTATAGATATTTATTAAACCCTTACTATGCATAATGCTCTGGGTACCCAAAAGGAAGGGTGATGCACACTCCTTGCCCTTTTTAGCAGCTTAGTGTGTTTGTATTCTTTCATAATCACATATAAGGGAAATAAGGTGGGGTTTCAGGTACATGTCTTACCTAGAAATGCACTTGTTTCTATTCCTAGGATTTTAAAAGGTAGGGAATTCCGACAAAACTTTCCTCTAAAACTCACCAGAAATGCCTTAAGTTTCCCTGATTGCTGTAGGTTGTCAGGCTGTTGGATCCTCTCTGGGTGCAAACAGTGTTGATATTATTTTTTTTTCAGATTTGCAGATGACAACTGGGAGGCTTAGCTAACATGTTCGATGATAGAGTCAAGATCCTGACAGGCAGGACCATAGGACTGAATTGTGTGAGATGAAATTGAATAAGGACAAATGAAGTAATATTTGTAAAACACTTTGCAGATCTTGAAGCACTGTATAAATGTCAGCCGTAATTATTACTGTCAGTAGGCAAGGGGATAATAGCCAAGGATAGGTCTCTGGGGTGCAAACAGAGCATTGATCTAGTACCCATGATAGGATGATGGTGATGATGATGATGACGATGACGATGACAACGATGAAGACGATGACGATGATGATGATGATGATGGTGACTGAGCCCTAGAACTTTAACATTTAGAAACACAGTGTATACGTTATCTCATTTGGTCATCATACTAACTCTGTGGGTGGGTACTACAGGTATTGTTGCACCTGTTTTGC
Source organism: Phalanger gymnotis (assembly GCA_028646595.1). Classification (NCBI taxonomy): domain Eukaryota; kingdom Metazoa; phylum Chordata; class Mammalia; order Diprotodontia; family Phalangeridae; genus Phalanger; species Phalanger gymnotis. The sequence goes on along the minus strand of CM053626.1, from coordinate 283,123,321 downwards.
AGTAAAAGAGTAAGTGATTCCTCACGGTCATATAACTATCCAGGAAGTGAGAGAGGTGAATTTTGAATTCAAATCTGACTCACAGTCCAACACTTGATCTACAAGCCCCATACCACGGTGGCCACTTGTTGGTTATATTATAGTAGGGATTTTAGTAGGCTGCTGAAGCTCCAACTCTAAAATTCTGTAATTCTGTGGTTAGTATGGACCTTCCAGTCTTCTAATTACTTAATCCTTTCTCATGAGTCTAAAGAAATGTGCTACCTATGCAATAATGACTCCCTTTCCAACAATGCAGATTTGTTTGGATTCTTAAGTGATTCTGAGTGATTTTTACCCCAGCCTTTACTGATGACACATTTTCTCAGAAAACCCACATTTGTATCACTCAGAACATGAAGGTTCCATGGAACATAGTTTAGAAATACTACATTAGAAGAGATCTGCAGTACATATATACGCTTGATTCTCACTTGCAACTGACATGTAAGGGAAGGCAGAAGAATCTATTCTTCCTCGATATTTCTTTCTTCTGCTTAGCCCAAGTCAGAAGGAATTTGGCATTTATATTATTTCAAGGTTCTTCAAAGTGTCTTGATTTTAAGGTTGGGGTAAATGATTCTATATGTTATTTACACTTCGGCAGGTTTTCACATTGTAAGGCTCAAAAGGCAGAACTTTCAAAGTAGATAAATTAGGGCATGTTTATTTTCAAAAAGTGTTTTTTCTTTACTTGGGTATTTACTGTAGAATTCCTTTAAATACTACATTTTAGTATTAGTTTATGTTAGTAACTGTTTCACAAAGGAGACTTTCAGGCAGAGAAATTTAAAAATAAAATGTTATCAGCCCCCTTGAAGTACCAACTATAAATACTAAATATCTCTGAGATGATAATAAAAACCAATGACATAACATAATTTGATTTATGTGCAACTTCTCAGGAACATATCCCTGAGATATACTAAAGATTTCAATATTATTTTCTGCTCAGAGGCAGTCTGGCATAGAGAACAAAGCATTGTACATGGAATCCAGAAGGCCTATTTTCAAATCTTGCTTCAGATAGCTGTGTGAAACTGGACAAGCAGTTTAACATCTCTGACTCTCATTTATCTCATCTGTAATGGGGATAATAATGCCACTTACCTCATAGGGTACTTGTGAAGATCAAATGAGATAATGATGTAAAATAATAGATAATATATATAATGTATATTTTATATATACATATATAAATAATATATAAATATCACCTATTTTCATTAAAATCTCCAAACTGAATCCGTTTGGTATTTCATGTTATAGTCTAGCTCTTGATAAGTCCCAAATTTCTCCTTGTCATCGGGGGTTCTGAGATTGGCATTTTAAGATGATGCCTAAGGGGAGCCAGCCCACCCAACTTAGCATTCCCTAGATCCTGCAGCTTCATCATTACTTGATTACTTCCCTTTCTGCTTGTGTGCTGCTGTCCACCTTCCAAACCAGACCTCCAGAGATCCTACCTAGGAGGAGCTAGCACTCTGTAATGTCTCATATTTTTTTTAAAATTATCAATAGCTTTTGTTACCTATCATATATATCATGGAATCCCCTTTTCCTGCTATTCCTCTTGAAGTCCTTTCTTATAAAAGAGTAAAATAAGTGGAAGAAAGAAAACAATTCCATAAAAGTAACCAATACATCAGAAAAATCTGATGTTGTATGTTGCATTCCATACCCATGGACCCCCTTCTCCAACTTGTACAAATGAGAGGGGAGGTATCTTCTCCTATTTCTTTTGTGGCCAAGCTCAGTCATTATAATTTGACAACATTAAGTTTTGATTTTTTTTGTTGTTCTTTCCATTTTCATGGGTATAATAATTTTGTATGTGTGTGTATATGTATTATACACATTTATTTGTGTATTATATATATATACACACATATATACATATATTTTTTCTGGTTCTGTGTGTGTCAGTTTCTATCATTTCACAAACTACTCCATTATCTTTGCCAAGAAACCTCAAATGGGATCACAAAAGTCAGACATGAATGAAAAACAATAAATATTTCTGTACTTCTCTGTATCTTTCATGATCATCATTCTTTATAGTACAGTCATATTCCTTTAACTGCATGTTCCACAATTTATTTAGTCATTCCCTGATGAATTGATAGCTACTTTGTTTCCAGTTCTTCACTACCATGAAAAGTACTGCTATAAATATTTTGGTATATGTGAAATTTCTTTTTCATCATTGATCTATTTTGAGTATATACTTAGTTATAGAATCTCTCTGGGTTAAAGAATATGGACATTTTAGTCACTTTTTTGTGTAATTCCAAATGGCTTTTCAGAATAGTTGCATCACTTCACAGCTCTATCAGTAATGTATTGTATACTTATGTTTCCATAGCCCCTCCAACATTGAGAGTCACTCAGTGTGACAAAGTGACAAAGAGTGATATGTCACTCTTTTATCAACTTTGCATATTGTGTAGCCACATCTCAACTCTAGCCATCTTTAGCCCTGCTGTGGTTCGCTGTTATTCTTTCCCATACTTTCCATCTCTTGGTATGAGAACTAGAATCAAATCAAAACTCCCATGATCTTTGGAAAGGGCATGTCAGTGAACTGCTTCCTTGTTTCATTTACCATCTTTGTGACTTCCCAGACCCTGACTGCTTTCCTTGGCCTCCACTTCTCTATATGTGTTGTCTTTGTTGTTATGTCAGCACCTGGAGGGCAGGGATCATCTCACTTTTCTCTTTCAGTACCCAGGGCCTTACCACAATGCTTGACACATCAGAAGTGCTTTGTAGTTGCTTTTCACTCATTGATGCTTTTGGAGAAGATCACAAGAATTCTTATACAATGATTTAAAACCCTTCATTATGTGAGTCCCATTTTACTCAGCAGTTATACTCATATTATCCCCCTTCACACACTCTGTTTGAGTCAAACTGGTCTGCTTGCTCGTCCTTATATAAAATATCCTATCTCCCATCTCCCCTATCTGTGTGGAAGTTGTCCCTTGTTTCTGGAACGCTCAGTTCTACTTACTGTATTTTAGCATTCCTGGCTTGCTTTAAGGGTCAGCTTAGATGCTCTTTCTAAGAAAAGATCTTTCTTGATCCCCAGTGTATTAATTATCTCTTCCTTTTAAAAATAATTCATATTATATTGCATATATTTTATATTTACTTATCTGAATTCATGTCATAACTTTAAAACCCAAGTAAAATAAAATATACTTGATGTAAAGGATTATTTCATCTTTATTTTTGGGTCCCCACCACGTAGCACAGGTTTTTGGTTTTGATTTTGTTTGTTTGTTTGTTTTGCATGTAATACAGACTTCATAAAAGTTTATTGAGTTAAATTGGATTTTTTAGTGTTGAATTCTGGCATGCAGCTTTTAGCCTTTAAAATACTAAATCATCTGGGTACTGTATTCACTCAGTTTCTCTTCCCAAAGCATTCGCAAAGTGCTTGGCAATATTTGGTGTGGACCTGTAATTTGGTCAGTGTAGTGAGCTTTCAGTAAGGAGAAACATCCTCTACCAGTACAGAGTAGCAGCTGTTCAGTGATGTTTTAAAGTCCTGAAGACTTGCCTAAAGAACTGAGATGTTAAGTAAATTTCCCATGGTCATAGAGCTTATATGTCAGAGGCAGGTCTTGAACCCAGGTCCATTTTGATTCTGAGACTGACCCTCAATCCACTCTGCCATGCTTCAGTAGAATGTAAATTCCTTGAGGGTGGAGACCATGTTTTTACCCCTCCTGTGTCCCCAGTACTTAACACAGTGCCTGGCATATGGTAAGTACTTAATAAATGTTTGTTGGCTGATTTCTGTGTTGGTTAGCAGTACATACTCTATTTTGGTATACTCTTACTGGAACTTTGATGGTTCTTTCCTGATGAGGATTATAGTGTAATAGCAAATAAATAGCAAATACCTAAAATAGATGCGAGGTCAACTAAAATGACGATGATCTCTCTCCCTGTCACTGCCATCTGTGACATTAATGGATTTATAGAAATGTTGAGAATTTTATGGAAAAATAAAAATTATATTTTTAATTTTAATATCAACTGAGACAGATCCATGGAGAATAAGAAATTCAGAACAAAGACTATCATTATCAATTATCTTTGACTTTCTCCCACTTAACTTCCACTTTTTTACTTCCATGCTGAAGAATACTTTAAGGCCAAATGATAACATCTCAAATAGTGATTTTAAACAAAATCAGTTGTAATATTATAGACTTACAGGGAGTGTTAGACTAGGGATGTAATAACATTGTATAGTTTAGCTTTCTTTAATTTTTCCTTTTCTCTGCTGTGGTTTCTCAGAATTGGAACGAAGAAGAAACCACAGATGAACTAAGGATAGCCAAGTTTTGGGGTCAATACTAGATCCATAGAGCCTGCTCTACAGAATATTTGTAGTAGAATCCAGAAAGGCTTTGTGTACGAAAAGGGCTGAGAATGTGAATAGATAAATTAAGTGATTGTTAACTACTGATACAGAGCTAAGGGGAAAGGCTAGTGCTTTTATGTGACAACAGAAAGGCAAGAAAAAATATATAGTCCAAAGAATGTGTCTGCGAAGTCAGGCTTTCTACCTATTTACCCAAGAAATTAAAATACATAAGAGATGTATTACCTTTTAAATATGCACAAGCCGAAGGACTCTTCCTGAATAACATTGTCTCTTGGCATTTTTAGGGGGAGGAAACCCTGTGCCTTGTCATTTGCCTTGCATGTGATGTTCTGATCTTAATTGACTCTCCATGGCACTAGTAACTATATATAACCAACAGAACCTCATGGGTTTCATGTTTTTCTTTGTATTCACATAGTTCCCAAAATGCTCCCCTGAAGTCACAGATCCAGGCCCTGGGGAGTTACATTTGTAAAAATAATCATAGCCACATACCACCTTAGCCATGTCCCTGGCACAGGAAGTAGGGCAAGAAGTTACCTGTTTAAATTGGTCCTCTCAGGACCAGATAGGGCCAGGAAGGAAGTGAATGTAATTCAGAGAAACTGTGGCCTTTTTTTTAAACTGAAATATGATTCCTTCATTTCTTCTTACTTCTTCCTTGGCTTTTGGTAAGAAATTTGACTGATTGCACAGCACAGAGCAGAAGCACCATATGATGGTTTATCTCACTCTATTTCTTCCAAGATTTTCATTTTTTATTCTTTCATTTTTCGTTTCTGAAAATTGTATAAGAAATGTGTCTCTGAATTGTCATTTTTTTAAAAGAGAGGCTTAGAAGTAAGACTGTCTGTCCCAGGATCAGACAGTTGAACAATACTATCTGTTTGCCTCTTGGGCTAAGCTATTGACTTTTACCTTGACCTAAGAAGGGTAGCTCTCACACCCTCTTGTATTTTAAAGAGACATTGTTTGACTTGGCTTTCCCTCTAGGTTTGCCTTGTGCTTTATAAGAATGTTCAGTAGAGTATGACAACAAAGAAAATAATTAGTGATGGGCCAATAAATATAGTTCTTCTCCAGTGACCTAAAAATATAGGTAGGTAATTTAGAGGAATTATATATTTAAAATTGCCTGTTGCTCAAAAATAATTTTCCGGAGAAGGTAGTAATCATTTTATGGTCTTTTGCAACTCTTTTAAGAAAAGGATTATACTTTCAATCTATTTTGTAACTTTCCTTTTCCCTATGGACTTTTATTCTGCAATATTTGGGGGGGGGCGGAAATTCCAAGTTAGGCTTTGGGGGCAGTATTTCTAGCAATAAATATCACTTATAAATTAATTTACATTAGATTTTTTTCTTAATTAGGATGTTTTTCTCATTAGCCATTTTTAGGGCATGAGGGGAAAGGAAGAAAAAAATTATATGATAACTTTGTTGTATATTTAGAGGGAATAGCAAGTTGGTATGTAATGGATTTGCAGTTTCATGTGCAATAATCTTTTTTATTATACTATGTTATGGAAATGCTTGTTTTATTCCATAAATTAAAAATTAAATTAAATTTTAAAAAGCCTACCAAATTATAGATCACCATGATTGGTTTTTCCCACCTAAAAAACCAACTTTTCTTCATGTTTTATGCTTTATCACAATGAGTCTACTAATTAATTATCCATCTCAATTATGGAACTGTTAGATTTGGGGCCATTTTCCAGCAAGCATCGGTTTTGGACAGCTTCATTCTTTTCATAATCCCTTCCTGATGCACAGTGCCATCTGCTGCTGGTAAGCAAAAGTTGATTCTATAGTTCAGTGAAAATAAAAAACAACAACACAATGTCTAAGATGAGAAGATGAAATAGTAAAAGCCTTTTAGTTGGATAGCTAATCATTTTAGGACATTCTAGACAGTGATTTAAATTAATTTGTGTCATCTAATTTAAAATAGGATAGTAATGATTCAGACCAGCAGTCTTTTTCATTCTGAAGTCCTATGACACCTATTTTCTGCAACAGATCTTAATTCTTGATATTTTATTGGCTTATTTTATTCTCTATCTTTTTTGTGTTTCCTTTATACTCACAAGCTCCTGCATTCTGTAATCTGTATGTGTGCATGCCCACTAACATTTACCTTAGTCTTGGATATAGAGTAGATAAGTGTACAATAAGAATGTGTTAATGGATTGATTGACGTAGGTATTTACACAGCATTTTTAGTAGCCTTTGATAAGTTTTTTGAAGTCATCAGTTTTAAAAATTGGTAATACTCTAGGAACATAATTTTAGTCTGTGGCTAGGTCTATTAAGATGCATTGGAAAGATAATGTCTATGATAATAATAATAATTCACATTTTTATAGTGGTTCAAGATTTGTGAAGTGCTATTATAATTTTGTTTGATCAAGGTTGGTTGATTCCACTCTACTGTGTACTGCTCAGGCACCGGTAGTCATATTTTGCTCAAATCTGGGTACCTCATTCTTGTAGAGATATAGATTGAAGTGCATCCAAAGAAATGTGACCAGGACAGTGTGGGGATCTCAAGCTATGTTACATATGAGAATCTTTTGCAGAAACTGTATATTTAGTATAGAGAAGTGAAAACATAGATAGACATGACAGCCTTCTTCAGCTGTTTGAAGAATTGTCATGAGGAAAATGGGCTTATGCTATTTACCTTCAGATAGCCCATGAAGATGGGCTGTGAAGAGGCAGAGGTTATTGGGAGACAGATTTTGGGCTTAATATAAAAGAGAGGAATTCAAAGTACCTTCAAGTTTTATGTTCCCATGATGAGAATCCAATCAAATTTCAAGTCCCCGAAGTTACTACAATATTTTGTAGAATATGAAATTTAGAAGCTATCTCAGGGATCACCTATTTCCACACATACCTGAATAGGAATTTTTCTACAGCGTCCTCTATAAGAGGTCCTCTAACTTCTGCTAGAAGATGTATAACAGTAGGAAACCAGATGCCTTCTGATTTCCGCTTCTGGAGGGCTCAAGTTGTTAATAACTATTTTTTTCTTCTCCCAGATACTCAGCCAAAACCTGCCTCCTGGCAATTCCCAGTTAGTATCAAGCAGAACAAGCCTAATTCTTAAATGTTCAAATATTGAAGACAATGATTATCTCCCTTCTAAGTCTTTTCCAAGTTTAAATATTCCCAGTTCCTTCACGTGGTTCTCAGACAGCATGCCTATAAGGCTGTTCACTGTCATGGCTGCCCTCCCGGATGCTCTCCATCTTATGTGTCCTCTACTGGAGGACCACGAAGTGGATAGTAAACCATTAACATCTGCTCTTTGAAATCTATAGTCATCCAACCAAATATGAATCTACGTTATTATATTATCATCTGATCCATAGCTCCCTTATCTTCATGAGAATAGTCTGAGACAGCTTACAAAAAACTTGACTATAATTCTAGTAAACAATGTCCTTAGAATTTCCCTCATGTGCTAGTTTAGTAAACCTTTCAAAAAAGAAAATGAAGTTCGGCTGGCATGACTTGTCTTGAAGACATACTGACTCTTTGTAAAAACTGCTTCCTTCTCTAAATTTTTGGCAAATACTTCCTTAATGATACCAGATTTCCCCAGGAAAGGAGGTCACTGGCCTGTAGTTTGCAAACTGCTTCCTTCTTTCCTTCCTTCCTTCCTTCCTTCCTTCCTTCCTTCCTTCCTTCCTTCCTTCCTTCCTTCCTTCCTTCCTTCCTTCCTTCCTTCCTTCCTTCCTTCCTTCCTTCCTTCCTTCTTTCTACTAAAGCACTGTTTGCCATTCTTCAGTCTTATGACGCCTCTTATTTTCCATTATTTCCAATACTGCTAGAGTTGCTCAGTAGTCACCACTGCCAGTTCTTTCAGGATTTGAGGATGATATCTGGGCCAGGTGAATTGAATTCATCAAGAGCATCTAGGTGTTGCTTTATTATATCTTTACTTATTTTGAGTATTAACTTTCAGTTATTCACGTTTGTTCTGTCATTTCCAGTGTAAAGGTCATTTTTGTTGGCAGAAAAGAAAGCAACAAAATAAGATTATTTCTCTTTTTTCTCTCTGCTGTCATTTATCATCATCCCATCCTTTGCATCTATAGCTTTTCCCTTGCCATCCTCAGCTCATTCCGAACTTTAGCATTCCTGACACAATTATTACAGGACTGTGTCATCTTCTCAGAGTCTTCTCTTACCAGGCTTGATTTCCATTATCTATTGTTGTTTTTTATCTAAATTGAGTGGAAAGTTCCCTTTGTATCCACATGGATATCATCAGACAAATCCTATTTTTCCTTCTCATTGAATTTTTTTCCTTTTTTTATCATTATAACTTCATTCTTGAGCATCTCTCACCCCTCCAGGACTTTCTGTGAAGCATTTTAATCCATGGGATCCTATCTTTTTTTCTGAACTCAATGTAATCTACTTTCTTGAAATCTCAGGTACAGGTCAGGCTTTTTTCTGGATTTCCTTTACTCTTCTCATAAATTCTAGGATGGAGTGGACAGCTGCCCCCAAAATTCCAACCATTTTCACCTGCATACTCTTATACCTCTGATGTTCATTTTATGAAACCAAACTGTACAATTTTACATTTGTCACCATTAAATTTCTGCTTATTAGATTGGATTCATTGCTATAGCCTGTTAATATTTCTTTGGATTGCGACTCTTTCATCCAGTGTATTAGCTATTCCTTCCAGATTTTTCTCCATATTTGATGATCATGCCATCTCTGCCTTTATCCAAGTCATTGACACAGAATCCTGGAAATATGAACTGTTAGTGTAGAAGAAAATCAGAGAAGTCATACAGTCAAACTTGCTTATTTTACAAATGAAATGTCTATACAAGTGCGACAAGTATTTAGGGTCCATAATAGATAACAAGCTCTAAACCTCCAAATATAGTAGATAATCCGTTCCTATATGAAAAATTCCTCTAGTCTTACTTAAGTCAAAGTAATAGAATATAGATACTATTGTATGTCAGAATTGGAAGGGATTTTAAGGTGATCTTTTCCAATCCTTTCCTGAAAAGGACCCTTGCCTCCAACTAATTCTCTCAGAAGTGGGCATCTAATCACTGCTTTGAGAGCTCAAATGTTGGGGTGCTTGCTAACTCCTAAGATAGACTGTTCTTCTTTTGTAAAACCTTGTTATGAGAGTTTTCCTTGATTTTAAATCAAGCTGAAATATGTTTATCTGTTACATCCACCAGTTATTCCTTTTTCTACTTTCTAGAGCCAAGCAAAATAAACCTAACGACTTTTCCACATTGTAGCCTTTCAGATACTTGAGAGTAATTGTAATGTTCCTTCTAAGACTTCTTTCCTTTAGGATAAATATCCCTGGTTCTCTCAATCAGTTTTTTGTGTGCCATGATATGAAGTCCCTGCTAGATATATGCTAGCTCAAAAGTATGCTTAATGATCTGGTGTGCATCACTGAACACAGTACTCAACATTGGGCTGGACCAAAATAGACTACATTTGATCTATCACTGCTTTTCTTCTGAGTACTGTGTTTTTGTTAATGGACCATAGGATCATGGGATCATGGCTCTAAAGCTGATAGAACCCTTAAAGAACATCTAGGTCATTCCCCTCATTTTACAGAGTTGGAAACTGAGAGCCAGAGAGAGGAATACCTTTCTTAAGGTTACATAGGTAGTAAGTGGCAGAGTCATGATTCAGGTTCCTACTTTGGTTTACCTAACATCACATTAGCTTTTGGAAATCCTGCATGTTCCATGCATTATCGATTCAATGAAATTTGCATTTCATGAAAACTCTCAATTCTTTCCATATGAATTCTTGTTCAACTATGTTTCCCTTATCCTGTACTTATGTGGTGAATATTTTGAACGCAAAATTACTTTTAATTACTTTTTTTTTCTTATTAGATGTGACCTGTTCTAACTTTCTGAGATCTTTTGCATCCCAATTCTGACACACAGCTTGTTAGCCATGCCTTTCAATTTTGTGTCATCTTAAAATTTAGTAAGTATACCATAAATGCCTTCATCTGTTGCACTGACAAAAAATGTTAAGCTGTCAGAGCCAAGATCAGAAACTTGTAGCATTCTCCAAGAGATCTTCCTCCAGCTTGACATTGACCCATTAGTCAATACTCTTTGGGTTAGTTGACCAACTTGTTCTGAATCTATCAAACCACGTAAGTATTTTGCTCATATCTCTTCATTTTCTTACAGAGGGATAGTGAGAAATTTTGTTAATTACCTCCATGAAATCATTTAACTATATTACATTCTATTTTCAGCTCACCTCATTTGCCAGGCTAGTAACTAGTCTTGTTAAGAAATGAAATCAATTTTGCTTCCATAGCTTAATGTTTTGTAGAGAGAGCATAGAATGTTTTTTCTTGAAAGGATGGAAAATTTAGTAACTATAAACACAGATTCAAGGAATTGGGATTTCTTAACAATAACTAACATTTAAATAATTTTAAGACTTTATGCCCATAATCTTCTCATGGGGGTTCTTTTTTTTAATGGACATCCTTGCTTCACCCTTGATCTTACTTCTAGATTATCCCCATTACAGATAATGCTTAGTGGTGGTTTTAGATAGATACTACTTATGATCTTAAGGAAAGATCCATTTATTCCTATACTTTCTAGTGTTTTTAATAGGAATGAGTGTTTTATTTTTTAAAAAGCTTTTTCTGCACATATTGAGATTTTTGTTGGTTTCGTTATTGATGTAGTCAAATATGCTGATAATTTTCCTAATATTGAGCTAGCCCCACATTCCTGGTATAAATTCCACTTGTTTAAATTCCACTTGGTCATAGTTTATCATCTTTGTGATATATTGCTGTAATTTCCTTGCTAGCGTTTTAATTTAAAATGTTTTGCATCAATATGCATTAGGGAAATTGGCCTATAGTTTTTTTCCCTCTGTTTTTGTCTCATGGGGGTTCTTGCAGAAGCCCTTTGAGGAGGTACTACTATCTCTATTTTACAAATAAAGAAACTGAGGCTCAGAGAGAATAAAGGACTTGTCCATGGTCATACAGGTAGAGATCTGGGATTTCCTAATTTGAAGAGCACTGAATTTCTATTGGAGTCAGAAAAATCTGGGTTCTCTGGGTTCACTTACTAGCTATATGACCATGAGCAAATCACTTCATATGTCTGATCCTCACTTTTCTCATCAACAAAATGAAGATAATTATGCTTATCTGACTGATTTTTACAAGGTTATCATGAGGATCAGATGAGGTAATGTATGTAAAGAGCTTTGCGAACCTTAAACTGATATACCAGTGTAAGTTATTATTATCTCAGGATGCTTCCTTGAAAGGAATTCTTCCAATACATGAAGGATTACTACCAGCTGTTCTCCTTTTCCTTTGAGGACAGAAAAGAGGAAAGAGTTTTAAAAATTGCAGCAAAAGAAGTGACAGTATGACAAAAGGCAGAGCATTCATTAGAGTAAGGATTTTAAAACACCGGAATGGGAAAAAGATCATGGAATCAACTTCCCTGGTTATCTTCAAGGTCTCTCTACATTGGCTTGGTTTCTGCTGTCCCAAATGGAAGGATAGATGGACCAAATGACATCTAGAGATCCTATTTAGCCATGTGGTTCTATATGTGCTTTCTCACAATGGAAAGTAGAAATCAGATGACTTCCCTCTCCCTTGTTTCCTGATTTGTGAGACTGTCAGTTCTCTTCCTATCAGGTCTCTACTTTCCTGAAGCCATTTTAAAAGTTCCAACTAGCAATAAGGAATGAATACAAAGATCTAAATTAATAGAACTCACCAATACTCCAGTGAGAGAGAATAAGCTATGAACATATCACCTTTGCCCTGATATTTTATAAGCTCTTAAATCCTTTGATCTATTTTTGCTCAAACTTTTAGCTGGTAGTTTCTGATAGCTTTTTTGAGAGCTTAAGAGTATAGAGTTTAGTCAAACATTTTGCATACATTTTTCATATTGCATATATACATCGGCTTTTGATCTCACCTAAAATTTCTAGCAGTTGAAGGGGTACTAGCCCTGGAATCAGAGGAATCTGGGTTGAAATCCCACTTCTGCCACTTGCCTATGAGCATAGGTGAGTCACTTCACCTTTACAGAGCTTGGCTACATCCCTTGACTTCTCTAGACCTTGTTTTTCCCTTGTGTACAATAAGAGAGTTCTAGGGGCCTTTTTAGCTCTAGATCGACAAACCTTGCAACAGGACTGTTTCCATCTTTCTCTTTTTCCATTACTTTAGAAGAAGCAACCTGAACTGTATTCACTTGCTCATTAGATTTTCATTTGATGTCATGGAATTTTAGATGTGGAAGGAACCTTTAAGACTACTTAGTCCACTCATTTCATATGATACATGAGGAAGCTGAAGCCCAGAAGGGAAAGAACTTGCACTAAGTCACACATCCTATAAGAAGTGAAATTAGAGCAAGATCTTCTGACTCCTAATCCATTGCTCTTTCTACCATAGGGATAGAGGTAGCCCAGGGGATAGAGCACCAGTCCTGGAATCAAGAAGTCTTGAGTTGAGATTTGGCCTCAGACACTTACTAACTGTGTGACCCTGGCAAGTCATCAACTCCTTAGTTTCCTTAACAGTAAAATGGAGATACTAATAGTACCTACCTACAGGGTTATTGGAAGGTTAAGTGAGCTAATGTTTATGAAGGATTTAGCACGATAGCCTCATACATGATAACACTGGTAAGGAAAGCAGCCAGGTCAGGCTCAAAAGCCAGGGTTAAAGTAGCATGGGATAGAAAGGTTGTCTCCAGACACCAGAGACAGAAATACAAAGAATAAAACACACTTACTTTCTAAGATCTCTTTCAGACAGGGTTGCTTCTCATAGAGCAAATTATATTGAGTTATTTGGGGACTTTCTTCACTTCCCAACCCTGGGGCACTCCATTCCAGAGTTTAAAGGGACCTTGTAGGACTGTAGAAGTCTGGGGACAATGATCCTGCAATTGAGCCCCTTTGTCTTCTTTGGCCCAAGAATCCTCCAAATCAGGAACAATGCTAGGTTCTCTGAGAGAACCTGGAACTTGGATAATGCCCTAAGTTTATGGATTTGTCCTTGTCTAATTAGTCCTCATGGACTAGGGTCATTCACAGCCAAGAATTTTGTCTCTAGCCCTGAAATTTAGGGTAATTATGTGAGATTTTGAATTCTGATCAGGAGTAAGCAAATGGCAGAACATCCAATCCAGTAAACATTTATTAAGTGCCTACTATATATTAAGCACAGTGGGGATGCAATTAATAAAAAGAAAGACAGTCCCAGCCCCCAAGGAGCATTCTAATGGGAGGAGACAATATATAAAAGGAGTCAGGAAAAATGGAGAAGGGAAGACCAAGATTACGTGGTATAAAGGAGCATCTTCTGTGCATTAAAACCTGGAAGAGCAGCAGATACAGAGTTGTTCTTGTTGTTAATTCCTTTTAGAATTTTTTTTTCTTATTAGATATGAGCTGTTGTTCTAACTTGCTGGTGCAGAAGACAAAGAGCTAGGCTTGGGATCAGGAAGACTCATCTTCCTGAGTTCAAATCTGGGCTCAGATACTTACTAGTTGTGTGACCCTAGGCAAGTCACTTAACCCTGTTTGTCTCAGTTTCCTCATCTGTAAAATGAGATAGAGAAGGAAATAGCAAACCATTCCAGTATCTCTGCCAAGAAAACATGGAGTCAGGAAGAGTCATACAGGTCTGAAACACTAAAAGGACTGAATAACATAAAGAAAGGCATTAGGAGGAATGCGATATTCTCCCCTCCAGAGGAAAGAGGAGGCTGAGGAAGATAGTATCAGTCAAGGCTCCAGTGAGCAGCGTGGTGATGAGATTAGAGGTGATGAGCCTCACCTGGGAGGAGCATCTTGTTCTATGGAGTTGAAACCAGGCAGAGCAACAGATGCAGGATGGAGAGATCATTCCTGAAATGTCTATTTTACTCCTTTAGGAATTAATTATCCCCTGAAAAAACTTCACCTTATAAGTCATGATTCCTGATAGAAAATCTATTAAAAGATAATTTAGCCATCTCTTTTTTAAAAAAAAGGTAATTATTGTTGTTCAGTGGTAAGAGGTCATTTTCTTCTGTAATAGCATGTGATTAAATTAATGTGGATAAAGTATAGTATAAATTGTCCTTATTTGTTCTTTGTGCCTGATGAAAAACAGCAGAAAATCATGATACCTTTGCCAATCCCAGAACTGTTTTTAACAGTCAGGAAAATTAATTACTTATGAGAATATTTGATTAGCACTTATTATTTCTTCTTGTTTCCCTTTTTAAATTACAACTTAATGATAATTTCCTTTTCAATTTAAGGGTTAGATTTTTTTGTGAGGAGTAGGGGGATGTAATCACTTATTTGACAAGCATGAGTCCATTTGGCTATCATTGCAAGTAAGAGTGATTTATGGTGAACCAAAGAAATTTCCCATTTGCATTATAAAATGTAAGTTACATAGATGGGTAGCTAAAATACTGGGTTTGCAGTTAGGAAGACCTGTGTTCAAATCTGACCATACTGGCAGTGTGACACTATCACTGAAGTCTTTTTTTTTAAAAAAAATTAATTTTTATTATTTATTTTTAGTTTTCAACATTCATCCCTTCCCCCCCTCCCCAAGATGGTGTGCAATATGATATAGGGTCTACTTATATGTTCTTATTAAACCTATTTTCACATTAGTCATGATGCAAAGAAGAATTAGAACTAATGGGAGGAACCACAAGAAAGAAGAAACAAAACAAAACAATAAAAGAAAAGGAAAGCAAATAGCATGCTTCCATCTGCATTCAGACTCCCAAAGTTCTTTCTCTGGATGTGGATAGCGTTTTCCGTCATGAGTCTTCTGGAATTGTTTTAGATCCTTGAATTGCTGAGAAGAGCTAAATCCATCAAAGTCAATCATCACACAATGTGGCTTTTACTGTGTACATTGTTCACCTGGTTCTGCTCATCTCACTCAACATCAGTTCATATAAGTCTTTCTAGGTTTTTCTCATTTCTTATAGCACAATAGTATTCCATTACATTCATATACCACAACCATTCGCCATTCCCCAATTCCATTACATTCATATGCCATAGCCATAGCTATTCGCCAATTGATAGACATCCCTTCAATTTCCAATTCTTTGCCACTACAAAAAGAACTGCTATAAATATTTTTGTATATGCAGGTCCTTTCCCCATTTTTATGATCTGTTTGGAATACAGCCCTAGAAGTGGTATTGCTGGTTCAAGGGGTATGCACATTTTTATGGCCCTTTGGGCACAGTTCCAAATTATGCTTCAGTTCACAACTCCACCAACAATGTATTAGTGTTCCAATTTTCCCACATCCACTGAAGCTTTCTAAGCCCCCAATCCTCATCTGCAAAATGGAATCATCATCATCATCATCATCATCATCATCATAGCTAGAATTTATATAGTTTAAAGTTTGCAAAGTATCTCTAGATCCTCAAAATGACCCAGGAAGGTGGGTGCCATTGTTATCTCCATTTTACAAATCAGAAAGGTAAGGTTAAGGGAAGTTATTGCCCATGGTCACATAGGTTACTAAGGTTGTATTTGAACTCAGGTCATCCAATTTTCTATCCATCGTGCCACCTCAGTATCTTTAATAATATCTTAAGTATCTCTCCCTCACAAGAATATTGAGGCTCAAATGAAAGAATCTATGTGAAGCACTGTAAAATTGAAAGCACTCTGTTAACGAGACTTACTACCAGAAGTTGGTGGTCCAATTTCTGAATTTACATGCCATTAAGATAGAGTTGGCCTGATGCTCTGCACTCTGATTTCATGCCTTCTCTTTAACAAGTTTGAAGAAACTCACCCTTCAGTTTAAAATTTTGTTTGCTTAATTTGAATCTCATCAGGATTTCTTTTACACTTCATTTTGTGAAAATTAGCTATGGAACTTGAAAGGGACAATAAAGATCTTCTAGTCCTCACTTGTCATTTTGCACATGAGGAAACTGAGTTCCAGAAAGGGCATATCGGTAACAAGTAACAGAATCCACTTGTAATGCAGGTCCTGACTATAGATCTAACGTTCTTCCCCTCAGAGTGATAGGGCTTATTTGTATGCTCAAATCTACTTGCTTATGATTTTTTAAAATTTGATTGTTCTATAGAAAGTGATTGAATTTTTGTATAACTAACTATAGTTAACTATAACATTAAAACAATTTTAAAAAATAATAATTATAAGAGCTGATGGTCATAGTTATATAGAGTGCCTTACATTTTAATAAGTGTCCCAGGCAGGTATGGTTAACCCCTTTTTAAAAAAATTAATAACCCAAGGAAGAGAAAGATTAAATCATTTGCCCAAAATCATTCAGTTAGTCATTGTTGTCTGACTGAACATCCAGGGCTCTTTCCACAATGCCATGTCTTTTTTAGTGTGATACCTTAAACATTTATTTTGAATTTGATGTACTAAGTCCATGACATTTGATCACTATAACCTATATTCAACAATATTCATGGTGACAAATTAATGATCTTCTGGTAGCAGATATAGAGTAACAGACAGTGGATCCATAACCATTTTATGTTTTTGTGGATCATTGTTGATATGCTAATTAATGGTGCTAATTAATTTTAAATTACTTAAAATGTAATCTTTGACTTTGAATTATCTTGATATTTTAAACCCCTTCATTAGACTCATGCTCATTTGAAATAAGGAAATGAAGTGTGATTTATTGCCTTTGCTGATCAAAGGAAACTACAACTATCTTATGACAGTAAATTAAAGCCTCTATGACTTTGACAAAAGGATTGTTTTTTAGGGAAATTTTTGTGTTCCTTTTTAGTAATATAATATAATTATTATTGGTAGTTCTGAGAATGACCATTCAATATCTTAGCTTCTGTTAGCCTCATACATTATATGCCATTGTAGTTACTTGAACATTCAGTTTTCCTTTTTATGTCAGACCTGTCTTGTGTCACTTAACCCTGGCATACAAAATACAATGCCTGTTGCCATAAAAGAATATAAATCTTGACCATCCTTGGGGTTTGCCTTTTGGGTGAGATCTAACTACTAAAATACATCTCTTGATATCTATAAGTTAGTGTTTTAACTGTATTACATCAAGGTATAGTAAAAAGAGCAATGAATTTGGCATCTGAAGACTTACCTTTGAGCCCAGGCCTTGTTACTTATTACCTCTGGCTCTGAGCAAGTTGGGTAATATCACATCCCCCAGCTTCTTCAGACTTAAAATGAGTGGTATAGATTATCTGGCCTCTGGGATATGGTAAAACTCTTAAATCTATCACCTAGTATCTTATAATACTAAGTTATTTAGTTCCAAGATATGTATATAGTTAGAGCGCTCTATTTGTCTCTCTAAAGCTCTTATCCTATGTAATCCATAGCCAAAAGAGGGAGACTTAAATGCCAGATTGTAGATTTAGAGCAGGCAGAATGTAAAGCTCTTCCTTGGGGCCAGCAAATCAGATGCTGCTGCTCCAAGGTCCAGGTGGCTGGATTTGCAAAATAATTTTAGGAACGAAGAAAGAACTCCAAAAGACTTGATATGCTCATAGAAAAAAAAATACAAACTCTCCTTGGATCATCCAAGCAACGTGGCAGAGTTGGAGACAGCTCCTTCTCAACAAGTCCCCTCCTCGCTTTTGTTAACATTCGCTCATTTGCTGTATCTTCTCTTGTTTGGTTACTTCTTTTCCAATGAAACATATTACTCATTGCTTGTTGTGAATTTTTCTTCTTTCTTTTTCCTTCCCTCTTCCCTGCCCCCTTCTTCTCCTTCACCCTCTCCCTCTCTCCCTCTACTTCACTCTCTCTCCCTCTTCTTTTCTTTCACATTCTTCCTCTTCTCCATCTCTCCCTCCCTCTTCCCCTCCATCTCTTCCTTCCCTCCTTCTCCTCTATCCCCCTCTCCCTCTTTTACTCTCTCTCCTTTCCTTTCCTCCTCTTTTCATCCTCTCTTTCTCCCTCTCCCTCTCTTTCCCTTCCCTCTTCCTTTACTTCTCTCCGTCTCTCCATCTTTCTCCCCCTTCTGCTCGCCCTCCTTTTCTCTCTCTCCTCTCCCTTTTCTCTTTCCCTCTATCTCTCCTCTCCCCTTCCTCTTTCTTGCATTCTTTCTGAGGTTTCTCTTTCTTCTTGAGGAAAAGGAAATATTGCTTGTCTTCTTCGACTCTTGGTGTTCCAAGCTGCACAATTGACTGCAAGTTCTCCTTCAAGTCTGCATAAATTTTGCTGTATATAAGCTTAAAATGGCAGCTTCTGCTTAGCTTTCAGGCTGCTGATCAATCTGAGGTTTGGTCTCCTCTCCCTCCATGCACACTGGCTTGATTCAGTATCATTGGGTAATCCCTCTTTACTCTTAAAGTTTAGTAATGAGACACACTGACTGGCCATTTCATCTCCATATCAGTAGTCAATAAAATCACATAATACTCTTTTTGGGGTAATTTGTTTGAGACTTAGTGCCAGTAATTATCTAGAAGTTAGCTTTTCAAATTTTAGAGATAATTCAGGATGACACTAGTCTTGGCAAAGAAACTGGAAAGAAAGCTACACCAAAAATATGCACCAAAACACTGTCAAGGGTTTGTAGAAAAATGTTGTTCTGTGGTACAGCTCATGGCTGCTAATTCTTCCTAAAGATCTATTTGGGAAGAATCTGGAGCCTGGCAGCCTTTGGGAGTTTGTAGAAGCAGGATCTACCATAATTTATAATCAGTTTGATAGAAGAAAATAGTATCATCACAGTGTTTTCATATTAATTACTAAATGATCAGTCTAGTGCCTACAAGTAGGCACTGTCCTTTTTTTGTGGGGGGAGCTACTTTTCCTTTCATTAAAGTCTTGTGATCCATTTGGGGAAATGAGGAAGAGATGCTGATAGTACTCACAATTAAACCTCTCAATGGATGGATGTAGAGGAGACTGATACTAAAGTCAGGGACTGGGAGAGGGCAAGGTAGAAGGTTGACAGTTAAGACTGGGAATGAAATTAGGTGTCCTCCAAGCAAACCGTGGTGGGGGTGGGATGGGGTAGGGGGAGAACAAGCAGAGTTAGTTAAGGAAGAGAAAATAGTAATAGTAGCATCAAGCTAAAGAGCTGCCTGGTTTAAGGTCTATTGGAATCTCATATCATATTTTACAGGTGAAGAAACTGAGGCCCAGAGAAGGAATAAGACCTCTCAAGATCATATAGCTATTAAGAGGGACTAGAACCCAGCTCTTTTGATTCCAAGGGCAAAGCTCTTTCCACATTACCTCTCCCAGTCCATTGGTTGGGAATCCCTGGATTAACATATATGTATTGAGTGCATATGTGAAAAAAATCTAAAATAGTCAAATATTTAGAAGACTGGCCATGTACATATCTTATATAACAATGTGTTTTCTTAGCCCAGGAACTTGTTATTCTGAAATGTTCTTTAGCTGAAGGCTTTTCAAGGTTATCTTTAGTGGGAACAGATAAACTTCATTTCTCATTCAGGTAGTTATTGAAAAATCTAATTTTGACCTTAACCTAATAGCTTTTGCATTCCATAAAAATGTACTTTCTATGCTCCTTCATGAACTAATTCAATTCCCATCCTCACTGATTGCCTATACCATGGACACATTGGTGCTTAGTCACCTAGAATTTTGAATTGTCCGTGTTTCGTTTCATTTGTTTCTTCCCCTTAATATTACATATTCCTCCCAAGCTGGGCCTGGCACAGTCTTCTTTTGTATTCCCGGAGTGTATAACCTAGGACTAGATGCACATTTGATATGCAAATGCTTGCGGAATTGAGTGTGTGCTAGGCTTGTTTAAAATAATCTTTCATTTGAGAAAACTTTCCAAGCACCTAGATCTGTGTGTCTAATTTTATGTCACAGTAGTTCGTGATATCAAGGAATATCTACCACCCTCTCAAGAGAGCTTCTCTTCCATAATTTCCAATAATATAAAATTACTTTTAGACCCAGCAGGTAAAATAGAAAACTATGAAGAGCTATTGTCAGCATCCCATCCAAAGCCTGTTCAGGGAGCAAAGCTTGAATTTTAGTGCTGTGATGCTGACCTCTAGTGGACAAAGTTAATTTGCCGTAATTTGTTTTTCTGTAAATTATTCTGTTAGACAATGAAAATTGGAGTTGTCTTCCAAGTCTACAGAATGTCTGGAAGAAGTTAAAAGACCTTTTCTAATGATTATTATGGTCAGAGAATAAAAGCCTTTTTGAAGGCAATGTTCATTAATCAACTCTCGTGTATTCATAGTATCGATGACAAACTTGAAGAACAATTTCCAGTGACAAATCATTTTAACAGATTTTTCAAATTGTTATCTTTTGTTTTTAGATTGCCTAGATTTCTTCCTGTATCCCTTCTAAATAATCTTATATAGTCTCATTTGATCTGTTGGAGACTTCTGGCCTGATATGCACCAAAAGTATAACTCAACAAAAACAAAAACTGGCAAAATATTTTGAAGGGTATATCTAAAAGGCTAACCACATCCTCTGTATTAGGGATTTTTTTTTCTTAACAACGGAACCATAAATCTCTCAAATACTTTTTAGCTGAAGAAGATAACTTCCTGTGACTATATTAATGAAATCACAGATCCACGGAAGAACGTTGAAGTCAGGACAGAGGGCTTCAAATCCCACCTCTAATGCTTTCTAGCTGTATGATCACAAATGAGCCACTTCCTACAGTCTGAGTTTCCTTATTTGTAAAATGTGGTAACAATACCTATAGTACCTTCAAGCATTGTTGTGGGGATCAGATGAGAAAAGGTATGTAAATAATATTGTAAACCTTAAAATTATTTAGTAAATTCTAGCCATTATTGCTATTATTAACACTGTCATCACAGAATAGTTGGAAGTGATCTCATTTGCCATATAGTAACAGACATAACCAAAAAGGGATTTCTGCTACAGCATATCCCAGTGGTCCTTCCTCCTTGTTTAATATCTGTAATGAGGGAGAGCTCAGTAGCTCCTGAAATACCCAATTCCTTTTAAAAATAGATTTAATTCTTTTTTCAAAAGAGATTTTTAAAATTCTTTTTCTTCAGTCCCAAATTCTTTCCTCCTCCCCACCTCAGTCAATGATAAGGCAAGAAAAAGAAAACCTATTCTAAATATGTATTGTTGTGCAAAGCAGATTTCCATATTAGCTACAGATAGCTTTTATTCTTAAGAAATTTTTCTTAGATTAAATTTAAATTGTATCTCTACAACTTCTATTTATTATTTTTGATACTCCATCCCCTGCTCCTGCCCCCACCTCACCTCAAAGCCAAATGGAACAGAATAGAACATATATCTCACATGACCGTGAAGATGGCTCTCTTATCCCCTTTAGCCTTCACTTCTCCAAACTAAACATCTCCAGTTCCTTCACTTGTTTTTCATGTAATGTGACCCTTAACCATTCTGGTTGATCACCTGTCTGCTTTCCAGAGAATATATCAACGTACTTCTTAAAATATGATGTTCAAAGGTGAACATAATACCTCATATTTAGTCCAACAGAATAGAGTACAGAGGACTCCTACCTCCTTATTCCTGGAAGCTGTACCACTCTTAATGATGTCCAACATCGTATTAGCTTTTGGAGTGGACACACCATACTGTTGACTCATATTGAGTTTACAGTTTGCTAAATATTCCTGATTTAGACCTAGTCCCCACTTTTCAGAACAACTCTGATGACTAACCATGGTTTTCTCATTTTGTACATGGGAAGCTGATTTTCTGAATCCAAATGTAAGACTTTATATTTATCTCCATTAAATTTCATCTTGTAGATTTATCTTAATGCTCTAATCTTTCAAAATCTTTTCGGGTCCTAGTTCTTTCCTCTAGTGAGTTAGCTTTCCCAGCCAGCTTTTTGTCATCTGCAAATTTGCTGATCAAATCATCCCTTGAACCATTAATAAGTACTCCTGAGTCTTGGCATTCAACCAGTTCTTAATCCACCTTCTTATATTATCATCTAAGCCATATCTCTCTGTTTTCTCCACAAAAATCGTATAAAATACTTTATCCACACATTTCTCTCATCTACTAGTTTAGTAATCCTGTCAAAAAAAGATGCAAAGCCATGCAGTATAGTTAATATATAGAATAGTAAGATTGGAGAATTTTTTTCAGTTCCAAATTCTCTCCCTTCCTCCAGCCCTCTGGGACCCATTGAAAAGGCAAGAAATAGGATACCCATTATGTATATGAAGTCATGCAGAACATTTTCACATTAGCCATGTTGCAAAAACAAAAGCAAAAGCAAGAAAAGTAAAGTGGAAAAAATATGCTTCAGTTTGTACTTGGAATTCATCAGTTCTCTCTCTGGAGGTAGATAGCATTTTCCATCATACATTCTTCATAATTGTCTTGGAATATTATCTTAATCAGAGTAGCTAAGTTTTTCACAGTTGATCATCATGCAGTATTGCTTGTTACTGTGTACAATGCTCCCCTGGTTCTGCTCACTTCACTTTGCATCGGTTTGTGTATGTCTTTTCAAGTTTTTCTGAAACTACCCTGCTCATCATTTTTTATAGCATAGTAGTATTCCATCACAATTGTATACCACAACTTGTTCAGCCACTCCCCAATTGATGGACATCCCCTCAGTTTTAAGCTCCTTACCATCCCAAAAAGAGCTGCTAAAATATTTTCATACATATGGGTCTTTCTCCATTTTCTTTGATTTCTTTGAGATGCAGACTTAGTAGTGGTTTTGTTGGGTCCACATGTATTCATAATGAGCATAGTTGCAAATTGTTCTTCCAGTGTGCTTGGAACAGTTCAGAACTCCACCAAATTGCATTAGTGTACCTATTTTTCTATATCCCCTCTGGTATTTGTAATTTTCCTTTTCTATCATGGTAGCCAATTTGCTGGTGTTCGGTGTCCCCTCGGAATTGTTTTAATGTGCATTTCTCTAATTATTAATGATTTAGAGCATTTTTATGACAATTGATAGCTCTCATTTCTTCTCTGAAAACTGGCTGTTCACTTCTTTTTACCATATATCAGTGGAATGACTCTCATTTTTATCTGTTTGGCTCGCTTCCCTATATATTTGAGAAATGAGACCTTTATTAGAAAAACTTGCTGTAAATTTTTCCCTTTCTGATTTCCTTCTAATTTTGACTCATTGATTTTGTGTGTGTGTGCGCACGAGCGCATGTATGTGCAAAATCTTGTTAATTCAGTGTAATCAAAATTATCCATTTTACCTCCTGTGATCCTTTCTATCATGAACTCTACCTTTATTTATAAATCTGACAGATAATTTTTCCATGCTCTCCTAATTGGCTTATATCATCCTTTATGTCTAAACTATGTACCCGTTTTGAATTTATCTTGGTATAGTGTGAGTTGTTGGTCTCTGCCTACTTTCTGCCAGACTGCTCTCCAGTTTTGCCAGCAGTTTTTTTTTTTTTGAACAATGAGGTCTTGCCTCAATAACTTGGCTTTTTGGGTTTGTTGAACACTAGATTACTGTGGTCATTTATTTCTTTATATCATGTACTTACTCTATTCCATTGATCAGCCACTTTATTTCTTAATCTCTACTAGATTGTTTTGATGATTACTGCTTTTTGGTGTTGTTTGAGATGTTGTATTACTGCCTTCCTTCACTTTTTATTCATTAATTCCCTTGATATTTTTACCTTTTACTCTTCTAGATGAATTTTGTTATTATTTTTCCTAGCTATATATAATAATCCTTTGGTAGTTTGATATTAAACTGAATAAGTAGATTAACTTAGGTAGTAATATTATTTTTATTATATTGTCTCAGTGTACACATGAACAATCAATATTTCTTCAGTTGTTTAGATCTGTCTATATTTGTGTGAAAAATGTCTTGTGCTTGTTTTCATATAGCTTCTGTGTATGTCTTGGCAGGTAGACTCTCACATATTTTATACTGTCTGCAGTTATTTCAAATGGAATTTCTCTCTCTCTTCTTGCTGGGTTTTGCTAGTAATATATAGAAATGCTGATGATTTATATGGGCTTATTTTATATCCTGCAACTTTGTTAATGTTCATTGTTTTGACTGATTTTTAGTTGATTGTCTCAGGTTCTCAAGTCCTATCAAATCATCTGCAGTAAGTGTTAGTTTTGTTTCTTCATTGCCTATTCTTAATCCCTTAGTTTCTTTTTCTTGCCTTATTGCTATCACTAGCATTTTTGGAATAAAATTGGATAATAATGGTGATAATGGACATCCTTGTTTCACCCCTGACCTTATTAGGAAGGCTTTAAGTTTATCCCCCTTACAGATAATGCTTACTTTTGGTTTTAGATAGATACTACATATTTTAAGAAAAGTTCCATTTATTCCTATTCTTTCTAATGTATTTAATGGGCATGGGTGCTGTATTTTGTCAAAATTTTCTGCATCTATTGATATAATCATGTTTTTGTTGTTTTTATTACTGATATGTCAATCATACTTGTAGTTTTCCTAGTATTGCACCAACCTTGTATTCCTAGTATAAATCCTACTAGGCCACAGTATCATCACCATGTTAGGATTTTATTAATTTTTTTTGTATCAATATTCATTAGGGAAGTTAGTCTATAGTTTTCTTTCTCTGTTTTTACTCTCTCTGGTTTAGGTATCAAAACTATTTGTTGTCATAGAAGGAATTTGGCATGACTCCACCTATTTTTTTCAAATAGTTTATATAATATTGGAATTAATTTTTTTTAGTGCTTAATAAAGTTCGCTTGTAAATCCATCTAGTCCTGGAGATTTTTCTTAGGGAGCTCATTCATGGCTTGTTCCATTTCTTTTTCTAAGATAGAGTTATTTAAGTATTCTATTTCCTTTTCTGTTAATCTGGACAATTTATATTTTTGTAAATATTTTTCCATTTCATTTAGATTGTCAATTTGGGGGTCACAAAATTGCGTAAAATAGCTCCTTATAATTGCATTAATTTAATCTTCATTATTCATTCACTCTTTCAGTTTTTGATTCTGATAATTTAGTTTTCTGCTTTTTAAAAATCAAATTAACCAATGGTTTATCTATTTTATGGCTTCTTCCCCCTATAAAACAGCCCCTAATTTATATATTAATTTAATTTTTTTTTACTTTCAATTTTATCTGTCTTTCCTTTGGTTTTCAGAATTTCTGTTTTGGTGTTTAATTGGAGATTTTTAATTTATTCTTTTTCCAGCTTCTTTTTTTAAGTGCATTCTAATTCATTGATTTGCTATTTCTCTCTTTTATTGATGTGTTTAAAGATATACATTTTCAAGAATGGAATTTTAAAAGATCATGTCACACTGAAATAATGGATTAAACTTAATAAGATGAAGTGTAGTAGAAATAAATGTACAGTCTCCCACTTGAGTTCAAAAACTGAAGTTCACCATTACGGGCTAGGATAGAGATGGATAGGTGTCACAAGTCAAGATTGTGACATGGCAGTCAAAAGCCACTTTGATTGTAGGCTGAATTTAGCCAAGCCCACAAGCTTTTATTAAGCATGCACCATGGACCAATTAACAGTTGTGTTGTTCATTTGTTTCAGTTTTGTCTGACTCTTTGTGACCCCATTTGGAGTTTTCCTGGCAAAGATACTAGAGTACTTTGCCATTTGCTTCTCCAGCTCATTTTACATATGAGGAACCTGAGGCAAACAGAAGTTAATTGACTTGCAGAGGGTCACATAGGTTGTGTCTGAGGCTGGATTTAAACTCAGGTCGCTTTGACTCCAGGCCTGGTGCTCTATCCACCGTGCCACTTGCCTGCCCCTAACAGATGTACTAAGCCCTAATTTTAAAAAGCATAGTGTCCAAAACATGTAGATTTAAATTCCATTTTTATTTGTTTTGGTTAGCTCACATGTAGAGTATTTTGCCGAACTTTAGATGCCCTCATTTTTGAAAGGATACTGATGAACTGGAAGGCAACAGGAAAGGGCAACAAGAGCAGAAAAGGATGCCACGTTAGGACTGACTTAAGGAACTGGGGATATTCCACTTAAGTAAGAGAAAAATCCAGAGACATGAAATTGTTTTCCAATATTTGAAGAAAAGTAGTTGTGTAGGAGAATAATGAGTCTTGTTTAACTTGGAGCCAAAGGGTTGAGTGTGGAGTAATGGGTCTGGACAACAGCTTCCCCAATGTGGAATAGAAGTCCTTGGTAGGAAGGGAGTCTCTCTCACCTCTGGCTGGAGGTGCTTCATCATCAAAGGCTGCACAGCTTCTTGTTGGAAACAGGGCAGGTCTCATGTCAGGTTGGACAATTCCGTCCAAAGTCTTTTCTCATTCTGAGATTCTGAGAGTCAATATCAATTCTCTGATTTGTTAGGCTAGTGTAAGCCATTGCCACTGACATCAAAAGCATTACTTATCTCCCTATTTAAGTGATATGACTTCAGGGGGTCTCAAAGAACTTTTCTGCCTCACCCAGCACCACTGGCGCTGTTAATCCTGACTTAACTTTGGGTACTTTGCATTCATCTGTGTCTAGCCCTGCCCAGTTATTGTAGTCTTTCCTTCATGGTGTGTGTGTGAGTGTGTGTGTGTGTCTGTCTGTCTGTCTGTGTCTATGTCGGTGTCTCTGTCTGTGTCTGTGTCTGATTTCCCTTTCTGGGTACCATTCACTTCCTCCCTGGTTAACTCTCTGATTTCATGAGACCCCCAGGTGATGGTGGAGTTTAGCACTTTTGGATACCACCTTTTCAGCATTTGCTGCATGGTTCCTGACAGCTTCTCAGCACAATCCATCAGCCCCCTCAGAGCCCGTGGCTGCCTGAATATCAGAGCCAGAAGGGTCGGCATCATCCTTTCAGTCGGCTCACAGCCGGCAGCTTTTCTTAGTGGGGGAGTGTGGGGGCTCTATTGTTGGCTCACCTCAGTCAGCACATGATGAGCTGTACTTTGAGGCAGTTATTTAATTTGGGGCAATTAATTATAGGTGTTCCTTGGTCCACAATCTTTGCCACATCTTGACTGAATTTTAGAGCACAAGAACTCTAATGTGTTGAGGAAGTATTTCTGTGTCTACCTGGGCCCTGGGCTTGTCGGTAGGAGGACCAGGCCTCTCACAAAAGGCCTTGCACTTTTAAAATGGCCTTTTTTTCCCTTTAATCCTCAACTTTTGGAAGTGAGAAATACTTGTTTCATTCTTTATCTTTTCTTTGTATTGCCTGCTTATCCCTGAAGGGAAGGATGCTCTCAATTCCACAGTAGTAGAAGGAAACATTTTGCACTTTCCATTCCTAATAAAGGACCATTCTGTTTCACATATGTGTTGTACAGCTAGGTGATACAACAGACAGAGCTCAGGAAGTCAGGAAGACCTGAGTTCAAATCTGACCTCAGACATTGACTAGCTGGGTGACCCTGGGCAAGTCACTTACCTTTTTTTCTGCCTCAGTTTCTTCAACTGTAAAATGGAGATAATAGTAGCGCCTACCTCCCTAGGTAGTAGTGAGGTTGAAAGGACATAGGTGCAAAGTGATGTGCAAATCTTAAAGCAGCATATAAAACCTACCCATCGTCATCCTCATCATCAGTCTGCTGACCAGCACAGCCATTATTTACCAAGTGGGCTAAAGATCATAGAAATGTACAGTAAAGTTATTGGCTCCTTATAAACCTAGAATTCATAACCTGGAACCTGTGGATACATTGCAGTGAGTCTGAGGATTTGCATGGGAAAAAATTCATTTCCTTCAGTTATTTAAAAACAGTATTCTGAGAATGGGTCCACAGGATTCATAGACTACCTGAAGGGTTTATGATCCAGAAAAGGTTAGGAATTTCTGCTTTAGATGAAAACTTTAAGCACTCGTCTTAACCTTATGGTTCTCAAAACTCGTCTATTCTATAAGAGGACTTTTGCAACATTCCCTCCCTCCAGTCAGCCCTTTACCTTAAAAATAAAAGGAATTACACATTGCTGATGAAGGAATATAGGATAGTAAGGCATAGTAGCATCTGATCTCTTTCTCATCTAAAATACAATTATGGTTTTTATAAGGTTATACGGAGTAGGATGAAGGAAAGGTAATTATGTAGAAAAGTAGGCTGAGAGTTATTGATAAGAGGTTGAAGTGTGCCAGACAACAAGGGGTAGCCAGAACCCTCATCTCCAGCTGCCTTCAAGATATTTCTTCTTGGATTGCTTACTGGCAATGCAGGCTCATGTTCAAAATGAAGCTCTTTATCTTGTCCGAGAAACCTGCTCTTTTTTCTGACTTGACTATTTCTCTCAGTGGCACCATCTATCATCCTATTGCCTAGACTGGGGCGGGGAACCTGTGGCCTTGAGGCCACATGTAGCCCTCTAGGTCCTCAAGTGCAACCCTTTGACTGAATGCAGACTTGACAGAACAAACCCTGCTCTGGGTTCAAAACATTAGAATTTTCTTTAATTCTCCCTCTTCTTCCCTTCTCATATCAATCCATCAGTGACCAATTACTGGAAATCTACCCTTGAAATACCTATTTCAGCTGTCTCCTCCTCTCTATTCCCATTGCCACATGCTCTTCCCAGCACTCATCACCCCCATGGACCCATCTAATGCCCTCTTACTAGACTGCCCCACCCCTATTCTCTTCCCCACCTTAATACTGCTGAGAAACTAATCTTTACTATGCATAGATCCTGTCTTGTAATGCTTCTGTTAAAAACAACAACCCCAAAAAAATTCATTACCTTCGATTACTAAATAACTACCAGTTCCTCTGCCTGGCATTCAAAGCCCTCCATTGTCTTGCTCCGTTGTAGCTTTACAGCCTTCGTTCTTAGGTGTTCCCTGCTGGCCTCTCTGTGCTCTACAGAAACTTCACTGCCTGTAAAATACCAAGAACTGAGTCTTCATAATACAGTGTTAGGAAGGTGTCCTAGGACAATGGGTGATGTGCCTAGTTTTGAACATCTTTATTTTTTGTTGTTCAGTTGTTTAAGTCGTGTCCAACTTTTCATTTAAGGTTTTCTTGGCAAAGATGCTATAGTGGTTTGCCATTTTCTTCTCCAGCTCATTTTATAGATGATGAAACTGAGGCAAACAAGGTAAAATGACTTACCCAGGATTACCCAGGTAGTAAGTGTCTGAGATCAGATTTGAACTCAGGAAGATGAGTCTTCCTTACTCCAAGCCCATGTCCTATCTACTCTGCCAACCTGTCTGCCCTTTAAAATGCATTGTTATCATGATTATATGTAATATAGTATATAGAATATTTAAAGTAAATATTTATCTTAAAAAATAAAACCCCCTGGATATATACTTTAAATGTGTGTGCTTATGATTTTTCTCATTCTGTGCCTGGAATCTTCTTGTCCCTTGCCCTTATTTATTCCCTTCCCGCTTATCCTTTAAAATCAAACTCTTGAATGATACCTTTTCTAGGAAGCCTTCCTTGATCCTCCCTAGTCAGTAATGACCTTTTCCCTGTGGATCACTCATAGGACTTTGCTCATACCTTTCCAATGCGGTCATTTTGTATTATAGTTAATTGTGTCCTCTCCTTCTCCATGTCTCTTAAGTTCTATGAGGGTAAGAATCATATCCTCTGTAAGCTTTGTGTCTCACCCATTTCCTGGAATATTTCTTTGAACACATTAGGCACAGCAGTTTTTTGAATTAAATGTTTTGTTGAATAGAAAAATATAGCGTAGTCGCCATAGTATTGGCACAGTTGTAGGCAGGAAGCATGCTCTCATACAAAACGCCCACCTTAATAGCCCTTTTAGAACTTCCATATTTTAGAACTACCAGAGAATAACTCAACAAAGACTCCTCTTCAGAAGGTATATGGTATTTGAGCACACCAGTAATATTTTGCTGAGGCTGATTAGGCTCTATTTAAAATACCCAGATATTTATCCAATTTTTTATGCCCAGAGTCCCATCATCTTCTCAAGATTATCCTAAAACTTTTCTCTCCTTGAAGGAATTCAGGACACACACAATAAAGGAAAAAACTTGGTAAAGTATAATATGTTTTTGAGTTCAGATGCTATGAGGAGAAACTTGTAGGGGAGAAAACACTTTTTATTAGTTACAAATCTGCTTTTAATTGATTTGAGGAAAGTTCCTGAATGTTCTCATCCTTGCATTCTAGGTTGACAAGGAGCAATGCATGCCCTCCTTTAAGACAAAGCAAAAACCCTTGGGATTTCACCTCCAAACATGAAGGGGATTCATATAATATTTTCTTAACAGATTTATTGGAGATACTATGTTTGATGTAATAACCAGTCTATCTCTGGACCTAACATCTTAAAATTGAATAGTGATTTTCTTCAGTAGTTATTCTGCATGCATTGTAAACTTTTCTAGATCTAATGAGGCAGAAACTTAGATTTGGCAGGGACCAATACTAAAGGTCATCCGTGTAGGTCAACCACTAACTAAATTGAATCCTTCTATAGCACCTCTGGACATAGTGGCAATCCATCTACCTTGTCAAAATCTCTAGTGTCTGAGAATTCATGATACACTGAAGCAGTCTGTTCTATTTTTAGACATAGTATGTTCAAAATTCCCTTCCTAGAACTAAAGCTAATGATCTGCATTCTTTTCTTTCTGACCAAACAGAACAAATCTATCCCTTTTTCATATGGCAGTTGTTCAAATGTGACTCTAAGATCATCTTAATATTTGTGAATTTGTGACCATTGAATTATTCAGGACTCATTTTAGGTCATTCATGAATTCTTTTTTATGGATAAAACCCATAATTGTAAATTAATAATACAGCATCACTTCTTTTAACTAACATTGTCAAAGGATATGTTCCACAAAAGTAGATTTTCCAAATGCTCATTTAAGCAGCACCCCCCCCCCAATTATTTTACGCATTTTAATAGAAATAGTTCTAAAGTGTACACTTTACTGCCTTCTTAGATGATGGGCATTCCAACTGCTACATCAGCTCCCTAAGAAGGTGCCATTCAGGAGAAGGTCTTCCTTTGGCACCTTAAGAGTCTCTTTTACAGAGGATATGGCTCTCTTACTGAAGGACATGGATGAAAATGTCACAGAGGAGCTGTGGAGGATTTTACTCTGCACCTGTGGAAGAAATAGCCACACTGATGGGGTCACAGTTATAACATAGTGATGGCCTAAAGAACTTTTGGTTATGTGTAGTAGAAAGAGACTTGAGTTCAAATCTTGGCTTTTACACAAAATATGTACCCTAGTGTGTGTGTAGTCCATAACCTCTCTGTAAGGCTCAAATTCTCATCTGTAAAATTGGAGAAATATTTGCAGCCTTCCTTCACTGGGTTGTTATAAGAAACTTGCTTTACAAACCTTCAAATGCTAAATACATGAGCTATTATTATTTACTCGACATTTAATTTTTGCTTTAAAGTTCTAGGATGTGCTTTTTATATTGTTTCTATATCTCCTCCCTTGTGAAATTTAACTTCTTACTCCTGGCAGTATGCCTAATCTCAAAAGGCAGTGGGACATGGCCACCAATATCTTTTCTTCCCTCATCTTTCTACCCTTGTTCTTTTCTAACTTACTATGTCCTGGGAAACCACACATC
Source organism: Phalanger gymnotis (assembly GCA_028646595.1). Classification (NCBI taxonomy): domain Eukaryota; kingdom Metazoa; phylum Chordata; class Mammalia; order Diprotodontia; family Phalangeridae; genus Phalanger; species Phalanger gymnotis. The sequence goes on along the minus strand of CM053626.1, from coordinate 283,091,305 downwards.
CATGCTTATTAGAATTGCGTGTGAAATAAAAGCCAGTAGACTGAGTGAGGATCAGTCTTAGGTGGTAAAATGTACAAGCATCTGGTTCTTGATTATGTTCTGGATATGTAATAGTTTTGTAATATATGTTTGTTGATTTAACTTTACCTGGTTGAGGGATACTCAAAACTCTTATCTAGATAAATGAGCTGTTGTTATAGTACTCTGAGAGGGAAGTAGTCTGACTGAGATAGACTTAAAAGGTTTTTGTTGTTATTAAGTTGTTTCAGTCTGTCCTACTCTTCATGACCCCATTTCAGGTTTTCTTGGCATTTCCTTCTCCAGCTCATTTTACAGATAAGAAACTGAAGCAAACAGGGTTTAGTGACTTGCCCAGAGCTAGTATATATCTGAGGCCAGATTTGAACTCCGGAAGATAAGTCTTCCTGACTTCAAGCCCATTGTTCTCTATCCACTGTGCCATCTAGGTACCCCAACTTAGAAGGTATTGTGCTTAAAAGAAAGAACATTCTGGAGAACTTGCCGGGAAAATAATTTATCAGGAAAGAAAGTCCTGAAGAACTCCATTTTATTATTTATGGCACTTTCAAGTTGGCTTGGCTTGATCTAGTCTGTGGCAACACTGGCTTTATAAATATTTCCATGAATATTCCCTGCCTTTGTCCATTAATAACCTTAATGTTTCTTCAAACTCCATTGGGCTGAATTGAGACTTTATATTTACATCCAGCATGACTTTTTATGCTTTCATTTGTTTTTCTCTGAAAGTATTTTGCCTAATTTTAAGATCCTGATTTTATTTAGGAAGCCTTTTTTTTTTACATGAAAGATGCTAAGGAGGAAGAGAAGAAGATCTGACAGATAGTTCAAGTTAGTTCCCTATTACATTGACAAGTTAGGATCTTTTGGATAAATACTTATGAAGAAGGGGGGGGAAATGTTGGACATATCCAATAAAGATACTTTCTCCTATAATCAGTCAACATTTATCAGGTACCTACTATGTCGTGTACACTGCCAGGTGCTGGGCATAAGAAAAAAAATGAAATTCCCTTTAAAAACTTACATTTTTAAGGTGAGAAAATGTATATATAATAAAGGTAAGGTCATTTGGGCACTTCTAGTATAGCTCGGAGATAAGGAGCAATCAGCAGCCATCTCTTCCTTAGCTTTTTGTTAACTAGATAATCCATTTAAGTGCCCCCATTAAGTTGTCCTTGGCACATAGGAATTTTTATCTCATGAATTAGAGATTAAAGGTTAGTTTACATATTAAAGCCTGATATTTAGAAATATTTCTTTCAGTTTTTAGGCTTTCCCCCAAATCATTGTGTCTTCTTGGGCAAGACTTTTGTCATGTAGCAGGTTGCTTGAAACAACCCTAGAATTTGATAAAACATGATACCCTAGCATACTAACATATAAGATGACAAAAAATATGCCCCCCAGTCAGATAGCTAGATAGATATAGATTCCCTCAGAAAAAGTTAATGTATCTGTACGTGGGGATTTTAATTATGAAATTTGTTATTACTGTTTGGAACTTTAGCAAAAATGCAGGAAAGATGATTAAAAATAGTAATAAATATAACAATTGTGTTTAGCCCTTCTTTTCTTTTCTTTTTCAGGGTCTCAACATAATCTTCCATGTAGCTTTGGCACTCTTAAAGGTAAGTCTCTCTTGGAATTTTAAAACTGTATGGATTTTCTGCCTACCTGCAGGACTAGAATGACCTAAGATGAATTTTGTTTTCTAGAGCACAAGGTTAAAGAAAAAGAGTCCATTTAAAATCTCAGTATTGTTATTGTTGTTGTCATTGTTTTCCCTTTGTGATTATTGCTTTATTTGTGAATCAGTTGGAGGTGGGGATGGGAAGTTAGGGAGCAACATATGAAATCCTTGATAATCCATCAGGAGGATAAAGTGTTTCTTTTAATGGTGGTTGGACCTTGTGAAAAAATGGTAAAATCTATACTGCTTCCAAACAATGCCAGTACTTCTTAAGCTTTTTCTTGCCAAGATCAAGTCACTAGAGATGACCTGAATATATAATTGAATTATAGAGAAGCTTCAGTAGTGTCCACAATTTGCCTGGCAGCTATTGTGGGGGTGAAAGACCAACACAAGCCCAACAACAAAAACACTGCCAGCACAGGTTTTTTGATCCGCTTTACTAAGTAACGTTAAGGAGTAACAATCTTACTTTAATCCAACATATACATATATCATTCACGTTATAATGTTACGTAATGTTATAGGGGTTAACAATCTTACTTTAATTCAACATATACATATATCATTCACTTAGTTCAGGGGAAAAAGCCAGCACCCTGAACTTCAGAGCAAATACAGATTACAAAGATACGTTTTAAACAGACCAAATACAATTCATAGTTACCAAGAAGGTATCAACATCTGGGTTCACAAGCTGGAGGGCTCTTAGCTACAGCTGCCCAGAGTCTCTACATCTGTACTCCTCCAAGAATGAGAGCTCCAGCAAATAGCTCTGTTCTCTCTTTTTATACAGTCTTTAGCCATTATCAAAGCCAGAACTTAGGCTCCTACTGTTGGCTCTGGTCTTAGCACCTCCCCTTAGGGCCCTGGGGGCTTCTCGCCTCTCTCAAACTAGGAACTAGTTTGCTAACCAGCCTGGGGCTTTGCAACTAGTAGTAAAAGGGTGTGGGCCTGGGGTTTAGCACCTAGCAAGACTCAAAGAGACATAATTAATTTATCATTGGAAAACAGTAAGAAAGTCCCACCTTATTTACCAATGCAGGAGTCTACTACAGTTCAATTTGAACTGTTTCCCTACTTGTGGAAATAATTAAGAAATATATTAGAATGCAATTATTATTACTTTTTGGAATTTTATACCAACAGGTTCATACATTACTAATGCTCTTGTGTAAACAAGACATTTGCTATTAGGTTAAAGGAAAGAGCCTAAGCAGTCTTTGCCCTTCATCGTTCTGTTGCTAGAGTGGCAGCTAAGGAGCCTTTGAGTCAAGGAGACTTGCACTGAGATCCATTTCACTCATTTATCAGCTCTGTTACTCTAGGCAAGTCACCTGATTTCCTTCCACCTCAGTTTTCTCGTCTGAAAAACAGGGATAATAGCAGCACCTGCCTCACAGGGTTGTTGGGAAAACCAAATGAGACCATGTATAAAAAGCAGTTTGTAAACCTTAAAGCGCTTTGCATTTGTTTGTTTATCATCCTCATTGAAGGACTCACTGCTGGTGGCTTCCTAGGCCCCAGTGAGCTGTTCAGCCTCATGATATACAAAAGATACTGGACTTGATATCCAGGGAGATCCTCTCCAAAGCACCACTGGCACACTTGAGATAAAATGATGGTTTAATGGTCCCATTTTCACTAACTTTCTGCTCTCTGTTGAGGACCAGTTTGGAGAGAAGGGCTTTTGTGGGCCCTCCTTACATGAACATTTTCCATACTGTTCCTCAGAACCCTGGTGTTCCAAGTGATGTGAATGGGGGGTTGGGAGTGGGGATTCAGTGTAAAAATGATAATGTTAATGGTATTTTCTCATCAAAAATATTTCGTTTCCTATATCTGGGATTTTGTTGTAGGGGACAACTGAGGTCATAACCTCTTTTTACAGCTTTACAACTTGGCAGATGGTCTTTGACTGGAGAAATCATCACCTTGAGACCAACCTAGTGGCCTCTGAATTTATCCAGGCTAGTCTTTGGATGAAAAACATATGCTTAGGTCCTTGGTCCATATTCAGAATTTCTCTGCAGCCTAAGAAGAGCCAAATCTTGTATTCTGCTGATATATCCTACAAGAACCCAAGGTCAACTCCCTGCCACAGTGAGACATCAAAGAAGGACTTGAGTGGAGGTCCCTCTGAAATATTAAATATAAAACATATATATGTTCCAAAAGTTCTTATTACAAAAAGCATTTTTCTGACATGGAAATAGTCCTAATTTCTTTTTAAGCCTTCCTCCTAGTGGAGGGGTGAGAGTTGGGGAGGAAGATGGGATATATGACTTATATACCTATCATAAGAAGCTTAGATGAAGTGAGACTTGAAGGAATAAGAAGTAAGAAGAGAGGGGCAGCTAGGTGCAGTGAGTAGAGTATTGGCCCTGGAGTCAAGTGGACCTGAGTTCAGACACTTGACACACTTACTCGCTGTGTGACCTTGGGCAAGTCACTTAACACCAGTTGCCCTGCCTTCTCCCTCAAAAAAAAAAAAAAGAAATAAGATAATATGGAATAAGATAACTAAAATGTAAGGAGGACACTTTTTCATTCCTGTTACTATAGTGTAGAGATTAGGAATCCTGGAGTTCATAATAATTGGCATGTATAGCACCCTACAGTATACATTACATAAATTATCTCATTTGGAACTCACAATCCAGTCAAGTGAGGTAGGTGACATAGGTATTATCATCCCCATCTCACAGATGAAGAAACTGATGCACTTTGGGCATTTAGGGATCTTGCCCATGGTCAGTCCTCACAGAAAGGGTCAGTGGTAGTATTTGAATCCCTATTGTTAGTCCAGCATGCTGCTCTCTCTGAGGTGTTTCCTTTCGGGGAAGTTCTGCTGAATACAGAGCTTGAGGGTTGTGTTCTCATGTGTTCCTGAGGCTGGCTGCGGGCTTGCCTTCTGCTTGTGAATACAGGAATAATGTTTACAGGGATGGCAAGAAGTACACAGCTGTTATCCTAGACCCCATGCCCCATAGAGAAAAAGGAGATACAAGTATAGGGGCAAAAGTCCGTGTGCAGAATGCTGGCACAGGCCACGCATAGAGCATGGTATGTGTGGGTGTACATCATATCCACAAGAAATTTTCCTGTTCACTTTACTGTAGTTATGAATAAGACTTTTAGAGCAACCTTCATCTAGAAATGTGTCTCCCAAATAGCCCACAAATTATTTTTGAGTGGATTCATAGAATGTTTGAACTGTAATAATAGGGGTCATTGATTTAGAGCTGGAAAGGACCTCAGAGATCATTTGGTTTAACCCCCTCATTTTTCAGGGGAGGAAACTGAGGCCTAGCAGAGTAAAATTATATACTTAAGGTCACACAGCTTGGAAGTGACACATCTGAGACTTTTTTTTGTTTGTTTCAAAACCATGGGGGTAAGGGATGTTCCTTGCTCACATTTTCATATACAGGTACAGTGCTGTTCTGTTCTGTTTTTGTATTTGGGGAGAAACAAATTTCTTGCTAGAGAAAAAAGACAGTAGGAATGTTGTTTTCTGATAAGAATGGTTGACTTAGAATAGTATAGTCTAAAGGCTCTTACTTTTTAAAAAGTGCTTGAATCCCATGTTGGGCGTTGAGTCTGTCAAGTAAGGAAGAAGCTGTGGAAAAGTGAGTAAGGATGATTCAATGAAGTAGGTGGCATAAACAGAGTGATTTAAGATATATTAAGTGTCCCCTGGGTGGATTAGATTATATATACCTTGTCTACTGAGTTTTCCTTTTAAAAGAAAAAATAAGAAACTAGCAGAACATAGCATATTTAATTTTTGTTATATCATTAAATACCACAACCTCATTAACTTCTTAGAGTCACATATTGACTATGTATCCCATGATCAATCCTTTAAGGAGCTGTAATTGTTCAGTTTATGTAATCTCTTCACTATTGTGGCCCTTCCATGACGTCACAGATTGTTTAATGAGCTGTAACTGAAAATAAAAACAAGGTGTCATTATTTGGGAGCTGCTGTTCTGGGGATGAACCTGGCATCCAAATTTAGTTAATCTGGTCCTCAGACAACAGATGGAAAGATATTGGCAGACCGGTCCTCAGAGCCTTTCAGGTTGGTAAGACCTGCCAGAAGTTGAGTTCTGCTGGCATAGCCCTTGAGAACATCAGGAGGCATCAGAGGAATTATACTATAATGGATTATAAAGTAGGCAAGAGTCAGTTGATCCTGATCACAGATGGTACTTCAAAATGGAACAGATGACTTTTAGTGTGACTTTAATAGAAAGCAAAAGGATGGACTTGTAAGCCTACTCTGACTTGTCGGAAGAGAACAAAGGAACTTCTAGATGGCTCCCTCTGTATTTTGTTCTATAGTTAATGCTATGTGACCTTGGGCAAGTCATTTAGCCTAAGTCTTCTCATCTGCACAATGGAGATAATAATACTTATGCTACATACCTCTTAGAGTTATTGTGAGGATAGTTAGCCATGTGTGCCTTTCAAAGAGAGCCACGTAGTGATAACTAGAACTCAGAGCTTAAAATAAATATACCTTTTGTAGTATTTGAAAGTCTTGGGGAAATGGAGAGAAATCCAATGAAGGGAAAAGCATGCAGCCCTGTTTGGCTAGACAGTGTGCCTAAAGAGGGTCAGTGTCAAGTGAGCCTGGAAAGGTAGACTGAAGCTAGATTGGGAGGGGTTTCAAAGGCCAAGCTGAGTTTTTGTTTTGTCTTAGAGACAGTGTCATTGTTGTGGTTCAGTCATATCTGACTCCTCGTGACCCCTGGACCATGTTGTCAATGGGATTTTCTTCACTAAGATACTGGAGTGGTTTGCCATTTTCTTCTCTGGTGGATTAAGGCAAACAAAGGTTAAATGACTTGCCCAGGGTCACACAGCTAGTAAGTGTCTAAAGAAAGATTGGAACCCACTTCTTCCTGACTCCAGGCCCAGTGCTGTATCCACTGAGCCCATTACCTCCTATTAGCCTTAGAGGTAATAGGGAGCCACTGAATATTCTTCAGAAGAGGAGGTGATAGCTTTGCTTTATGAATGTCAATTTATCAAATGTGTGGTGGGTTAATTAAAGACCTGAAGCAGGAAGAGCAGTTAGGAAGATATCTTAGTAATCCAGGCAAACAACGCTAAAAGCCTGAGAATTAGGCTGGTAACTTTCGCATTGGAGAGAAGGGGGTGAATTTGAGAGTTGCTGTGGATGAATATATTCCATACAAATGTGTGTATGCATGTATACACATATATCTTTATTTAGTAATTAAACTGAGAAATATTTATCCTTTTTTTTTCTCTCAGTGTCCCATATAGAAGTGTATGAATCAGAATTCTGTGGTACGTTGGTTTATTTATAAACCCAGGAGATATCTGCCTCGTATAGACGTGGCACCCAACTGTTCAGGCCCTACTATTTCATTTTGTTTTATAAGGTCCTGTCCCTTTGAGCTTCATTTCTTTATATCCCCACGACCCTTCCTGCCTGATAGCCTGAATCAGATACTTAGTCATTTGGAGGATCTCAACAGAAGAGGAAAAAAAAACTGAGGCTCTGACATTTAGCAAAAATGATGATTGCTTTGTTTTTACAACTTCCACAGAATATGAGTCAGTCTTTCACTTAATTCCAGGGAAATTGTCTTTGCAAAAGTATAAGCATTTCTCATTTGTAGTCCCAGCTACTTAGATCCATACTTA
>CM053626.1:282980973-283083388 GCA_028646595.1 Phalanger gymnotis | reverse complement strand
ACTTGAGAACAGGAATTGTCTTTTGCCTCTTTTTGTATCCTCAGCATTTAGCACATTGCCTAGCACACATCTGGAGCTTAATAAACATTGATTGACTGATTTTGTGTGCACAAGTGTGAGTAAGATCAAAGAAGAAATGCTAATACCTCCCTTTCTAACATACTTATTAATTCCACTTAGAATATAAGGATTAAGTGAACTTCAAATCTACTTCTGCAGCACAAGCCTCTTTATATTATATATTTCTTGGAAGGAAGGAGGGAAGGAATAACAATCCTAATAACTAGCATTTATTTCTATAACATAGTATTTTAGTTTGCTAGGCACTTTAAAAATATCTCATTTTATCACTACAACCCTGGGAGGTCAGTATTATCTCTTTTTTTATATGTGAGAAAACTGTGGCATACAGGTTTAGTCTTTTGCCAAGGGTCAGGTTTTCCTGACCTCAGATCTAGCACTGTCTCTAGCTGTGTGTAGAAGAAAGAGTACTTTTGGTTAAGCATGATAAACCACTCTTTTGGAGGCATGACCACTCTCTCAGAAAGAAAGCTCTGTTTTCATAAAGAAACGTCAGATCTCTTCTTTCTGTTGATATTGGGAAGTATACACATTAAAGAACACACTTGAGGACTTGATCATAATAGAAAAAGTATGGACTCCTCTCTTCTCTTGTTCATGGTCCCCAGTGAGGACATTTAAGTAGGCTTATGACTGCAAAATGAGTTTTGATATATGAAAGTACACTGGGAAAATCATTGCTGGGGTTCGGTTTTTTTTAAAAATTTAAACCTTCTACTTTCTAATTTGTCTACCTAAGCTAATAACTTCCATTTCTGTGTTAGTGCTTAAGCACAGTGGTGTCAGTGCTTCTAGTTTGGATTATTTTAAATTTACATTTCTGTAATAAAAATCAGAGTTCTAAAGACCTGTTTAAAAAACCAACAAGTAGTTATATAGAATCTTACAGTCTTCCAGTGCTTTTTGCAGAATTCAGTGAATTTTATCATTATCATGAAGGACTATCTATCTGTTGATCAGTTGGTGGCAGTATCATCCAGCTCTTAAAGCCTTGATGTGGAGCAAGGAAATCTCGGCATTTCTTCCTTTGTATCCAGTTTTTCTTATCTTGGCTAACTACTCAGGCTGTATCTTATTTTATGACCTATTTTCCAGCCCCCTACTTAGTTATGCTTATGTTTTCCTCAGATTTATTTTTACTGCCAAACAATAGAAAATCAAATATACCTTAGAAGCTTAACATAACCCACATAAATTACGCATTTCTACAAAATTTTCTCTGAAGGTTATATCCCAGCTTAATACCTGACTGGTCTTATAGTTATTAAGTAATTCACAAGAGCCTTGCTTTCATTCTTTGGCAGGGGAGTGGGGGTGGGGAAGGATGTCTTCTGGTAGCCACCTTTCTGATGATAAGCTTTCTTAACCTCTGTGGTCCTTGGTTGAGAGTCCGTACCTGCCTCCCACACTTGAATCTTTTTAGTTGTATAAAATATCCAAGATCCTGTGTTCCATGGGTGTACATTGCCTTTGAGATTTTGACATCCATAGCAAGGCATCAGCATAGGATCTTAATGAAGAGGGTTGTGTATGATGCAGGATATCCCAAAAATCTTAGTGTTTTAAGCTATTTGAGTTATTTGAGCTCGAAATTGCACTAAGACTTTTGGGATCACCTGTATACCACTTTTTACTTTTTCAAAACACTTTTTCCTCTCTTATTTCACTTAAAAAAATTGGAAGACTCAGGGATGATAAACTGGCCACTGCCTTTCACATTCCAGTAGTCAGCCAATTGTTTCTGACCCTAGAAACCATGGATCAACCCTTAAAACTTCATTAATTTAACACCCTCTGATTCAGAAATTAGGATACCTGGAAACATACATGATATGAAATAAATCATCATGGGTATTCCTAATTTAGGATAAAAGGCTTCTTTCAAGACTCAGCTCAAATCACACCTTCTGCAAGAGCCCTCTCCAGGGCACTCGTTCCCTGCACTTCCACCCCTGCTCCCATGCCTCTCAAGCTACTTTCCATTTATACACACTCTATAAATTTTGTATGGACTTTTTTTTGCGTGTGGTCTCCCCCATTATAATGAGTTCCCTGAAGGCAGGGCCCATGTTTTAACCTTTCTTTGTAACCTCAAGCTTAGCAAGATTGGTGACATGCTTAATAAATATTTGATTGACAACATATAGTTGTAATAAAAGATGTGCCGGATTCTAATTTAGGTCCTCCTGACTCCAGGTCCAGTGCTCTATACACAGCATTATGCAGCTGCCCATAGATTAGAAGATGGCTGGGACTCTGGAAGGACCTAGGTTCAGGCTTTGTCTTGGACAAGCGTGAGCCAGTCAGGACCTAGGTGCCTTAGGTAACTCTTTAATCAATTAACAAGCACTTATTAAGTGCTCACAATGTACCAGCTACTAAAACTGTAAGTTAGAGTGGTTACCTATGTGCATCATTGGAAGGAGTTTCCATACTAGAATTTCCCTTCATGGATAAACTCACAGATTTGGATTTTTTTTAAAAAAATCTATTAAAATGGTTTGCTAAGCAATGGAATAATGCAAAAAGTATTTGAATGGGGTGGGGGAAGGGAAGGGAAGGAGGATGTTTAAGTTACTTGAAAGAAAGTGGCTAGATATTTTAAGCACTTTTTAAAAACGCTTTTAACAAATTGTTTATAATAGGACCAACACATTGTTATCTTATTCCTGAATCATTGAAGTTTTATAGCATAGCCATATACTGGGTCCATAGAGTGGGATTATGTAATGTAATTATTGTGTAAATATTATGTAATGTAATTATCCTTATCAGAAGTTCACACACATACCAAGACTCCCATCACCAGTCTGAGAGCTGTCTCCTAATACTGGCCTGATGGAGTCAGCATCTGTTCCACAAATCTGTGCTGAAGCCTCCTTTTGGACGGAGGGAAAGTTTCTTCTTCTAATTGTTGAGGACTCCGTAGGTTACATTATTGATCTGTCTGCCTTCCAAATGAAAGATCCCAAAGGGGTAGAATAGCTGGTAGTCACCGCCACCTTTATGAATCAGTCCCTCGAGTCCATGATTAATAATGACAACATGCTAGTAAAAATGAAAATAAAAAGATTATGCAGCTTAAACAGTCCCTGTCTAGAATATCACCAATTGTGAACAAAGAATCAGAGTGTTTCTATAACCTAAAGATATGATTATGCCCAAATCCTATTCTACATCTTATCAAATGTTCCGCTCTACCTGACTACTCTGTATTGACCACAGATCTGCAAAAGAGGCAGAGACTAGATAGTCCAGTCTTCTAATCTATTTTTTCTGGCCTTCTCACTAGTGTGCCTCTTACCTAAAGTGCTGATGGGGCCACTGACCCATGATGAAAGTTGATGCATAGCACCATGATATTTTAGCCAGATATGGGACACTCAACTGAAGCATCCAACAGATATCATTTGATTCACGTGATGATGAAGTCTCCTCAGAACATACTGAAATTCACTTAGTTTCACTTAGTTTCCCCCGAAGACCAACAAAACCAAACCAAATCCTGACTGCCATTCTGTCTGACTTGTTTGCTAATCTTTTGGCTAAGGAGAATTTTCCTGACAGGTCTAAATGATAATGGTTCATATCTTTAGAACAAAGCCTGTTAACTCTCCTTGCAGTTTCATAAAATAGCATGTGCATTAATGAAGAAAATGTCTCTTGATGCATATTCCTTTTGAAATTTTATTCAGCACAATAAAACAATATACATTCTAATAATACTTTTTTTTAAAAAAAAAGAAAAAATTTCTTTTTTAATCCTGTAGTCTAATTTCCTATTGAAATCATAGTTTTTATGACTCTTGGATTTTTAAGTTTTGAGTTTTATTTCATCGTGATTTATCTCAAAATCTAGTGAAAATATAGCAGTACAGACATAATAGTATTTATATGTAACACCTGTCCCAAAATTTGTATGGGACCCTCTTCTTACTAGGGAAGATGATAGTTAAAATGGCAGACTGTTTAATTCCCCCCTTGTTTCCTTGTACCTGTACTAGACATTGGCCTAGCTGGTGCTTTACTCATCCAATTCAGTGAGCATTTGGAGTCTGGAAAATCTGATTTCAAGTCTAGCTTCTGACCCGTACTGGCTGGGCAAACCACCTACCACCTGGGATGGGCAGCCCCAGGCAATCCATCTGGACTAGAAGGTACAGAATAATTGTAGATATTCCTTGGTAAAAGGAGTTTCCTCACTGACAGTTCCTTAGGATGAAATCAAAGTCTACTAGACCCACCCTCCCCACTCCAAAAAAAAGAAAAAAAAAGTAAAAATGCAATGCTAGGCATTGGCAATATAAAAACAACCAAGAAATTCCTTTCCTTAAGGATTTTTTATTTTACTGGTCAGAAAGACTTAGAAAACAAGGATAATGTGGGTACTACTAAAATTTTGGGCTGGGATTAACATTCAGTTAAGTGGCAGAAGTTGGAGACGGAATAAGAAACAAGTAGCACTTCAATATTTGCAAAAAGCATCTCTCACAGTCAGCCCTTTTTATGTTACGTTTGTGATATAGTTTGCAAGCTGACACCTGTGTACTAACTTAGAGACAACTACTGGTCCTCACTGATTAGCGGTTTCAACTTGTCAAACACTAGGACTTTTTTTTTTTTTAGTTTTTTAACCTTTTTTTTTTTCAGTTACTTCTTTGATTTTGCCAACAGTACTCATTTTGAATTTCTTCCCTCATCAGATTGTAAGCTCCTTGAAAGCAGGGACCATCTCTCTCTCGTCTCCTGTCTGTCTGTCTGTCTATGTCTCTCTCTTATCCCCAACACTTAGCACAGTGCCTAGCACATAGTACTTGCTTCATGAATGTTTATTGACTGACTGCTTAGTGGCATTTTCTCTCCCAACATTCATCTTCAGGACTGCCTCACCAAAGCCTTGTCACTAGAGACCATACTTTGGAGGGTTTTAACTCTTTCATGTCTGGAAATTCTGCCCTGGGTTCCTGCTGGTCTGGTTGGTGATGGCCTCATCTGGCCCACAATTATAGGCAGCTCCCCAAACCCTCCTCCATACTTTATTTCCTATTCACCCTGCCTCTCTGCAATTCTGGATCCATGATCAAAAATCAGCTGTGTCCCTGTTCCCAGAAGAGGGAGTTCAGTTTACTCCTCTGTGGCCTCTTTTGATGTTCCTGTAGCATTCCAGACCAGGGCTGGGGAACCTGCAGCCTCCGGGCTACATGTGGCCTGGAGGCTGCAGGTTCCCCACCCGTGTTGCAGACCAAAGAACCCTTTACTGGCTTTCATTCCCTTATGCACGTTATCTTCTTACTAGTCCAATGCAAGATCTTGAGGTCAGGGACTGTGTTTTTTCCTGTGTTTGTTTCTCCAGCGCATAACACAGTGCTTGACATAAAGTAAGTGCTTAATTAATGCTTATTCATTCATTTTCTACCCCATGGTGAAAATGTCCTGTGGATATAATTAAACATTGAACAGAGATCTAGCCTTTGATGAGACAAAAGAAAAAAAAAGGAGATTCTATTGACTGAATCAGCATAGAAGATAGTCTCAGCTGAGAGCTATTCTCAGTGTCTCTGGCACTCCACAGATAGAGAGTTTTTATTCCAACATAAATTCTACCAGAAGTTTCTATTGGTGCTCAGGACCATTATGGTTTTATGTTGTAAGCCAAAAGGATCCTGAATGTGAAGGAAGGAGTGATCTGGCCAGAAATTTTTAGTTACAGAGAGAAATAGGAATATGATCACATGAGAATTAAATTCTAATAATGTAGCGAAATGGTATGCTTGCCTTGTTTTATAGACATAAAAACTGCTGACAGAAACCTGCATGTGCCCAACAGAAGCACAGAGGTATTCTGTTTTCCTCTAACCTTATTATACTTTTGCAGGACTATTCTGAGGGCCTGGTGCCTTCCTTAGCTTTCATAGCTGGATACTGTCCCGATTCTCCCCATCTTGTCCTCCAGCCTCTCTGGTCCCTTTTTTTTCCTCACGCAAGATACTGTATCTCCTGGGCTTATGCATTTTCACTGGCTTTCCCATGGGCCTAGAATCCTCTCTCTCTTTATCTCTCTGCTGTCTGGTTTTCCTGGCTTTTTTAAAGTCTCAGTGAAATTCTCATCTTCTGTGAGAAGCCTTTCCTGGTACCTCTTAATTCTAGAAAATCCTCTCTGAGATTAGCTGTAATTTATCTTGTATAAATCTTGTTTGTACATAGTATTTTATTTGCATGTTATCTCCCCCTTTTTTAGAATGTGAGTCTCTTGAAGGTAGGATTTGTTTTTGCCTTTGTCACCAGTGCTTAGCACAGTTCCTGGAACATAGTAGGTGCTTAATAAATGCTTGTTCACTGACCATACTGACTATTCACCTTGGTATTTTATCTTTTGGTATCTTTTATTATCATTTAAATGTTTCACATGTATTTTTCCTCATGCCAACCTGTCCTCCAATAAAAACAATTCTGACTTCTCTCAATTCCATTTATTTTTCTAAGCATATTTAAAAAATTTAATTTCATCATTTCCCCTGAATTACTTTAGCTATATCTAATTGCTACTTTATTCTAAAAAAATTATTTTTGCTAATTGAATTTCTTCTTTTAGTTCCTTAAGTGTTTTTATTATCCATTTGATTGCGTATTGAGATATTCTGACCTTTTAAAAATATTATTGTCCGTGCTGCTTCAGTGAATTATTTCCATTGTCTTTGCCATTTTTCCATTTCTTTTAATTCAGAATGATATATTTCCATTGTGTCCGAACTATGTCTTGCTCAGGTTTTTAGTGGCTTTTGTAAATTTTCTTTTTGAGGATTTCTGATATTTCAGAATCTTTTTGGCATTTCTTTTGCTGTCTCTGGGAGAAAATGAGGAAATAAGAGTCCCTTGCAATTTATCACTATCACTATACTTTAAGCCTACATAGCTTTTATATGAGTATATCTTTTCTTCCCAAATAAATCACATTATCTAGAAGAACAAGACTAGGTCTTATAATTATTTTGTATACCAGAGAATACCTAACATAGTTCTATGTACTTCATAAGTTCTTGTTAAACAGCCAATTAGTTAAACAGAGGGGAAATTTGATATAGTGAAAAAAAAATATGTGACGAAACCAGAAAGAGACCTGGCTTCAGATCCCAGATCCAGCACTTAACTGTTGAACTTGAGCCAAATCATTTAGCTTCTCTGACCTTCAGGTTCCTCATCTTATCATATGTATGTGTGTGTGTGTATACATATGTATACACACACACACATAAATGGCCGCACAATAACTAGAACGCTGGGCCTGAAGTCAGTAAGACTCATCTTCATGAATTCAAATCCAGCTTCAGACATTTATTAGCTGTGTGACCCTGGGCAAGTCACTTGACCCTGTTTGCCTCAGTTCCTCATCCGTAAAAAGGGCTGGAGAAGAAAATGGTGGACTACTCTAGTATCTTTGCCAGGAAAACCCCAAATGGAATCCTGAAGAATCGGACACAACTGAAATGATTAAACAACGATCCCTCCCTCCCCCCCCCCCCCCCTGTCTCTCTCCCTTCTCCTCCTCCCTCCCTCCCTCCCTTTCCCCCTGCCTACCTCCCTCTCTCTCTCTGTCTCCCCCACTGTCTCCTTCAACCCCTCCCTCTCCCATCACTTTCCTTCTCCTCCCTCTCTCTCCTCCTCCTCCTCCTCCCTCCCTTCCCCCATCTCTACACACAGATATATACACATACACACATATATGTCCATATATATGTATATATATATCATAGTTGTTTATATTTTGTCTCCTGCATTAGACTGTGAACTCCTTGATAGTAGGGACTGTTTTTTAATCTTTGTGTCTCCAACCCTGAGCAAAGTGTGTGGCACATAGTAGGTGCTTAATAAATGCTGGTTGACTGCCTAAATCTTTTACAGGGTAAAAATTACCAGGTCAAACCATATAAGGACTAGTTGAAGGAATTGGGAATGTTTAACATGGAGGAAAAAAATATTTATTGGGGACCAGCCCAGCAAAATATAGAAAGTCAGGCTTACTACCGGGCAATTAATTTTTCAACTAGATCATGGGAAAGGGGATGATAGCTGCTAAAAGTCTCACCATTTCCAAAATTTCTAAAAACTTGCCCTGAACACTTGGTACTTTTAATTTGAGATTCTATAATGGACATATTGTGAAAAAATAAATGTCAGTATTGACATTTTTGCTCCAAATAGAAGCAGGAATCATAAAGGAGTTACAGCTAATTGGAAAGATGATGCAAAGGTTTTCCTTGGAGAAATCCAAAATTAGTTGTCAGAACTGGTTTTGCCTTGTTTCCAAAGGCAACAAAAAACATCTTTTTTTGTGGGTCTCCTTATCTTTCTCACTTTGCACTACTCATGATAAGCATAAACAAAAAAGTATACTGTGAATATAGTTAACATATTAACATTTGAAGAAGTAGAAAAGCACTACAAATAACTCAGTAAGACTCTCCAAATTAAATAAACACATCCTTTGACACTCGGTGATTTTAATGAAAAAGTGAACATAGGGAAGAGTGAGTAGCGAATAAGTATTGGAAAATATGGCTTAAGGTCAAGAACAACAGGTCAGAGGCACATTGAGTGCCTAGAGAACCTAAACCTTCTGGAAAAAGACAGAAGACACTGAGCATGGCAGTAAGCAGCCAGCTGTTGCATCTACTGTATTCTCAGATCTGTTGAGGGCCAGCATTCCCAAGGTCTTTGAGGCTATAGTCAAAGCACACTTGCAGACTACCCACAAAATAACAACACAGTTTAGCTTGAGAGAGCAAAGGACTTAATGGGAACCCTCAGCATATAGACTAGTATGTTTTTAGCTAAATAATATTATTATGTATATTAATATTAGATAGGTTATATTATAACAATATAATATAATATGTTATAAAAATTACCTCTATCATGAAAATAGAATCCTTAGCAATAATTTTAAACATAAAACAAAATCATTCCTGGAAAAAAAAAGGGAAAACCAGGTAGGATCCCGTGGATTAAAATCCTACAGAAGAGGTCAGCCCAATTGAGATGAGAAATGCTCCAGAATGAAATGGTGATGATGACAAAAGTAGAAACAATTCCATTGAAGAGGAAAAAGGGGATTTGTCTGCAAAGGTTGATGGGGATGCCTACCATCTAACTTAGACTTTTAAAAGAAATGCTACAAAGACGGATGTGGATGCCCACCATCTAACTTAGACTTTTAAAAGAAATGTGCAAAAAATGAAAGCCAAGGTAGGTAAAAGAGAGTGAATATAAAAATATGTCATGATCCCATAAAAGAGTAGATGGGACAATGAGAGGCAATAGGGAAAAGTCAAAGCCGTTAAATTCCTATTTTGCTTCTGGTTTCTCTGCCAAGGAGAATGACTTTTGTCTTGGAAATGACACTTGGAGTTGATCTCCAAAATAAGTGAGGAGATAGCAAAAGATTACCTCATTGCTCCTGCAGAATTCAGTGAACTAGTTAGGACCTGATAGAATAAGCAGACGGGATTGCCAAGTACTACCAGGGATACCTGAAAGGCCTTGGACAGCAGGGGAGGTATTGTGTGTTTGGAGAAGGAAAAATAATTTTCAAAAAGGGAGAAGAATAAGGGTCTGGAAGTTGTGAGCCTTGACCTCAGTTTCTGTGAAAATACTAGACTGGATCCTGAAAGAGATGATTAGCAAACATATAGGAACTGATTGCAAAGTCAGCATGGTTTCGTCAAGAACAGGTCATGCTAGACTAACCTCATTTACTTTTTGGACAGTATTAGTAAATGAGGGAAGTACTATAGCCATAGATTACCACAAGGTTTCATAACCTCCTTTGTGTAATGGACCTCTTTGACAAGTAGGTAAAGCCTATAGATCCTTTCTCCAGATAATGTTTTAAAATGTGTAAAATAAAATGCATATTACAAAGAAAATCATGTATACTAGCATATAGCTATTAAAAATGATATATATTAAAAGCTAACTCTACAGTTCCCAATGTAAGAGCCCATGCTAACCAATATTTCAGCAAACTGTTTTATAAAGTACCTTACACCATTCTTCTGAATAAGATGAGGAGATATGAATTGGTTGACAGTACAGTGAGGTGAATTCAGAACAAGTTAGATGCCTGGACTCAATGAATACTTTGTTCAATGTCAGATGATCTCCAAAGTTGTACCCTAGAAATCTAGGCTTGGTCCTGTGCAGTTTAACAATTTTATCAGTGACTTGGATGGAGGCATAGATGGTATTGTCATCAAATTTACAAATGATACAGGGATGGGAAGGACAGTTAATAACACTCTGACTGAAGGATCTTGACAGGCTAGATCACTGACGTGAATCTTACTAGATTTATTATGTGAAATTCAATAAATATAAATGTAAAGTTTGTACTTGTGCACGCGTGCACACACACACACACACACACAGAGAACTTCACATGCACATGATAGGAGAGGCACAGTTAGACAGTGGTTTTGAAAACAGTCTGGAGTTTTGGTGGTTTACACTTTAGTATGAATCAACGTTGTGTTGTCAGTCCAAAAAGTGTTGCAGTCATAGACTGCATTCAAAGAGACATAGCTTTCAGGAACAGGAATGTCATAATGCCACTCTACTCTGCCATCACCTGACCTCATTTGGAGTTAAGTATTGTGTTCAGTTCTGGGTGCCAAGCTTTAAGAAATATATTGATGAGCACTGGTGAGAGACGTTGAGTCCATGTCATCAGGATCAGTTGAAGAAACTGTCAACAGTTAACCTTCAGAAGAGAAGACTCAGGAATAGCATGATAGCATGTTCAAATATTTGAATATCTGTCATGCTGAGCAGAAATTTGATTTGTTTGTTTTTTATTTTTTACCCTGGATGGGTGGACGTTGCAGAGGCAAATCTAGGCAAATGTAAACTTGATGTTAAGAAAAGCTTCCAGTGGTTTGAACTGTCCAAAAGTGGGAAAGGCTGCCTCGAGAGGTGATGAATTCTCTCTTCTTACAGGTCTTCAAGATGAGGCTGGAAAACCATTTGTCTGGTATATTGTCATAGGAATCCTTTGGTATGACTTGGACTAGATGTGTGTAGAGGTTTCTTCTAACACTCAAAATCTGTAATTTTGACACAGTATATGGAAGGGAAGGAAAAAGTAAGAAGCTGGAAGGAAAAGGAGAAGCAAGGCCAAAAGCCAAATTTCTGAAGCTCTCTCTACTACTCTAGTTAAACCATATCATGTCCTTCCTGTCTATCATGAGCCCTTTTGCTAGGAATGGAGACTGGATGTGCCTAGAAAGTGATGAAAAAAAATACTTATCTATTTTGTTTGAAGCAATTCAATTCAGTCATCAAGAATGTGAATGTAAAAACACACTTTAGGTGGTATTGCTCACTACTTAGAATTTGTATGACTTTTGTATAGGTGGTCCAGTGCAGATGTCTGTACTTTGGGTTTTCTTTTGCTTGTTTCAGAGGCACTATATTACCCAACTATGGACTTATGCTCGTTTTGTCGAAGCAACTCTTCATTGTTTTTACCACTTTTACCACTTTTTCTCACATTTTCCCTATGGCATATACTTTTTTCTTACCTATAATGTTCTTTCATTTCTTACTGCTCCTAATTATAAAACATCCTACTTATGTGTTCCCTTGAATAGACTCCGCTTAGAAGGGTATATCCTATAATCCCTAATAAATTTTCTTTAAATTATATACTGTAGTTTTTAAATATTAAGAAATTTTAATATTTTAAAAAGTTAATATCTTAAGATAGTTATTATCTGATCTTTATTATCTGAAACTAAAACATTTATCCTAAAATATTAAGATATTTTAAATACAGTATTTCCTGTCAGGTATTTTCAGAATAGAGAATCAAACTATAGACTTCAAATTTGCTGAGATTATTTAATTATTTTGCTATTAATGATCCCTTATTAAACTAAAGAAGAAATTTTTCTTAAGAAATTATAAATTCAAATATAATCATTTAACTTATTTTAATTTTATTGATTATTAATTTATTTAATAAAATAAATAATAAAAAATAAATATTAAATAAATAATAAAATGAATGGAATAAATAATAAAATAAAATTTATTTAATAAAATATATTAATTTAATTTAATTGATTTTAAGGTAAGCAAAAGAAACCAAAGTGGTTCTTGCAAAGTATGTTGGATACAGAAGCATTCTTGAAAATAATGAGGGAGGCATTCTCACTTCAATGCAAAGACAGAGGAGAAGGATATTAAAACATTTGTATGGCAAATGGATCTTTTTTCAATATGAACCATGTGACTGCCATGAAAATTAACAGTGCTCTTCAGCATGGGTCTAAATGCTTAAGTCCAATACCTCCCTGGCCTGAATTCTGTCCCAGTAATTGTTAAGACAGTGATAACTATAGGGATGCTCCAGACCCTTCAACCATAATTGAATATCTGTGTTTTTAAAACTATTTTATCTTAATGACTGAATTTTTCAGGATATTTTTAGATGTTTTTATTTCATCCAGACATAGCCTTATGTAGACTATGAAGACATCATATCAGATAAATAGTGAAAGGAAATGAACAGGCAGTTTTCAAAGGAAGAGGTCCAAGTTATCAATAGCTACATGAAAAAAATGCTCCAAAGCATTAATAATTAATAGTTAGGGAAATTCAAATTGATGAAATGCTGAGGTTGCTGTTTATACCTGTTACATTGGCAGAGATGACAACAAAGGAATATGGCATGTTGGAGGCACTGATGGAGTTGTTAATTAGTATAGTGTTTCTAGAAAGAAATTTGGAACTATACCCCAAAAGTCATTTAACTCTGTATTCTCTTTGACCCAGCACTACACTCCTAGGAATATACCTCCAAAAGGATCAGAGAAAGAGGAAAAGTATCTATATATACAAAAATATTTATAGCTACTCTTTGTAGTGCCAAAGAACAGGAAACTAAGGGATTGTCCCTCTGTTGGGCAATAGCTGAACAAATTATGGTTTATGAATGTAATATAATATTCTCATGCTATAGGAAATAGAGAGATGGTTTCAGAGAGACCTGTGAAGACCTGTGTGAACTATTGCAAAGTTAAATAAGTAGAACCAGGAGAACAATTTATATAATTACAATATAATTACGACAACTGTGAAAATCTAGAGGATCAGTGGTGAAGCATGTCCTGTTCCTCCTGACAGAGAGATGATAGACCAGGGTGTAGAATGAGAAATACGTTTTTGGATATAGCCAATTTAGGAATTTCTTTTTCGTCACTCTACATATTTTATAAGTATTTTTCCCTTCCCAGTTGGGAGAGGGAAAAAGGTGGAAGGGAAAGAAAAATAAATGCCTGTTAATTGAAAAGAAAAATATGTTTAGAAGACATCTGAAAGAGCCAAATAATTTCAGGTCAACAAACATTTTCAGGCAACCTTCAAAAAATAGCATAAGGCCAACAGTGGATTTGAGCTATTTCACTGACTATTTCTAGAAACCAAATGTTTCCATTTAAAAATCCTAGTCAGTGAGTTAACTTTTTATTTATACTTCAGTAGGACGCTGATCTTATTAATGTGGTTACTTTTTTCCCCCCATGATACAGATCAGAAACCAGTTATCAGTGGTCCCATCTTCTTGTCCTAAGAAATTCTTCTAGTGCTTACTCCCCAAAATTCTTAATAGAGAATTTGCCCAATATACTGGAGACTTTTTGCTTACTTCTTTTTTTTTGGAGGGTGGAAGGCAGGGCAATTGGGGTTAAGTGACTTGCAGAAGGTCACACAGCTAGTAAATGTGTCAAGTGTCTGAGGTGGGATTTGAACTCAGGTCATCCTGCCTCCAGGGCTGGTGCTTTACTCACTGTGCCACCTAGCTGCCCCTTGCCTACTTCTTTTACTATGCTGTAGGTACCAGTGATGCCATCCACCTTCTGCTTTTGTTTTTTCTAAACTTAACACTTGAATTTATAATTTGTCAAGAAGTCTTCTCTTTACCATTATAATTTCTGTGATTTGCCTAATTTCTTTTTATTTCTATATCTATTAGTTAGAATTCTCCAAAAACCCTTTTAGAGAACTGAGCCATACAAATTTGAACCTCAACTTTGTGATCCAAAGAATTGTCTTCTAAAAAAAGCTCATATTTCTATGAGTAAGGACTCATGCTTAACAGTATTCATATTTATCCTTTAACAATTATTATTTGTTAAAATCACATGTTTTAAATGTATATCTAACATAGTTATAACTTGAAGCACCAAATTTTGGCAGAGGTGAGAAATATGCAGTTTCCCTTTATTCTATTTAAAGATACTTATATACCTAAATCAGACCAAATAAAAATAGTAAAATTTTTACTCTAATTTGTGTCCAAGCCTATATATAAATCCGTCAACTCAGTTACTTCTAGAGGCCAGCCTATATGATGGATAAGTAATTTTGCATTTAATAGGGAGTCTGATCACCATTAAATTTACAGAAACATTACTTCATCATGTGCAGTACATGTGACCTGTTGGGGGACCACAGTCATGAATCAAGATAGTACTACCTCATATTATAATGAAAAGTCATCTTTTCTATCCTGTGAACCATAAGACAAGCATTCTAGCACGGCAAAACAAAGTAGGAATAGGACAGGCTATTTAACTTAGACATTAAAAAGAACAGAAGAAAAATATTCCATCTTCTTTTTAATTCGTGTTACTCAATAAACAAATTCCTTCCTCACTTTCTCCTGATATCTCAAGGGAATCGGTAGAGAAATTTGGCTTTTTACCTGTGATCGCTTATCCTTACCACATGACCAACTCATCTTTTCTTTCTATCAGACAGTTCCTTGATGAAATCTTATACTTCTGTTCTTCAAAGTGGCTCATTGGTTATATGTTTTACCTTGCTTATATCAACCAACGCCTCTTTCCATTGCCATCTGTATGGTATTCAATTTTAATTCTTGGAAAACTATTCTCTTCCATCTTTTGCAGCCATACAGCAAGACTAGTAGTGAGTCACTATTAAATTTATGGTTCTTTATGTTTGTAAGATACACAGGGTCATTAAAGAAACTCTGCAGTTTCCCAGTGGAAATCCAGTCTGCTCTCCTTGACTTGGTTAACCATTGTCTGAACTCATTGTCCATCGATACTCTCTGTCCCAGTGCTTCTAACTGGAATATCTAGAAAATTTCACAATCTACTAGGAATCCTCTTCAACTAGGACCTTCTCGGTTGTATCTTCTCTTTCATTGTGCTGAACATGTTTGACAAGTGTAAATCTCATTTTATGCCTTATCTGATGTTTGTGGTTAGAGAGTCACTGAAGAGTGTTATTTCTGTTGTTATGTCTTTCAAGGAGTTTCAAGTGATTTTAATGTATGGGATGGTATGGGAGATGCCTTGTTGGATAAGAGTCTTGAAGGCAGTATTTTGCTGTGTCAAATTAAATGCTTTTTCTAATCATAAGAAGCAGAATAGGACCTTATATTATCTTGATTTCCTTCCAAAAGTAGAAATGCTGGCATTTATGCAGCATCTACAGACTCTTTAAAAACTAATATCATAACTCCATTTATGGATACAGGAGCCTTTCTTTGCCTCCTGACCCCAAACCACAGAGCAACTCAGCCTTTTACATGTCTCCAATTGTTTGTGCGTATATTTGCGGCCAGTTTTCATGATGATTATGGACCACCATGGCCTCATTGATCATGTAACAATCTGAATTGAACCTGTGGTAATCTTGAAAATCTTCACAGTGACCCAAAGAGTGCATTTTAATCAGGCTGTGGTCTGCTTCTTTACTCTGCATAGACATAGGAGATCAGTGATAAGAATAGAAAGAAAGCCCAATGTGTTTGAATCCTGGCCTCATAAATAATTCACTTTCAAAAGTTCCTTTTAAAACACTTGTCTTCCTTCAAGAAGTAAAGGTAAGAGCAGGAGGCATGAATCCTGTTTTGTTTATTTTTACATTCTTGTACTCCATAGCAGGGGAAGGATATTATAAAGGAATTTTTTTTCCTGTTAGCCCTGACCTTCCTCCCTAGCCTAGATCCCTTTGGCCTGCTTCTCTGAATTAATATTCCTCCCCATAGTTATCTTTGCTGTTCCTGTGATATACTGCCCTGCCTATAACTCTCTGGGTAAAGAATGAATAAGAAAAAAGGGGAGAATAGGGACAACCTGAACTGTGACTTCCCTTAATCAGAATGTATATCCGGGATAACAGAGTACAAACAGGCCTCTTACTTGATGCTTTTAAAATAAGGTTTATCCACTTAATTTGATCTTACTGTTGTAGTTCAGTCACTTCAGTTTTTTGAATGTGATTATTGTCATGCCAAATAGTAAAACTGATAACTATATTTCTGCCTTAAAACTCAATTTTACAAACCATATAAAACATAGTAATGGTTTATACATACCTTTCATTATAGGAAAATAATAAGCACCTCCCTTCCATTCTTTTGGGTACTTTTAAGGTTTTACTTTACACTCAACAAAATGGCAAAGTTGACAAAGGCTATGAGTTCTCAGTATTGGAGGGGCTTTGAAAAGATAAGCACACTAATGCACTATTGAGAGATCTGAATTGGTCCAGCTAGTCTAGAAAGCAGTTTGAAATTATGCTACCAACGTGACAAATGTCCTTACCTTTTGACCAAGAGATCCCGTTGCTAGGCACACACCCCAGGCAGATCCACAACAGAAAGTAAGTCCCTGTGTACACCCAAATACTTGTGGCAGCGCTTTTTTGGTGACAAAGAATTGAAAATAGAGTCAACATCTGTCAATAGGGAAATTGTGGTATATGGCTAAAATGGAATCTTAAAGCACTTTAAGAACTGACAAATATGAAAACATGAACTGACAGAAAGCTGTCTTCGCTATTCTACTCAGTGCCTCATTATTAACGATATTAAAGATAATAAACAATAATAATAGACATTTATATAGCACTTTACAATTAACAATTATCTCATTTGATCCTTAGGATGACCTTGTGAAGTACATGTTATTTTTTATCACCATTTTACACAATGAGGAAACTCAAACTCAGAGAGTTTAAATGATTTGCCCAGGGTCTATTAATTGCCTGCGGCAGGATTTGAACCCAAGTCCAGCACTCTATCCACTATGCCACATGGATTGTCTCTTCATCTTTCACCTAGAATATTGCGTTATTAAGTGACCTCTTTGCTTGAAGTTCTTCCTCACTGATGCCACATTATTCTTCCTTTGCCTTTGATTCTGTCTCTTTCTCTTTTCAAAAATATCTTGCTTGAAGTTCATTCTTTTCAAATAATGTTTCTTTTCTTTCAAATATGGCCAAGCCTCCTTTTGGCTCTCCTCTCTTCTTCCCCTTTAATGAGTCATCCAAAGAGTAGTGCTCTGAGTCTGAAATTTAAACTGTAAAATCCACATTCTATATTACGTGGAACGTTGAGATTTAAACTCGAAGGCTAGTAGGCCATTTACCAAGTACACAGTTGAGTCACAAAGTCCAGCTTACTCTATAAAGTCAAGTTTGTAAATGTCTGTTTCAAACCCAAAACAAAGAGGCTAGTTCTGACTGTCATCCATTTACTACTCCTTGAGCTGAAGTTAAAATTGTGCCCCATGGCAGCCACCAGAAACTTCTGAAAGGTTTGTCTTTTGCATCCTGTATTCGAAACAAGAGCCTTCTAATTGTCAACCTCTGCCTAGGCTACAGCTCAGGTCATTTATCCTTATCACTGCTTTTATTTCCTCATTTAGAATGTTCTGTTTTTCTCAACTTTAAGGTTTTTTTCCTTAAATTTCCTCTTTTAAAGGGGATTTATTTAAACTATTTCCTATCCCAGAACATATTTTTCTCTTTACTTTTGTGTACTCAAGGGTAATCCTTTACTTACATACCAGTTTAAAATTAGAAAACACCCATATTTATGTTGTGTTCTTGTCCAAACCAAACGGGGAAGCAGAAATAAGACATGTAATTGGAGAGTTTTCTTTTCTCACATGCATTAGCTGTAATCTATAAAAAAAAAAAATTAGGTGGATTAGCCTAAAGCTATCTTAGAGATGACTTTTTCCCTCCCTACGCTGTCTGGGCAACTGAATCCTTTTGGCATTTTGGAAATGTCAAATTAATTGGGTTTCCCAATTAATTTGACATTTCTCCAGAAGTTTGGCTTCCAAATCTCAAAGCTGTTCAGATTTAAGTTTTGTTCATTTCATGAGTATTTTCACAAGTGCTTATCAGAGTATGTCAGTTTCTGGTTGTGTGATTGGCGCTTTGAACATGTTACTTAACTATCAACAGATACTTATTTAGTAGGCAGCATTTATAATGCATTGTCATTTTAAATCTGGTTAGCATGAACCAAAATTCAGTGAGTTGGTATACAATTAAATGACAGATACCAGCTGCTTGTTGTATTTCAACATAGTGTGCAAATTCCCTACCCAATTTTCAAGTGAGAAGCTGGAAGTGGGCTTGACAGATTAACCTGAAAATTCCTGCTCCTTTGCTGAAATAACCAAGGGCTTGGCTAGACATATTTTGAATGGTCTTCAAATGCAAAATATGAGAGGCGGTTGGTTCTCAATGTTAGGTTATCTTTTAATCCTTTCTTAACTTTGCGAATAAATATTTTTAAAAGCATTTTCAGTTTTCCCTTTTCTTCATAGATATACAGGTAGTAAAGTCATTAGAATCTGTTTTCTTCATTCTCATTTCCAGTGTTTGGGTAAGAACAATTTTGTTATACTGCTTTTAGATTCAAAATGCAGTATCTGCTATATCCTATCAAAAGATGATTCACTTTAAAAAGGGCCTTGTTTTAGTCATCTTGTCTCAAATGAGAAGAGCTGATTTATAGAGTCCTGATGAATAACTACTCATCCATCTTAAGTACACTCACAGAGATATTTTGATTAAGCATAAAAAAATTGATGTTAAATAGGGTGAATTCTTTTCCATCTCATCTCCACCTTCTGGTCTCCCTGTCTTGCTTTATGTCCCACCTGAAATCTCACCTTCTACAATAAACCCTTTTAAGTCTCCCTTAATTCTAGTGTCTTTCCTTTGTCGATTATCTCTAATTTATCCTATCTTGTTTGTACATAATTGTTTCTATGTTATCTCCCTCTTTAGACTGTGAGCTCCTTGAGAGTAGAGACTGGTGGATTTTTTCCCTCTTTCTTTGTATACCCAACACTGGTCCATTATAGTAAATGTTTGTTGACTGACAGGTCAATTGGAGGAATATTATTAATGGGTCAATCCACAGAGGGCTTACTTTATTCTAGCATTTTTTTTCTCCCTGGTTATTTCATAACTAGGAATATCATGTTAGAACAATTTTGTGAATCAGGTTAATACTTTTGGGTCTCCTCCAACAGTGATTAAATTAGGGGGGGTGATAAACTTTTCATTTAACGAGACGGATGCATAATTTTAGGACTTCATAGTTCCATTTGTAAATCCATTCTTCCAATTCTGATCCTAAAAAAAAAAAAAAGCTGTCTGCACCACTTGTCTCCATGTCCTCTCTTACTCATTCTTCAGTCCTTTGCAATACGGTTTCCATTCTAATCACTCAACTGGAACTGCTCTCTCAAGGTGCCAACAATCTCTGCATTTCCAGAGCATAGCACAGTATCTGACACATAGTAGGTGGCTAATAAATACTTGTTGGCTAGAATTGACTTGCAGGTCAGATAGTCTTTTCTTAGTACTTATCCTTCTTGACCTCTCTGCCACATTTGCTGCTAGTGACTGCCCTCACTTCCTAGTTAATTCCTCTTCTCTGTGTTGTTGTGACACCACTCTCTCCTGGTACTCCTCCCAGCTAGCTCACCACTCTTGTCTCCTTTGTGACCAGAGTCCTAATCAGGCTTCTCACTTCACATTTTTTTCTTGGCTTCTCGTCAATTCATATGGTTTTCATCATCATCTCTATATAAATAACTCTCAGGTCTCCCAGTCTCTCCTCTGAACTTCGGTTCCATATCACTAACTGCTTATTGGACATTTCAAACTGGCTGTCTCAGAGATATCTTAAATTCATTATCTTCTACCCAATGATTCTGCCCATCCCTCTTTCAAACTTCCCTATTTCAATGGAAAGCACCACCATTATTTCAGTCTCCCACATAAATAATAATAGCGTATTCAGCTGCCAAATATTGTCATTTTTCTCTGTAAAGTACCTCACAGTCAACCCTTTCTGTCTGTGGCCACAACCACCCCCTTAGTTCAGGCTCTTATCACTACTTGCTTAGACTGCTACCAAGTTCTTCTCATTCCAGTCCATTCTCCACACAGCTACCAAAGGGATTTTCCTTAATCACCGATGCGACCATATCACTCTTCTCAGTAACTCCATTGGCTTCCTAGTGCCTCTACAATAAAATAGAACCTGCCTGGCTTTTAAAGCCCTCCATAGCCTGCCCCTCACCTATCTTTCCAGCCTCTTTTTCAGTGTTCTCTTTCCTGAAATCTATAGTCCGTCCAAAATGATCTTCATACTTGTCAACATGCCTCTGCTCTGGCTGTCTCCCATGTATAGAATGTACTCCCCCTAACCTCTGATTCAAAAAACCATCTTTTCATTCAAGTTACAGTTCAAGAACTAGCTTTTGCTTGAATCTTTTGTTGATCATTTCAACTGCTAAAAGCACCCTTCTGAATTTATATACTATTTTTAATTAAAAAAATTACCTGTATTGCTGGCACCTAGCACAGTGCCTGATACGTAGTAGGTATCTAACAAATATTGATTGATTTCACACGATCAGCATAAAGTTGGGGACTAATTTTCTTTATGTCGTTCAGTATCCTATTCCATAAGGACATGAGGCATCTGTAAGCAGGACTAAACATTTAAAATATCTGAACGTTCCAAAACCTTGGAGCAAAATGGAAATTTGGATCAAATTATAGTATATACGTGATTTTAAGTGCCCTTTATAGACCTATAGTCTCCTTGAATAAGAAAGTAATAATGCCATTATTCTCACCTATTGTAAGACCACATCTTTGGTATTATGTTCAGTTCTTTTTTTAAAAATAATTTATAGAAATATAGTTTCCCTTCCTCCCACCTCTGTCTCCATTTTACAAAAAGAAAAAAGAAAAACATTCCTTGTAGTAAATATGCATATCAAGCAAAATAAATTCCCTCATTGGCTATGTTCAACAAAACATATGTCTTATATTCTGTGCCTTGAATCCATTTTTTTTCTTTCTAGAGGAAGCTAGTGGTTCAGTGGACAGAGCGCTGACCTGGAATCAGGAAGAACCTAGTTCAAATGCAACCTGAGATAGTTACTGGCTGTGTGACCCTGGGCAAGTCACTTAACCTGTTTGCCTCAGTTTCCTCAGTTGTAAAATGTAGATATTAAGAGCAACTACCTCACAGGATTATTGTGATGATCAAATGAGAATTATTTGTTAAATGCTTAGCACAGCAGCTGGTACTCAGTAAGCACTATATAAATATCTATTCCCTTCCCCTTTCCTTTCAGGAGGTGGACAGCATGTGTCATCATTGGTTCTCTGAATCATAAATGATCATTATGTTAAGTCTTCTTACAGCATTCAAAGTTGTTTCTTTTTACAGAGTTATTTTTTTTGTATAAATTACTCTTCTGGTTTTATTTACTATGTTCTGAATTAGTTCATTCAAATCTTTTCATGTCTCTTTGAAATCATCTATTTTTTCATTTCTCATAGCACAATAATAGTCCATCATATTCATATATCACAGTTTGTTTAGGGATTTCCCAGTTGATGGTCATCCCCTTCCACTTATTTGCCAGCACCTCGTACTTGAGGAAAGACATCGTTAAGCTAGAGAATGTCCAGAAGAGGGCAACCAAATACATAAAGGGCCAGAGGTTGATGTCATATGAAAATCAGTTGAAGGAACCAACAGTGTTCAGGCTGTATAAGAGAAAACATTGACCATGACAAAAATGTTTTGGTTTTTTGAAAGGCCGTCATATGAAGAGGGTTTAGACTTTTCAATTTGGTTTTAAAAGGCAAAACCTAGAATATTGGCTGAAGCTTTGAACTTCCATAATTTAGGTAGGCTTAATGTCATGAAGAATTTTCTTTTCTTCTTCTTTTTGTATTTGTAATGTGATGATACCTTGTTTCTTTTTTAAATTATTATTTATGTATTTTCAAAATTCATTTAAAAATAATTATGTACTTATTTTTAACATTCTTTTCTTTCTAAATTTTGAGTTCCAAATTCACTTCCTGTCTCCCTTTCTCCCTCCCACTCCATCCCCCACTGATAAGGCAAGCAACATGATATCAATTATACATGTAAAATCGTGCTAAACATATTTCCATATTAGCCATGTTGCAAAAAAAGCAAGAAAAATAAAGTGAAGAAATTATGTTTCATTCTTCTCCATCAGTTCTCTCTCTTGAGGTGAATAGCATTTTTATCTTTTGGAATTGCCTTGGATAATTTCATTGTTCATAATAGCTAAGTCATTCACAATTGATCATCATAAAATATTGCTGCTACTATGTACACTGTTCTCTGGTTTTGCTCATTTTACTTTGCATTGAATCATATAAGTCTTCCCGGGCTTTTCTGAAAGCATCCTGCTCGTAATTTCTTATAGTATACCTACTATTCCATCACAATCATATACTACATTTTGTTTGTCCGTTCTTCAACTGATGGGCATCCCCAGAATTTCCAATTCTTTGCCACCACAAAAAGAGCTGTTTTAAATACTTTCGTACACATGGGTTCTTTTTTTTTTTATTTCTTTGGGATACTGACCTAGTAGCGGTTAAAAGGTCAAAGGGTATGAACCCTTTGTTCCCCAGAATGGTTGGACTAGTTACCAACTTCACCAATAGTGCATTTGTGTCTCAATTTTTCCAAATCCCCTTCAACACTTGCCATTTTCCTTTTCTGTCGTGTTAGTATGATCGGTGTGAGGTGGTATTCTAGAGTTTTTTAATTTGCATATCTGTAATCACTAGCGATTTAGATCATTTTTTCATGTGACTGTTACTGGCTTTGATTTCTTCTTCTGAAAACTGGCTGCTCATATTCTTTGAACATTTATCAATTGAGAAAATGAAGAATTTTCTAACAATAAAAGTCTTCCCAAAATGGAATGGGCTGCCTCGGGAGGCAGGGATAGTCTCCAAGAAGGATCTTCAAGACCATTCTTTCCTTCCTTCCTTCCTTCCTTCCTTCCTTCCTTCCTTCCTTCCTTCCTTCCTTCCTTCCTTCCTTCCTTCCTCCCTCCCTCCCTCCCTCTCTCTCGCTCTCTCTCTCTCGCTCTCTCTCTCGCTCTCTCCCTCCCTCCCTTTCTCTGTCCCTCCCTTGCTCCTTCCCTTCCTTCTTGTTAGCAAGTAAACTCCTGGAATTCTGGATGGGATTCCTGTGGCCAAACATATGTGAGGATATGGAAAAGATTTGTACAAAATTGGTTATCAATATGTCCCATTAATGGAATAAATACCAACATTGCTAAGATTACAGATCTGTTTGGATATTTGGTATGGTATATGCACACATACACACATACATACATATGTATGTGTGCATGTATATATATATATAAATATGTAATAATAATAATAATGATAGTAGCAATAATGTTGTTGTTCAGTCATTCAGTCCTGTTCTTCATGACCCCATGGAACCATAGCATGCTAATGCTGTCCGTGGGGTTTTCTTAGCAAAGATACTGGAGTGATTTGCCATTTCCTTCTCCAGGTGTAATAATAGTAATAGGATAATAGAATAGAATAATAGTAACATATAGTAATAAAATTGTCTGTCATATATTTGCATACATATGTATATATGCTTCCTATCATCTCATTTGTGTGAAAAGGAGATGTCTTCTGTCTCCAATAACTTAGATGTTTCTCTATCCAAAGCCTTTTTTAAAAAACTAGACAATAAGGGGAAGATAAGAAACATTTATTATTTCTTTATTAATCAAATGTGTGCCAAGTACCTTTTAGAAAGATTTACAAATATTGTCTCATTTGATCTTCATAACAACCACGCGAGATAGGTGTTGTCACTAGCCCCATTTTACATTTGGGGAAACTGAGGCAGGCAGAGTTTATGTGACTTTCCCAGTTAGGAAATGTCTGAGGCCAAATCTGAACTTGGATTCTCCTCATTCTAGGCCAAGCACTCTATCCAGATGCTTCTGGTCAAACAGATGATAAGCATCATCAGCTCAGAGCTTTAGAGTTTAAAAGGATGCTGGAGGTCATTTGCACTTAAAGTCCCAAACTCTCGTTTTACAAATGAGTAAACTGTGGACCAGAGAAATTAAGTGACTTGCCTACAGTGACACTTTGCTTCTAACATCTAGAG
The DNA here is from genome assembly GCA_028646595.1 of Phalanger gymnotis. NCBI lineage: Eukaryota > Metazoa > Chordata > Mammalia > Diprotodontia > Phalangeridae > Phalanger > Phalanger gymnotis. Next base: position 283,058,961 of record CM053626.1, on the reverse strand, counting down.
CAGGGGTGGGGAACATGCAGCCTTAAGGCCACATGTGGCCTTCTAGGTCCTTGGGCGTGGCCTTTTGAGTCTAAGTTATACAGAATAAATCCATTTATTAAAGAGATTTGTTCTGTGAAGTTTGGATTCAGTCAAAGGGCCACACTTGAGGACCCAGAGGGCCATATGTGGCTTCAAGTCTGCAGGTTCCCTATCCCTGGTCTACAGTGACAAATTGCAGAACTAGTAGTGTTCATCCTCCTTCCATATCTTTGATTCCTGGTTATAAGGATGGGCATAGATACATTAGCATCTAAATTGATGGCAATAGGAGGAAGCCCACAAGGAAAGAAGGCACTGAGTTATTTTTCCCTCACTAATGAAAATAGTGGTAGCCCATTAAAACAGAAGTAGATCTTGCCCTGGAAATGGAGAATTGTGTTGTGCTTCACTTGCCATCATCCAGCCTCTTCTTGAAAACCTCTGGTGGGAGAGGAGCCAGTACTACTGGTCAGTATATGATAATTTAAGAGCAGCACAGCAAAAAAAAGCCAGAAACCAAAACCAGAAAATCTTGGTTCAAATCCAGCTCAGGTTACTTACTAGCTGTGTGATCTTGGACAAGTCACTTTAATCGTTTTTATGTCCTCCACTCTTTTGTCAGTCTGGTAAAAAAAATCCCTCTTGGAATAATGTTTTTAAAATCATAAACTAAAATATATAGGATTACAAAGGAAACCCAGCTATGTCAAAATTCAGTTAGTAAAATATTAAACTTATTCACAGACCCCCTATAATCTATCAGTGGACATCTCATGGATCTGTGGACCCCAGGGTAAGAGCCTGTGTATTGGATATTTTTTTTTAGTTCTTAATCTATTATCTTATGCTATTGTTGCCATTTTACCCATAAAACTAGATAGAGGGGCATAGTAGAGGGTCCTGGATCTGAAATCAAGGGAAGTAAATATTGAATCTCAGCCCCCACTGACTGATTTGATCTTGAATACTCCTTTAATCTCTGTATGCTTCATTTACCCCATCCATGAAATGAGGGAATTGGACTAAAAGGTGATCTTTAAGGGCCCTTTAAGTTTTAAATTCTACAATCCCATTGAATAGAGGATGTTTTTTTGTTTTTTATTTTGTTTTGTTTTTACAAGTTATTGTGAAGGAGTATAATCCAGGTTACAATATATAAACATTTTACCTAAAATATTTTGTCATCCTGAAAAAAAGTCAGAATGTTTGATTTTCTAGTTTTTCAGGGCAAAAAAACCCAAAAAATAAGAGGAAAAGACCTTTTTATTCTCTTTTTTGTAGTTTTTCATTGTTTCCTAGGTTATTATTAGCTCTCTGCAGTATTGTACCTAAATATCATGAATGGCTGCCTGCCCACTTTCTTCATCTTAGAGGTCAGGATCTTAATTTGGCCACGGAAGAAACTGAGGCTCAGAAGGTGAAATAACTTGTTCCAAGTTCCATCATCCTAAGTCACATCTTATATAGAGAGAATTCACTGAAGTATTATGCCTGATACATCTTATTGGGCCATGGGACCTCACTGATCCTTTGTCATACCTGGCCAGTTGCCAAGAGTTAGCCCATTCCTTGGGGTTCAACTTAACCTATACTTGGTTGTTTACAAGGAAAATAATATAAATAATCTAAAATAAACCCAAGAACGCTTGGATGTTCTGCAGTTCCTACGTTGTAGAAGATAATACTATTGAGATGATGCTCTTTTAATATTATCCTCATACACACAGTGAATATAAAAAATGTTTTAGATGGAAAATTTTGGCTTTTATTATTGAAGATCTCCAATCTAAGAGGGTCCATATTAATCTGAGAAACTCAATTTTATTATTTTCCAAGTGATTGCATTTCCAGTAACAGTCTTGTCATATCAAAGATGTTTGCCTTTTAGTAATTCTGTGTTCTCATAAAATCAGTCGTGTGCTTGGGACCAGTCTTTCCAACATACTGAAAGGCTTGGGAACATCCTGGCACTGCAAAATATCATTAGCGTTACACAAACAGTTCAGACACAGGGTGTGTCATCCCTGCTTCTTTGAGGCTTAGTCCTTGATCTTCCATCTACGCTCTGTCATTTGCCCTTGTACCACCCCTCTGGTTTGTTCGGTGATCCAGGGGGGACTAGAGCACCTTGCGTATAAATGCCCAGTATAATCTTCGACTTTTATTCTTGTTATTAGAAAGCAAGTGGGAATAAAGGTCAGGGTTTTTGCTGGCAGGCTGTCTGATTTTTTTTTTCACTCAGCAATCACATGTTAAGAGGAGCTAGTTCATCTGTCTGCGGGCTTAGGCTTCAACAGCATAAGCTGTCAGACTAACATTGATTGAAGGTGGACTGGGAGGGGGAAGCGCATCTGTCCAATGGCTGGCTTGCCATTGGCTTCTTATTACAGCATTCTCCCCTGAGACACACCCTGCATGCTCATTCACCTACCTCCTCCTCCTCCTCCTCTTCTTCCCTCCCCTTCTTCTCCTACCCCTTCATTACTGATTCACAGCAAGAGGCAGCAGCAGCAGCAGCCCTGCTTGTCACGAATCAAGGATTGCAATGAGCTCATCCTTTTCTCCTTGCAGCCTCACAACTGCTTTAGCTTTCTGGCTCCTGCTGCTGCTGTCTGCTCACTTATACACAAACACACACATGCATACACACTCACACCCTAGGCCCTGCTAGGTGGCTTTGCTGGTTTTTTTGTTTGTTTTTTTTTTTTTTTTTAGATCTGAACTCTTGTGCATTCACTCTTGGCTGTTTTCTTAGCTTCACTGGCTCTCACCGTTTTATATTTAGATCAACGTTTGCTTTTTGTTTTGCTTTGCCAATCTACTCCGGGGCTCCTGAACAGTGGATGGTTGGCTTTTATGGTGGCTAGAGTCAAAATGCTCTTCTCAAGACGTTAGCTGGCAGTTCCCACCACACTCAGGCGTGTACGACATCCTCTAGGGGAGACCTTAGATTGTCTCCCCTCCTCCTGTAGTTCTTCAGACTGTGGATAGAGAGACCAAGTCTTCTCATTCTGGATACTTACCTCTTACTGCTCATGGAAGAAGGGGTGCCCTGCCCAGCCCCAGCTACTAAGCTCACACCTCCTGTCAAAAAGTCCCAGGACATGCACGACGAGAGGAGCAAGCTGGTGAATGAGTACGCATGCCGAGTGCTGGAGCTTCTGGGGATGGGCCATCGCCTGTTTGTGCCTCGGCTTCTGGCGGTGAGACCACTTTTTATTGAACTTCATTTTTAGGAAATCTGTCAGCTTTTTTGCCTAGGAGAATCCCCTGCAGCCCTGGACGAGGCTTGTGGTTTCTTCTGTTTTCTTCTTTTTACCCACCCTACCTTGAAGGAATTGCTGAATGGCCATTATCCTTTTGGCCAAGGACTGCCAAGGGGCCCCATTCCTGAACCTGGTCCATGCCACTCCTTAATTGGCAGGAGGGGATCATAGCTCAGGAGGGCTGTATCCCAAAGGCTATTTGCTTAGAGCTTGGAATCCTCTTCCTGGGTTTAACTCCGTGTTAGCAAGTGTGTTTCTGTGGTTTGCTACATTAGATGATAAAGCAGAATGCACCCATGCTTGATATGAGGAATTTTGTTATTCATGTATCTTAAAGCTGGATTTAAAAGCCAACGTTATAACTAGTCATCTGAACCAGTAACATCATGGGTTGTTGCCATTTAACCATTCTATTTGGTTGCTAACTTGGATTTTTGTGAGGGGAGGGATGTCTAAAAATACCTGTTCAGGAAATAGAGATGCTTTTATCTACCGGGACAACTAAACCGAGGGTCTTTGAAAAGCCGATATTTCACAAATGGTACTGAGAAGTAGGACTTGCTTATCACTCATATTGCCAAATAAGAAGAAAAAAAACATATCCTTCCTCCCCACAAAGAGTTAAATTTAAGTAGTAGCAATTGGTGATGCAGGATTATTACCCATTTCCCTTCAATGGTTTGGTAACTACACCTTGCCACTGTTCTGTCATATCTATGGTAGCACTACACCGTTATTTAGTAATTGGACCAGAATAATTGAGTCTGCCTATTTTGCATGATACAGCTCAAAAGGATTCCAGATTGTTAGACTTCTGTTATTTTGCAACCCTTTCACTGCTAGAGTTATTTTACTGAATTTCACCCGTATCTTGCTGTTGATTTACCTCTGCCCTTCCATCATCTTCCTTGCTCTGCAGCTCTGTAGGTGGATGACTAACAAACATGTGATTATATTTATTGAAAAGTCTGTTTGACAGAATTCTGTACCTTGTCTGTCTTGAGATGGAGACACTTGGTTGGATTCTCAATTGTGAACAATTTTAATTTATTTTAATTCAGGAAGCATTTGAGAAACCCTTCATATGCAAGGAAGGATGTGTGCTACATTTTACTGTTTTGGAGATTTTGCAAGGATTTTATCTGAGACGTATAATTCCATTTTCATTTATGCAGAAAATAAGAGGAACCCAGTATGTGTGATCTTCTGCCCAGTTCATATCCCCATTGGTCAATTAAATTTCTATTTTCATGAGCCTTAATTTTATAATTAAATAGGTGATGTAGATTCATTGTTTTTATTATAAAATAATTTTAAAGAAGCATCAGGAACAAGCACCTTTGATACTTAAGAGTCTAAAGTTATGAAAACCCAGCAAATTCTTGTCATTCCATGGTGGAGAAGGGAGTATTAGTATTTTAGGTCTTGTTATATGTAATCATCTTTTCAAAAAGTATTTAAACTCTATGACCCAGTGGTCTTTGGTACAAGCTCTCCAGGAAACAGAAGGTCCTCTCTCATTGCTTTCTGTATTTTAAGATATTGTAAAGTAAAATAAAACTTGATAGCCAAAGCTTCCCTCATGTTGGTATCTGCTTTCGGGATAAAAACTTTCTCTAGTTAGCATCAACTAGGGGTAACTTTCTGTAGAGCATAGTTTGGGTTTCACTCTGCAGCTTTCTGAAGAAGGACCATTCACCTCACATTTTCCAGTTAAACAGAGTTTGTCATTGCCAGTTTGGGATATTGTGAGCATGACATCCATTTGGTCAGTTGGGGTTTTGTACTGACAGACTGGGGAATAGCTACTTGCTGCCATCACTTCATCTGTAAAGCTTGTAGGAAGGCATCTCTAGAGCTACATGAGTGTCTTCCACATGGTTGCACTTGAGGAAGATCAGTGGGAGAACCATATTACTTTTCATATTGAGGATCAGATATTTAGTAGCATGTCTTTTGGGTTGGGGAATTCTGGTCCTCTGAGTTGCTGTTCTTTATAACCTGTGACAGTGGGACGTTCAGTTGTTCAGCCTTGTCTTGAACTGGCTAATGATGTGGGATCAATGACTAATCCTTACAGGAAGGATCTGTGCGTTATCTTGCCACATGCAGCATTGTGGTCTATCTGCCATCCGTCAAGAGGGCATGTGCTGAAGTTTTTAGAAATTTACAATAATTCTTTACATTTTCAATCATATTTTGAACATGAGTGGGGAGGAATCAAATCACCCTGGAAAAAATCTGGTTAATTACTTGAAGAAACCCATTCACCTTTGAAAAACTAGAAGGACAAGCATAAATTGTTAAAAAGCATCATAGGATGGTGGAGATTTATTAATGAATGAGGTAAGGTGTTACGAATTTGTAATTTTGAATCTTGTTCGTTGTTTAACATTGAAAGTACACAAATACACTAAATTCTTGTGTGTGGTTAAAAGAGATACCCATAGAAAGACTCTCTTCCTTTTTAATCGTAGACTTTAAATTTGAGATTTCGGTGTGTTACTTTTTAGAAATGGGCCAAATGATGACTTTTCGAAACCACTTATAAAGACATGAACATTAGATGTTCCTCTTCATAAGGGAAGATTCTGATGGGCAGATTCACCAAACTGTATATTGCTGCCAGGTAATTTAAGAAATAGTAAAAACAGCAACAATAACAACAAAATACCTCCAAACCCCAAATTTTGTCACTTCTACTATGATCCAAGCAAGTCCCTAGATGCTCATTAGGTTTGGGATAGCCCTGTTCAAAAGAAAGACTCAAGTGTCCAAGATTGAAGTTTACACTATCCTGAGTTAATTTGTAAATCATTTTTTTGCAGAATTTCATTTTAAATGCATCAGGTATTAGATGGAGTGACTTGTTACTTAAAAAAATTCAGTGATGAAGCCTGTTATGAAACAATATTTTTGAAGAATGAATGAATAGTGACCTCCTATCTCTCTGGTAAATATAGATTTTCATACATTGGATCAGTATAAAATGGAGTAAACCTCCATATGTCTGTGCTGCCTTATTTTAGATGATACTCTACAAGTGAACCACAAGGAAATTAACACCTTTCCTTCCTGCCTTTTCTTGCTCGTTCTGAATACTTTCTACTTCTCTATAACATATAACAGTGATGTAAAGACATCTGTTTTGTCTACATTTAGGACTTGTCTTAGACTAGCCTATTAATCCAGTCACAGGCCTGGCACACAGTAGGTGTGAATAATAACAAAAATGCTTATTAATTGATTGATTTCATGTGTAATTTCTACTTAAATGTAGAAAAGGGTAGTATTTGAGACTATCGTTGTTAATTACTTTATCATATCACTATTTGATGCCAAATTAGTGAAAAGTTTCTAATTATCTACAAGAGCAAACACAGCCCTTGATGCTGTAAAAAGAGTAAATAAAACATCTCTCAATTACTTTGACTTTCCTGTTTTTTTCTTTTGAATTTTTTCGAGGGTATGGGAATAGAAAGCAGAGTGTTAGCATCTTCTGTCTATAGTTTTAAGATATGTCCAGTCTAGGCTTTATTCCAAAATCATAATAGGATTTTTCTGGGGACTGAAAAAAAAAACCACTGTGTTCTTTTCCTTACTATAACTCCCTTAGCTCTGGTTAACATTATCTTTTATTAATATTCTCCAGCAAATAAAAATACTTTGGAAAATGGAAAAAATGAGTAGGCTACCACTTTTTTTTTGCTTTAGAGTACAAATACAAACAATGAAAATGTTCCCTGGGTGCTGTGCTTTGGGAACTGTAGGCAAACTCTAATTGAGTATTTTCCATTTGAAGAACATCCTGTTTAGATTTAATCAATTTCCCTTCCTATGGTTACAATAACTAGAAAGCAGTAATCCAAGAATCAACATAACCTGTTTGATCTTACTCATTTGGTTGCTTAAGTATCAGTCTTTATGTCTTGGGGTATATATATTTTAAACCTCAGAAGTTATCACTAGAGTGATTCAAGCATAAGCTTCATTGACTAAGTTGGGTATTAATTCTCATGTTATGGTAAAATTAATTTTTTGTTCTTAAGAATGACACCTATTGCCACAGTTGCTGCATTACTAATTATTATGTAAATGCCACCATCTCCAGAGGTCCTTTCTAATTCTGCCTAGCTGCCAGTGCCTTCCTCTCTAAGGTTGCTTTTCATCCACTCTTTATGTTAGATATATACCCATTTAGGTAGCTCGGTGGCACAATGGATAGAGTATCAGATCTGGAGTCAGTAAGACCTGGGTTCAGATTCTATCTCAGAAACCTAATGAGCCATGTGATCCTGGGAAACCCAATCAACCTTTCAGCTTGGATTTCCTAATCTATAAAAGGAAGATAGCAGCATCTATTTGGCAGGGTTGTTACAAAGATTAAATAGAATATTATGTATAAAACACTTTGTAAACGTTTAAATACTACATAAATGCTATCATCTTCGTTATTTATATTCTCTTCTCCACTCTAATGTAAACTCCATGAGGTCAGGGACTTTTTTTGTTTTTTTTTTTTTTGTATCTCTGGTGCCTGGCAACTAGTATTTAATAAATGCTTATTGACTGATTACATTAGAGAGCTGTTATTGTTTTCAGAGATATTTTTCTGAGTCTTGGCTTAACAGGTAAAATGAGTTCCAAATGATTTCCTTGGGTTTCTTTTTAGTTGTATTTGGACAGATCTATAATACCATTGGTTTGAACGCTTGGCAGTTTAATTCGAGTAAGAACCTCAGTGTCTGGTACCTTCTCCTGTCGGGTGATCTTCAGAATCTTCCTAAGACAATCCAAATGCAAAACATACGCTTGCCAAAAAGAATATCTTATGGAGAACTCACACAGGGCAAGCATTCACATGGTGGTCGAAAGAAATGATATAAGGACACTCTCAAGCTCTCAAGAACTTTGAAATTGATTGTGTGACATGGGAGACATTGGCACAGGACCTCTGAGCATGGCGTGCCATCATCAGAGAAGGTGCTGTGTTCTATGCAAAGCAGAATTGAAACAACTCAAAGGAAATGCAGGATGCGCAAATTTGGAGTATCCACCCCAAATGTTCACACAGACTATTTGTGCCCAACCTGTGGTAGAACATTCCGAGCTAATACTGGCCTGATCAGCCATAGTTGGACTCATTGAATCTTGATCAAGCATAGTGATGTCATTTTGTCCCTCTTTGAGAACAAAGGACAACAACCAACCAACTAACCAACGCCATTGGTGCTATTAGTGCAGATTGGAATCCCTCCATATTTTTGCAACCTATGTGATTCTTATTCCTATCTTTGTATAAATCTTCCCTAGACAAACTGCAAAACATGCTCTAGGCTATACCCTGTTTCCTTTAATGTTTTTAGGACTACCATTGTAGCCAGCTGGTCCTCTTTTTTTTTCTCATTCTCAGTGAGTTACTGGTCTACATCCTTTTCCTTTAAGATATAGAAAACACTGTGACTTAGCTTGATCCTCTAGTTTAGATTTTATAATCTCTTATTCAGATTGACATTTATTTGATGCCACTTTATTAAATATTTGGTAATATATCTAAACCAATGGGGAGTAGTTTATTAAAGTATTACTTCTGTGAAGGATAGGAGGTATCTCAGATACAGATCAGGTTGGAACATGAACAGTTAACCCCTGAAGATTTTTTTTCCAGTTAATCATAATACACAGTGACAATACAATAAGAGAGAGAGAGAGCGCAAAGATAGAATGAGCAAGCATTCATTAGTGCTTACTATGTGCCAGGCACTGTGTTAAGTACCGAAGATGCAAATACTGTATAGCTAAGTCAGCTATATAGAGTGGCAAGCCTAGACAGAACAGTTCAAATTTAGACTCTAACATTCACCTGGACAAGTAACTTAACCTCTGTTTGCCTCAGTCTCTGTAAAAGGGAGATAGTAATAGCGCCTACTTCCCAGGGTTGTTGTGAAGATCAAATGAGATAATTGTAAAATGCTTAGCATATTGCTGGTGCTATGTAGACATTAATCTTTATCATTAAATAAAAGCAAACAAGACAATTCTTGTCCTCAAGGAACTTACATTTTAAATAGGAAAAAAAATCAACAAACACATAAAGGAGTGGTGCAAAGGGGAAGAGGGAACAGTCTGTGCAGAAGCACGGTGGAGTAGCTGTGTTGTAGGGATGGCCAGGAAGTATCTTGGAGGGCTTGGGTCCTGGCTAGAGAAGGCAAAGACTCACTCATCTGAGTTAGGGATGCAGCGCTAGAGCCCAAGGTTTAATGGTGGGAGGGAGATGAGGATACAACCCAGAGAGCAGAATGACATGGTCTGGAGATAGAAAACAGAAATTAGAAATTAAAAAGAAATTGCCAGGAAAGAACCTAAAAAGCAGGGCTCCAGACCTTTCTTTTCTGCTAGTTTCTTTCTTCTGTTTTCTTCAATTTCCTTTCCTATAAAGCGATGATACTAATAGCACATTCTCCCAAGGTTGTTATGAGGATCCAATGAGATAATTGATAATTATAATAATATACAATAATATCAATAATAATCATACGGCAATCCAACTGGAGGTAGAGCAGGAATGTCCATCAGCAGATGGGCACGGAGATAGTAGGAAAAGGGCTATTCTAGAGCCTAACATCTTTCATTCCTTTTGTTTAGTTTTTTCTTGGGAGGGGAGGAGATGGGGATGGAAAGGCAGTCGGGGGCAAATGACTTGCCCAGGGTCATCCAGCTAGTAAGTGACTGAGGCCAGATTTGAACTGAGGTCTTCCTGACTCCCAAGGACTCCTTGGGTGACACCTAAGACAGTGCTAAAACTTTCCCAACTGCCTCTATGTCCTGCCAGGAGTAAGGAGCTACAGAAAATGATGCAAAATCTGATGGCTACTTAAATGTTTAATTTTCTGTGACCACCACCATTATTGGCTCTGTTCTCTGATTATAGGATTATGAAATCCTGCCCAACATTAATAGCAATTGAATTTTTATTTGTTTCAGTTTAATGGTAGTATAAATTGAAATGGAAGTTGAGGAGGGGCAGGAATCCAGAGGAATTCACCACAGGTAAAGCAGTAGGAGCAGGGCTACTGGATGTCGGTCATGCCCCACCAAGTGCAGGAATGTGTCAGCCTTTATGTGTGCATGTGTATGTATGTATGCATGTATGTATACAGCAGATTTTACCTGTGTTTATAATGGAATTTAAGTGACAACAAATTTTAACATAACATGTAGTCTTATGGTTCCCAGTCTCTGTGGTTTTGACTTTTTATTTCTTTACTCATTCTTTCTCTTTAATAACAGCCATTGACTGCTTTGAAGAATGTTGTATTTGGGCTTATATATCCTCCATCTGAGCCTTATTTTATATTCACATCATTTGAAATGAAAATTATTTATGTATGGTCTTAAAGAAGCATTTTCAATGTTGAAAGATATAAGCATGTTTTTTTTCTCTAGATGTAAATTTTCTGTAATTAACTTAGCAGTAAGGTTTAAGTCTCGTTAGTTTACTTCCACAACCATTTTCCCAGTGTTCTAAGTGAGATTTCAAGTTGGGTAGTTTTCTAAATCTCCTCACTCTGTTTTTAATTTTCTAAACTTCTTATAGAGGTCTTCCAGAAGGACTGGGATCACCCTGGTTGTGTCTTCCCACATCTTCAGAAGAGTTCCCTGAAAAGAAAAACAAAAACCCAGAATTACAAATTAGCCTTAAAATACCAAAGTCCCCTTTGCAAGGCTTTTTCTTTACTCAGAGCTTGCGTCTGGCTAAGCTTTTGGAGGATGAACTTTCCTAACTTTCATCCATCATAGGACAAGCAAGTTAATTTGTTAGAGCCTTCTCAGATTGCTTCTTCGAATGAGATTTCCAGGTGTATGCAATCAATTTTAGCAGAGAGGACAGGTGTGTTTTCCTGTCCAAAGAATGGGTTTATAAACTTTGCAACATTGACTGTTCAGGAAAATATATCATATTTATAATTGTTATCATGAATAGAGACAAAAATGTCATGATTTCCCTTGGAAATATGTTACAGACATCCAAGGAAGACCTTCTGCAGGCTGACTTCGAAGGTGCTTTAAAGTTTTTCAGAGTCCAGCTTCCAAAGCGGTACAGGGCAGAAGAAAATGCCCGGAGATTGATGGAACAAGCGTGTAACATTAAGGTAAGCTGCTTCAGTTTCATTTACTGACTTTCGCATGTGGTATCTATTTACCGAATAAAGGTGGGATTTGAAGAATGGCAAGAGAACATGAAGAGAGATATTAAATTGTTCCTTTGTGAGTTGCTGGGTTTTGACTAGATCGGTAAAAAGAAACATGTTGCATTTTGCCGTGGTTTTCTAGTGGTCTGCTTTGTTCTAATAGGATGTACATTTTTTTAGAGTGGAGGACATTTAGGTTCTTAGCTATTTCTATCAGGTTGGTGGCTGTGTGGTACCTTTTTGTGAGGGACAGCGGGTCCAGCTAATGACAACAGGAAATCAAAGGCTTGCCCAATAGGTTAGGGCCTTGAGTGGGCTGCTATGATGGTGGTTTCCATAGCAGCAGACTTGATGTTCCGCTTTCACCATCTGGCTTAACGGTGTTCAGGGCAACAAAAAAGAGCATGCCTATGCAGTTCTTCACTCTCTGTGAAAATCTAAAAAGGTTTGAGCACCTAATTATCTGATCTCTGCCTCCATCTGTCCCACATGCATTGAAATTATTGCAAGCACATTTATTAGGGAAATCTGACTACATTTAAAAACATACACATGCTAATATTTTAAACCTGGGCTAGAATGGGTTTCATATATTTATCTATCTAGGTATTTGGAGTGTTAAGTGACAGTGAGGATGAGAATGAATTACTCTGGACAGCAGTGTTCATGACTTGAACTTTAAAATGATGAGACCTCAAGCTCTTACCCAGCCATATCTCTCTGCCTCTACATAAGATGTGCCTAAACTGATACTAGACAGAGTTCTCCACTTACCTGTTAGACATTCCATAAGATTTTTTTTTTATAATGGATCATAAAATGTTAGTCCTTAAAGGGACCTTAGAGATCATCTAGCTGTCACTTTACTACCCAACTTTACAGAGATTTGATGATGTTTTATATATGTATATAAACATGCATATGTACTCACAGACCTAGGGTATGTGTATGTATGTGTATGCAAATATGTATATATGCATACACACATGGATGGATGGATGGATGGATGGATGGATGGATGCACAGCCATAAAGGATGTCCCAGAAATCTTCGAAAGTCAGGACTATGGGACTTTTGGGTCTCCCTGTATATGTGCAATGGTGTCTCACTTGAGCCTTAATATATTTTTTCTTGTCAGTTACTTAATTTCCTCTCAAATTAAAGAAATATTTTATGTTTCTCACAATTAATTTATTGTTCATTTGAGTCGACCACTTTTTACTTTTAAGTCTTAGGTAGTACTGGTGGCAAACCATCGTCATCATCTTAGCCCAAGAACTTCTAGTTCAGATCATCCCATCAGCTGTCCAAAGGCCTGGAGGTCTTTTGATATTCTCTGAGTACCACTGCAGCACCTGTCTGTCACTTATCTACTCATTTATTCTACAGAACAGACCCACTTTCATTTTTTGATTATATATTTTCTGGGAAACATTTTTATATTACTTTTTGCACACGAATTACCATTAGCAGAATACTGTAACCTGTATATACCTGCCTTAAGCCTCTCAGTTGTTTTTTGGGTCATCTGTAATTTCAGCTCTATTGGGATAATCAAGAATATCCTTTGGGACAAATTAAAGCATTTATCTCAAAAGTGAAATGGTGGGAAAATAAGGGCTACTATTTTTAAAGGGCATATTTTCAAAGGAAATTTTTCCTTCAAATGATAAAGTATTAAAGAGACCAAAAAACCAGGAATGTATATCCAAGATTGCCAGAGCTGCAGGGGACTGCTTTTTCACAGTAGAACTGAAGAATCTTTACAGGGAGCAGAGGTAGCCAGTGGTTGCCAAGTGAGGAAAATAGGATTCACAAGAAGTAGAAATAGCAAATGTTGTTGAACAGACCCAAAATATGGTTTGAAAAGTAAATGCCCACGGGAGAAGTGTTATATGAAGTCTAGGTAATTTATTTAATTATAACCAATCATAAATATGATTTTTGTGGTTATACTTTTCCCTAAGATATTTGGAGTACTTCCCACAGGCTATATCTTCTTTTTCCATGTAATATCCACAAAAATTGGTCAAATGGGGAAACTGAGGAAGGAAAAATGTGAGTGTCATATCCTCATCAGGGATATGTGTCTCCTGAGTTTTCCTTGATTGTGTGAGATCTGGCTACTGTACCTTAGCGAAAACATCAAAGGCAGAAGCACTGCAGTTAATAATGGAAGCATCTATGTAGGTAAGGATAAGAGTACAATGCTATGTGCTAGCTGTTTTAAAGAGCTGATGCTTGCTTTATCAGAAGGGGATGTAGGGTAGACAGGCAGCCTGCTGTAGTGGAAAGAACCACGGTCAGAGAGTCAAAAGACCTGAGTTCTAGTCCTGGCTCTGACCTTAGTTTCTTCAAGCCTCAGGATGATCATAACTCTAGAACCTATTTCTTAGGGCTTTTGTGAGAATGAACTGGGTTCATATATGTAAAAAGCACATTGTAAAACTTAAAGGGATATAGAAACGTCAACTATTGCTCTTAGAGATTCAAAATAATGATGATGTCATACTCACAAGTAGGCAAATATTTTGATTGCTGAACTCCTTATTAATAGCTTATTTAAGATTAATTTCAGAATTTCCATAAAAGATGACCTTAGAGATCACCTGATTTAATTCCTTCATACTAGAGATTGCAAAACCTCCACCCAGAGATTTGCTCAAGCGACTTGCTCAAAAAGTTAGTTTTTATTAAAATGGTTTCTCCTGTCATAACAAAAGTCAGAAGAAAGACCTGGGTTCAAATCTTGCCTCTAATATATACTATTTTTTTGTAATTCTGTGCAAGTCACTAACCTTTCAGAGCTGCAGGCAGCTCCCTAAAAGTTTCAGAAAAGATGTTGACTTGAAGTGGTAGAAGTTCTTTCCTCACCCAAGACTTCTCTGTATTAATGAATTAATGTCCTCTCTATTTTGTACTTATTTTCCGTCTCTTAAAGCTGTCCTAATAAATAAGACAGCCTCAGATTTGTCACGATTCCAAAGTTACTTTTATAACAAAAGCCCTTGTTCCTGTAAGTGTCTGTCTAAAATTAAATAAGCCCTTCTTTTAATTGTTGATTGGCTTAATTGCCCCACTATATGCATGTTTATTTTTATTCAGTATTATGCTGTTCTAGAGTGCTTTTTTCAAAATATTATGGGCTAATGATGTAAATGACAGATTATTTTAATGTCTCTTTTAAATTTAATTTTATTCCTATATTTGATGCTGTGTGGAAATTTGAAAAGATAACAAAAGTATTTAATAATTAGAAAGTATTTTAGATTCTTTAGAAAATATTTTAGATTCTTTTTTATATTTAAGCGAAGTCCCATATAGGCATTTTCCAAAAGAGAAGTCCGAAATTTAGGGGGCAAATATTGCAAAGGGTTAATTTCTCTTGGGTAGAGGTCGTATCAGTGATTACAGCAATTAAAAGTTGATAAAAATAAAAACATTTCAGCGTAGTCTTTCAGTAATTTTTGCAACATAAGAACTTGTCAAATATTAAACCTAATATATTTTCTTCTCCTGGTAAACCCATTTCTGAGCAAAATAAGTCTTGAAAAATCTGTAATTAATGGATAAAAACAAAATATTTCCACCTAAAGATTTCATGTTTGAAAGATTGTTTAGTGTTAACAGAAGGCATTTGTAAAGAGGCAGAGGAGAATTCTAGTTTTATCAGGAATTTAGAAGGTGGAACATGTAACCAAGGGGGAAGGGAAGAAAAGCCATTGAGTATTTGTAACTGTGAAGAGGAGGCAACAGCCAGCCTTTTGTGCTCCAAGGAATAAAGGATGTAGATCCACAAGTGTGTTACCAGGAGGAAAAATTGCACAGTCCTGGTCAGAGGAAGAAGAGGAGCAGCAGGGGAGGGGGGCAGGCGTGTCTCTGATTCACTTCAGAAGGCTAGCCTTTTGTCAACCTGACATGAGCCATAGAGATCTGCTGCCTTCCTGGAGTGTGCATATAAGATATAATAGAGGGTTTCCTGAGGCTTGTCAGAACACAGACTACTACTTACTTCTGATGCTTTGTGCAGGGACCAATGTGCAGGAACCCAGGAAGCATTGTCAGGAAGTTCTTGGCAAGTGATTGAAGATCTTACAGACATAGCTATTGTTTTCATTACTGCTGCTGATTGAAAGATGGAGCTTTAGAAGACATCCAGTTTGAAGAGTGAATAGCCAGTTTATGGGATCCTGGATCCCGAACTGAAAAGGATTTCAGAAGCCATCTAACCCATCACCCATGTTTTACAAATGAGGAAAGAGACCAGGGAGATTATAACTTGCTCAGGGTCACATAGGAAATAAGCACCTGTGATGGGACTTGAACCCAGGCCCTCTGACTCCAGAGCCAATATTCTTCCCACTATACCACATAGTCTTAGGAAGAAGATGATATCTGAGAAGGACCTCTGGATGTTTGTACCATACCTTAAAATGTAGTAACAGACTCTTAACCAGAGTTAGGGTGAAGCTGGGGGGATGGGGGATTATAAACATATTGTTGCCTTTTTACTTTCCCAAAAATCACTTTAGCCTGGTGATGAAGATAAAGTAGTTGAAAGGTAGCCTTGAATTATCTAAGGAAAGTCCTAAGATGGCAGAGGAGGTAGTGGGAATGAAGAGGGAACAGGGTGGGGAAAGACAGCATAGTGTCATGCTCCTCTCCTTCTGAGGATGCATTCATAAGGGAGCCTCTTACCAAAGAAAATCCCAAACCCTGTTGTTACTGCCTAGTTTCTCTTATTGTCCACATGACAGTTTATCCTCATCTAGACCTGTACTGATATTGTATTGATTGTATTGCATATTATATTATTGTATATTATGTTGCATTGATACAGGAGAATACTATTATGAGAACTTCACCAATTGAAATTGGGAACTTTTCTCTCAGTATGGTCTTGGGGACCGTCCCAGGGCCTTGTAGTAAGGTTATTGGCCCATGGCCACAGAACAAGTATTTGACCTAGGTCTTTTTGACTCCAGGGCCTAGATAAGAATCCTTTCTGAGGATGGATCAGCACAGTTTAGTCTTGCCTCTACACAAATCACATCTTTAGTAAAAATTATCTGGAAATTAATAATAATGGCAATAATTGCCCCTAATTGTATCTGTATTTGTAAACATGAAGGTGTATTTATTTGCAGGTAAAACAGAAAATAGAGAACATTTTGACTGAAACGCAATTTATTTTAGTATTAATTTCTTTTTGTTAGCTGCCATTTATTGCTCATCATTGTTAATGTGGAAACAAGAATGTATTCTCCCAAACAAGCTTCTTTGGAATTAGCAGTGAGATCACACAAAAGCTTTTGTTCGAGTCCATGGCTCTTAAATTGGTCCTTGTGTTTTCAAAACTTAAAAGGTTGTGTTTTTGATGAGCTACATCTTGTGTTATTTTCCCATAAATAAAAATTGTTGCTTTTTAAGGTTGTAACCACATTTGGGAACCTTTAGTTCAAAGCTTCATAATCTTTTGAAATGGAAATGTTTATGAAGTCACAGGGAGAACATGCAGGTTCTACTGTTAGCCAGTTGCCAAAGAAAGAGAGCAAAGAGCAGATCTGTGGGTCTGAACATAGGAACATTTATGTTGCCTCCTTCTAAGCTTCGGCCAGCATTCATTAATTCTCAGTACTTTTTGAGAACTGTGGCTTCTTTTTGAGCAGAGAGATCAGAAAATGCCTCCCTTTCCTTATGAGAAAAGTGAAATTTCCATTGTATAGACAAACAGGAAAGAAACTAGGCCTTTCAAGACTTCATTGGCCATGTCCAGTTATTCAGAAAACTGGGCGCCAGGCATATTCCTTGTGTGAGCCCTTCAACTTTGGTAGATTTTCCCTATCAAGTCTAAATATGAGTGTCTTCTACTGTCTTAGAGTCATTATAACTACTTCACCTTTTTGAGTGGTCCAGTTTATTCTATTAGGAATGTTTTCCCATTAACCTAAAATAGGTAGACTAGATATTGATTATTTTATTCCTGGCATATTTCTCATGTGGGAAAGTTCTTTTTTTTAACCTCATACTAAAGCTTATATTTAGCTTTCTTGTGACACCATGGGCTTGCTCATGTGCCATTTTCGCTTGCCCACAGATGTCTCTCCTCAAATCCTTGTTGCTTGCTTTACCAGCCACCATTTTCCTAGACTTCTCCTAACTTGCCATGCCAGGGCCACCCCAGTGAGGCTTGCTACCCTAGCCTCCTGGATTGTGATTCTTCAGTATCACTCTGTCATGGAAATTAATTTCTTACTCCCAGACCTAATCTCCCTCTTTGGAGATAGAGATGCCTTTTGGGATTGCTTTTTTCCGCCATTCTAAGTTCTTTTTTTGTTGTTTGTTGTTCCATCTGAAAGATCACGTCCAGTTTGGAAAAGTGGTGCCCCACTCTATATGAACACAATCCACCATATAAAAGTGAAGGAGATAAATTTGTATGAAAAGCTATCCCATAATAGAAATCCTTTTATGTTTGTGAGGTAAAAATATCAGAGCCATAGGTGCAAAGTAAAACCCTGTTTAATTTGGATAGTTATTACTGTCTTTGGATTAATTCAACTTTTGGACATTTTCAGCACTTAACTAATAAGTATGTGTCACACACACACACATGCACACACACGCGCACACACACACTCAAGTTTCCCAAACCTTAAAATAAAAACAAGAGAAGGTAATAACCCTCACTTACCTAGATTCTTCTTCAGTCAGTCTATTGACAAGCATTTTTTTAAATATTTACTATGTGCTAAACACTAAAGTAAGCTCTGGGGCTACAGAGAACCCCCTCTCCCCCTGCCCCCGCCAAAAAAGAGACAAGGAAAACTAGACCCCACTTTCCAAGAGCATGCATTCTAATAATGGAGACAAATAACTAGGTCCATAAAAACATGTTCACATATATGGGAGGGAATTAGCCGATGACCTCCTTTGAGCTGAGTCTTGAAGAAAGCCATGGAAACCAAGAGGTGGTCGTGATGGGCTGGGGCAAAGAATTCCAGAAATGGAGAATAGCCACTGGCAAGGTCCAAAAATGGGTGAGAGATGGCTTGTCATGTTCAAGGAGCTGCAAATAGGCTTATTATAGCTAGCTCATAGAGTTCATTAATGGGAAGTGGGGGAAGATATCCGAAATCTGGAAAAAGCAGAAGGGCAAAGGCTATAAAGAGCTTTAGATGCTTAATAGAGGAATTTTTATTTGATCCTAGATGTAACTTGGAGCCATTGGAGTTCATTGAACAGGAAGAGTGATGTCAGAACTCTCCTTTAAAAAAATCAGCCTGACAGATTGGATATATGGAATTAGTGAGATTCATGTGTCAGGGATGGCGCAAAGGTTTTGGTTTTGAGTGCCTGGGAGGATGGTGGTGCCTTCTACAGTAATAGGGAAATTCGGATGGGTTGAATGGTTTCAGGGGAAAGATAATGATACCTGTTTTGGGTATTTTGAGTGCGGGATACCTACAGGATGTCCAGTTCAGGGTGTTCAAGACAGTTGTTGATGCAGGTCTGTAACTGAGGAGAGGCACTGGCGATGTTTTTATCTGGGAACCATCTGTATAGAGATGATAATTGAGCCAGTTAGAGCTGTGGGATCACCAAATTGACATAGTATGAAGGTAAAGAAAAGGAGGCCCACGTGGAAGTAAAACGCTTGGTGGTGTTGACAGAATCCAGGGTGTAGCCATTTCTGTCTGTAGCTGAGGTAGAACATAGGAGTAGCTCATGGGAATGGAGTAGATTGAGGCAGTGGAAATCAGTGTATGTGTATATTTAAGTATGGAGACAGGAATAGGGGAAGGAAAGGTGGTGAGCCAGGCACTGAAGTCATTGGAGAAGGAAGGAGAGTGGCCTGGGTTGGTAGATAACAGCTACTAGGATCTCTCTTGGATGGTGAATTTGAATAGTGTCAGATCCCATGGAAGAGAGGCTGCTGAGTGATGATGTTACAGGAAGAATCTGGAGGCGGTGGGGGAAACAGAGTATTCCAACTCCCCCACCTTAACCGGTGAGTTCAGGGCTATGAGCAGCACTGCAGCAGTATCGGCAAGGGTGAATAGGGAGTAGAAAGAGTGATCGGGAGTCAGCCAGGTCTCAGTGAGTGACAGAAGATGGAGAAGGTAAAATGTTTAAGGTGACAGCAAGTTTGTTACCTACTAAATAGCCGTTCTGAAGAACCCAGGGCAAGGGGCGGGTAGATCTGGAGTGGGACATTTGGAGTGTGTGGTTCAGGGAGATAGGAATGAGGGTGTGGAAACTGGGGATGTGGAATGAGGTTTGTACTTTTGTGGCCCAGTGTTCACAATTACTGGAATGGGGAAAGGATAAGGGAGTGGGAGTATGCCAGTCGTTGAGGAATGACTCCAAAGAGAGTATCAGGAGCTAGAAAGAGATCCACTGAGGGAGGAAAGTAATTAGGCTTGAGTGAGATGGTGAAGCCTTCTCATGGAATCTGGATCACGGCCTTTCTGTGAGTTGAGTGGAATGAGTGGTGATGGAGACCTTTCGGCATGGCTCAGGGCTTCTGATTGATAGCTGGGCCTAAGTTTCGAGTTACAAAAATCATCTGAACCGTGTCCTCCTTGCCAAATAAGGAAAAAGTGTCTTTAAGAGTTTGGCATTGGCTAAATTGTACCTAGGGTAGTAGATTTCCAAGAAATTGTGAGCCTGGACTCCACCAATGAGAGTAAAAGGCCGGGGGTGGGTGGGGAGGGTGTTGTTTACGTTAGAGTATAAGGCTGGCTTCTGCCCTGGGCCCCGCCTCTCCCTACAATTGTTTATTGGTTCCGAGACTGCCCTTTCCCGTGGGGTCTAAATAAAGAAGCTTTTCTGTTTGTAAATTTGAGAGACCTCTGATTTTTTAAATTAATTGCTGGCTGGTAGTCTCACCCTACACAGACTGTTCAGGGTCTTCTTTGGAGGTCCAGCTTAGTAACAAGTTGTGTCCAGTGAGAACCTGGGGGCCCATCTCCCAGCAGATAGGACCAGCCAAAGTTATGGCCTGGGGGAGTCTTGTTAGGAGACAGGATCTGGTTGTTGAACACAGAGACAGATCTGAGGAAAGCCTCCAGAGAACTGGATGTTCTAGAATGATCAAGTCCGCAACAGGGTTCCCTGGGCAGACAGAATCCAGGAAGTGGTTGGCTCAGATCGGGGTCGATGCAGAAAGCAAAGAAGGGCAAGAATATCCGGGGGGAGTAGGTAATCATTGGTGTCAAATACTGCAGGGACATCAAGAATTATCCAGACTAAGAATAGGCTGTTGGATTGGGCAATCAAGCGATCATTGGTAACTTTGGAGAGGCCAATCTCAATTTCATTCTCAATTGAATGAATCCATAGACAAGTAATGGTCGGGGGACCAGGGGGTAGATTGTGTTAAAATTGTGTCTTGTTCCGGTCCCTCTGACCACCCCGGTTTATAAGTAGCCAGTATAAAGTAGCAATAGCAGGAAGTAAGATTGCAAAGGGGAACCCAGAAGTCACATACAGACCAACCCAAAGATTGGAGAGGCATAATTCACAAACCGTATCACATATTAACCAAAAATCATATCCTGGTAATATATGCTAAATCAGAGAAAGCCATCTAGGCCTTGCTGTCAGGGCCTTTTGGTCTTACAATTTTTAAGTTTCAGATAAGTTCCAGACATTCACAGTAAGACCAGCAGAACACCGAAAGACTTTGACATGATGTGGATATGTTAATGAATTAATCTCAAGATGGCACAGAAAAGAGTTAGTCTGTTCCCCGCAAACCCTATAAAAATAAGACCTCAAACTCCTGCCTCCCCCCACCCCCAGCCCTCTGCCTATTCTTGTGGGTCCCTGCTGCCAAGTGCTCCCAACCCTAGTCCATGATCACAGGAGTAGGACTCTATACCTTTGACTCTCCCCATCCTTTTCCCCATGCTGCTTTCCTTCACTATTCCATCCTCTCGTCTGCTTTCTGCCTCTGCTCCCTTTTCACCACTTTGTGAAATCACACCTGTGTACCTGTTTGCTTCCACACCCTCCGTAGCTTTTAAAGTGTGATTGCAGCCTCACTTCCCACTGCCATAGTGGTCTTTTCTGGTAAGTTCCCAAAGAACCAGGTGTGCTGCCCCATTTTATAATTTCATAAATTAACGAACGATCCGTAACACCAGAAGCCAGACTCCAGAAGGTTTAGGAAGAGAATGTGAAGAAAGGATGTAGAGGCACTGAGCATATATGACTTTTTCAGGTTCATCCCACAAGGGAAGGAGTGATGGCTAGAGGGCATGGTAGGATCAAGTGAGAATTTCTGAAGTAAGAGAGAACCGTGTCTGGCAGCACAAAAGAAGCCAGTAAATAGGGAAACTTCAACCTTCTTTTTCCTTCCTTTTAATATCACTTTGCTAGAATGTCTTGTCATGCTTTCTCCACTTCCTTACCCCTACTCACTTCTTAGTTTCTTACAACCTTGAGATGGAGTAGATCAGTGATCTCCAAAGCAGATGTCCCTGGCCTCTAAGGGCCTGATTGCAAGGTATCATAGATTAGATGTAGATGTGGGAGGAACTTTAGGGTCTATCCAGTCCAGTCCCATCATTTGACAGATGAGGAAACTTGAGTTACAAAGAGGTATTTTTTTTCCCCTCCTCCCAGGCAGTTCTTTTTATTTAGTGTCCTTTACATGTGTACTTACTACTCTAT
Organism: Phalanger gymnotis; assembly: GCA_028646595.1. Classification (NCBI taxonomy): domain Eukaryota; kingdom Metazoa; phylum Chordata; class Mammalia; order Diprotodontia; family Phalangeridae; genus Phalanger; species Phalanger gymnotis. The sequence goes on along the minus strand of CM053626.1, from coordinate 283,036,802 downwards.
ATTGTTCTTTAGTTTTAATAATATAGGCTTATAAAACTCAGGAAACTGTATCCATAATTATGGCATTGATAATGAATTATTCGTAAATTTGGCAAAAAACAAAACAAAACCTGACCACCAGTCATCCTTGCCCAGAGTCACATAGCTAATAAATGTGGCCAGATTTGAACAGCTGACTTCCTTACTTCAAGGTCAGTGGTCTATTCAAAGCAACCATTTGATCAACCAATTTACAAACATATTAGCATAAATAAACATATTGGAGTGCACGCTTAATGTTGTTCTTATAGTTGGGGGGGCGTTGTTTTTTTGATAATGATATATGATCAAAAGAATTTGAAGACCACCAGACTAGATGATTGATGAGGTCCCTTCTAATTCTGAGATTCTGATTCTGTGGTCTTACTTTTATTCCACCCTCCTCTCCCCAATTCTCTAACAAGCTTCTTTTTTCAAGGTTCACCAGTGACTACATCCAGTGGCTCTTTCTAGCTCCTAATTCTCCTTGACCTCCTCGTCCTCCACATCCATTCCCTCCATGTTTTCCATGAAACTTAATTCTCTTGCTTCTTGTACCCCACAGAAGCTGCTTGTCTTTTTTGCTCATTTCTGATCCCTCTTCCTAAATGGAGTAATTTATTTCTGCTTTGAAGAAATATGTGGGCTAATAATGTTCAGGGTGATGTCAGCCTCAGCAGTATCTTGCCCATGTAGAACAGAGAGGATTTGGGGCTCTACAGTCTCCCCTGGGAGTGACCTCATAAAGCAAACAATAAGATTATCCCTTGTGAGGTGAATTGGATGGTAATCCAGGGAGAGGAAAAATGTTCAGCCAAACCCATTGATGTAGGTTCTGATTTTGAGGAGTTTAGTCCCATATCTCCTGAACCATCAGAGTAATTAAACACCAAAGCAAGTTATCAAGAGAAATTTCTGTCCCTGGAAAGCTTTAAGAATAGATAAGACATCATCCATCTTAGTTTATAGACTAATTTGCTCAGAGGCAAGGGGATTAATTATATGACCTGGAAGCTCTATCATTATGATTATATTATTGTATGATCAGCCTTCCATCATTTATATTTTTTTAGCTTAGTAGAGTCTCCATTTTCCAAAGTGAAAATGGCTGTGATAAAATTGAAGTGAAAGCTATCTCTGACACCCCTTACTTATTGGTATTATTTTACTGGATAGCATGGGAATGACATAGGAAGAAAGGATACTACTCAAAAAGAGGCTAATACTAATTATAGCATCCCAAGAGAGACTGCTGGGTGGCACAGTGGATAGAGTGCTTGTCCTAGAGTCAGGAAGACTCATCTTTCTGAGTTCAAATCTGGCCTCAGACACTTACTAGCAGTGTGACCCAGGGCAACTCACTTCACCCTGTTTGCCTCAGTTTCCTCATCTGTAAAATGAACTGGAGAAGGAAATGACAAACTTTTCCACTGTCTTTGCCAAGAAAACCCCAATTGAGGTCACAGAGAGTAAGACATGACTGGAAAACAACTGAACAACAAGGACAACCACAACAAAGTTCCCAAGAAGATGAAATCTAGCTGTATATTGGCATTCCTTTTGTGGTCCACTTGTGGCCTGGGTGTTTGACACTCCTGACCCTAAACGCCCAACTTCTCATACTTTCTCATAAATTTAAGCCAGGCCAAAGAATGGGCATTAGTGTCATGCCTAGACTATAGAATATTTAGTTGCTTGTGTGTTGTTTTCAATAAACTTTAGTGGAAACCATCTGATTCAATTGAATATTCTATTCATGGTAGCAGTATATTAGTCAAGCTGTCATGGTCACTGATGCAGAATGGAGGCTCTGAATTGAGAATGTTGCAGTGTGGTTTAAAGGCCATCAAGCCAATAGCCCCCCAAAAAAGAAGGAACTTATATCCTTCAAGAGGAAAAAAGGAACAGATCAACAAAGGGGTAGTCTGCCTCGTGTTTCTGGGTTTGAAACTTTGTTTTAGGAGCTTGTAGTAGCTCCTGGTCCTGTGGAATTCCTAACCGTTTGGGCTCTTTAGTCAAAATGGCACAAACAGTCCCCATCTTCTGATTAGATTTGGATAGGAAGGAAGCATGTGGACAGGGAGGGCAAATTGGTCAAACGCATTAATCATTAATCATCAATCGTTAGGCCAGGAACCTGTCAGCATCTCCACCCGAATACCCTGGCCACCACAAACTCAGAATATCCCAAACTAAATCTCATCTTTTCCCCCTATACCTACACCTCCTACAGGCTTCCCTTTTCCTGTTCTTTTATAACCATCCTCCCCAATAACCCAGAACTGAACCCACCAGTATCTTTGCACTTTTTCTTCATTCTCCCTGCCACAGCCCTAGTTTAGGCCCTTCACCAGCTCTTGTCTTGTCTTCTCTGATGTAGCGGCCTTAGCTCCACCTCCAGTCTGCCTTCCTCCATAGCCTCCCCTGTCCAGTCCTATGCACATAAACCTTCAGGCAGCTACCTCTGATGGAGCCTGGCCTTTTGCAGAGAACAAAGCTTGGAGTTAGGCGACAGGGCTAGGATTGAATCTTGTGTTTCTTATCAGTGCTGGTGTGACCTTGAGCAGAGCGGGCCCTCTGGGCCTCAGTTTTTTCATACATAAAATAAGGTGAGTTGTACTGGGTCATGTGTAACATCCTTTATAGCTCTAAATCCTAATGTTTACATCTGATCATAACATTTACTATCTCAAAAACTTTCAATGGCTCCCCATTACCTATAGAATAATGTAAATATTCTTTAACCTAGCATGTAAGAACTTTTACAGTCGGATTCTAATCTGCTTCTCCAGCTTTTAAAGATATATTGCTCCCCTTCATACATTGAGCTTTAACCAGACAGGATTAATGGCTGTTTCTAGATCATGTCTTGTGATCCCCCACCACTGTCTGTTTGCCTGGGACAACTCTCATGCATGAATGATGGACTTGCTCTTGGTTTTTGCCTGTTGAAATGCTATTTTTCTTTCAAGCTCAGCTCTGGTGCCAGATTCTCCGTGAAACTTTCCATGATCTTCCCCTGCTTCCCTCCCTGTCCCCCAACAACAAAGTATTTTGCCTTTCAAATTTATCTAGAACACTTGGTCCATCCTGTGTTTTGCTTATTTCTGTACCTGTTATTTTCCCTCCCTCAGTAGTGTATGCCCTTCTTGAGGGCAGACATTGTCATTTTTCATCTTAACGAGTAGATGAATAATAAATGTTTGTTGAATTTAATTAAACAAGAACGATTTTCAAAATGTATCTACCTAATTGTTCAATTGGGAAATTTTATGATTAGGATGATAGAATCAAGGTTTAGAGCTAGAAGGGGTCTTCGAGGTCATGTAGTCCATCCCCCTCATTTTATGGATCAGGAGACTGAGGTCCAAAGACACTTAGGCAAGGTCACACAGATAGTAAATGGCCTGGCCAAGGTTTAAACCCAGGTCCTCTAATTCCAAATTCTGTGTTCTTCCCTTTGTACCTACCATGCTTCCTCCTAAATTAATCTTGACCCCAATTAATCTGCTTTTTCTGAAAATAACTGTAGACTCTGCCCTTTACCATTTTGATCCTAGCAAGTATAACTAGAGAGTCTTTCTTTTATGGTTTGTATTATTCAAAATAAAATCTGATAGGAGTTATTTATCTACACCTTCATCAGCCTGTCATGGTATGCCATGAGTAAAAAATCTCAGCTACTGAAAGAGTTCACTGTATATTTAAATCACAAAACCATCAGTTATCTGTTAAATGATCTGCTGTGGGCTCAGCACTGTGCTGAGTTCTGGGGAAACAAAGACAGAAGTGTCCCTGTCCTCGAGGAGTTTGCCTCCTAATGGAGGGAGACGACGTGTACATGCGTAAGTATGTCTGGACTGTAACATGAATACAAAGTAATTTGTGGAGAGAGAACTAAGACCTATTGGGATTAGGATAAGCTTCATGAAGAAGTTGGTGTTTAAACTGAGTCTTGAAGGAAACGGGGTTTTGAGAAATGGATGTGGTAAAAGTATTTCAGGCATCAGGGACAACCCAGTGAAAAGTGTGGAGATGGGAGCTAGTGTTGTGTGTGTGCTGCAGCAAGAAGGCCCATTTGGCTTAAATGGAAAATGTAGGAGGAGCAGTAGTATTTTACAGTACCTTTAGGAAGGGTAGATCGGGGCCAGGTTGTGTCAGATTCCAAGCAGAAGAGTGTATATTTCATCCTAAAGGGAACAGAGAACTGGTATTCGGTAGGGGAGTGATACGGTAAATCTTTGAGTTAAGAAAATTATACATGAGGAGAGTAAAACATTATCCTTTCCTAATAAACAGGAATTAAATTAAGAGATCTCTCATAAGACCTAAGTCCTAGCTCCTTTTCTTTTCAATTAGTCTAGTATTTTGTTGATGAGGATGGGGAGAAGATTGTGGGAAATATGTTCTCTTTCAGTATTAGGGGATAAAGAAGTGGACGTGACACCAAAAGTGGGGAAATCTAGTACTTTATCCTTATTTAAATAAAAAACTAGGTAACAATGACAGTATTTTGTATAATAGCATTATTAACACATTGTCGATGTTCTAGGGAAACTTGCATTAGTTAGAACTTGCTTCATGGACACTGTCATCAGGTGATCCAGATCAGTAATCGGAAAGTAAATCCAAACGTTCTTTCCCACGCAGACGTAGCTGGTAATTGGATCAAACAAGCTGTGTAACTGTGATGCCCCAGATGGGAGATGTCAGGCCCGTCTCTGGCATTCACCAGCCATCCCCTGCACATCTCGGGGGTGAGCAGGTGTGGTGGGGAGAGAGGACAGATACATGACTGCGTAGCTCCGTCTTCTCTGTTTCCGTGTCATGCTGTTCCACCGTGGTCCTTCTGCCCCCTCCCATCCCTTGTACTAAAGGCTCATAGAGCTAAAGCTGGAGGAGATAACAGAGGCCTTCTGGTCTAAGTCTCTCATTTTACTGATGAGGAAACTGAGGCCCAGGGAGGTTAAGTGACTTACCCAAAGACACACAAATAGTGAGCATCCAGAGGCAGGACTAGTTGCTTCTTAAAATTTCTCTGAAGACTCAAATCCACTTTTTCTGCTAACCACATAAATTTGCCTTCTGCCTTCTGAATCTGTATGGTTGACTTTAATTTCAAAATATTGGTAGTAAACGTTTTGTAAATATTTTCTCCTTCCCTTCCTCACCCCTCATTCCCCTCAAAACTAAAAATCATTTAAAAAAATAAGCTAGTGTCGGACTTCAGTCAGTTACATTATCAAATCTGGGACCTCGGCGCGGCCTGTTTAAAAGGACGCCTACCATTTTTGATCCCAAAAGTAGTTTTAAAAAGTGACTTGTGTCTGCCTGAACTTGCTGATGATTTACGGCACCGATTGCTGGCAATAATGAAGAAGATTGATCTTCTACAGGCCAAACCCCCGTGGCAGTAAATTCTACAGGGCAATCACATGTTTTCAGCGGTGGAATTCATGGTAATAAGGATACAGCTTAAAAAGCATTCTCGGGCTACCAAGGCTGAATATGCAGGTGAACAGTGATGCTCACAACACAGTACACCCCCTAATGCAAATAATTATTTGTGTTGCTTTCCAAAAAATGTATTGCAATGCATACACTTTTATCCCAGAACTTCGGTATTTGTGCTGTTTTGCACGCTTGTGTGTGCGTTTTGTATTGGTTGCCGTTTTCAGTCAATAAGCATTTATTAAGCACTTACTCTGTGCCTCATACATAGTGATTACTTTGAGAAAATAAATGAATTTGGGGGGAAACAGAGGTGAGTTAGGATGCCTGGGTTTGTAAGGGAACTTGGAGGACAATTTCTATGTATTTAGGATAGCATTTTCTCCCCTGAGCTCTTCCTCTTTCCCTTAGCTCCTACCAAAAGATTCTGTACAGGCCTAAACTTTTAATTCTGCCTTCTTACTGTTTAATTTAGATTGGCCCAACTCATACTGAAATACAAATTTGGTGAATGGGGAAAATCTGTTCTAAAATGCAGACGTGGGGAGCATTACCAAAACATTTTTGACCAAGTCCCTCATGCTATTTTTGTGGAAAAGGTGGCAGTATAGGCTGGACAGTAGGACGCTTAGGTAGTTTCGGAATTGGCTGAATGGTGAATTTAAAAGCAGTCATTAATTGCGAGATGTGAGATTAGAAGGTCTCTATGGTTCTGGGCTCGGGCCCTGACATTTTTGTTTGACATCGTTTTAAGTTTTTTAAAAGTACAGATTATGGCACAAAGTTAGAAGCTATAGCTAACACATGGATGGCAGAGACAAGATTCAAAAAGATCTTGAAGGGATAGAAAATTGGATCACATCCAGTGAGGTGATTCAGTGGAGATTAAATGTCAGGTTTTATACGAGGGTTCAAAAACTTTACTTCAGTACTGCTAGGTAACAATTTGAAAAAGATCTGGGGATCTTAGTGGATTGTAAGCTCGTAATGAGTTAACAGTGCAATTGGGCAAGTTACTTCACATCTCTGCCTTGGTTGCCTCACCTCTAAAATATGTGTGGGGGAGTAACTTGATGGTCTGTAGGGTCCCTTTCTCCTCTAAATCCATGATCCTGTATGGTCCTCTGATTTTATGAAGTCTGAATTGCACTAACATCAGAAGTCCCTTCCATTTCTGAGTTTCTTTGGTTCTTTACCTACAGCCCCAATAAATATCACATGCCCCGAGTCTCAAATAGCATAACTGGGAAAGGGATGATGGTAGTATGCTAGAACAGGGCAGCTTCTCCCTACCCCTACCCCAGCCTGTGCAGCCATTGAATTAACCACTTAAAAGTATTTCTCTTGATGGGATTTAAACTCCCTGAGGACGAGCCCCCTAGCACCTTGTCTTGTAAAAGTTTAGCTAATGTTTATCAATTTATCGATTGTAGAATTGGATTGTAGGTGTTGATAAATGTTAATAACTTGTAACAGTATAGTATTTCTAAAAAGTATTTCAATTTTGTTGTTCTCTAGCTGCCGGTGGAGCTTATTAGTGGTGTTACACATGCTATTTTTTCCTCATCAGGCATCACTGTTATATAGATAGGACTTCAGACTACTTTGGGGGGTAGTTTTTGTAGAGAATCTCAGTATAAACACACCAATAAAATGAATAAAATGCTATAATTCAGCGGGCCTGTGGGCCAGGGCAGAGTTTATAATTTTGGATTTTTCATGATTGTTCCATAAGATTTTGACTCACATTTGGTAACTGGACTTGTAGTTTATTCATTCTAAAAACATGGTACGCATAAACTGAACAAAGAGTCGTGTACCGTGGAGAATGTGACTTTTCCTGTTACAGAATTTCTCCAGGTCACAGTTCTCTAAGAATCAATCTGAAGCTCAGGCTTTGTATGCACATATTGGCAGTAGAGAAGCATAAGGGGGTCAGCTCCTATTCCTGTGGAGAAAACCTTGCTCTTCTGCTTTTGGAGGCATATGGACAGGCTGAGGCAAACAGATGTCTGGCACCCTAGCAGGCATCTCATTGTCTCACTTCAGTTGCCAGGCAGAATTGTATCACAATTACCTGGTGATGGTAAGATTCATGTCTTCATTGAGATGAGAAACACATCCTTATTCACCCAAAGTCCGGGCAACTTTAGAGACTAAACTTAAAATCACTCATTTTACTTCCATTCTAGTCTGTGCTTACTGATTTCTCAAATTCTTCCTAGAATCATAGAATCATAGGTTTTTAGAGGCAGAAGAAGTCTTAGCAATCTACCTCTCTTATTTTATGCATGAGGAACAGAGAACCAGAAAACTTAAATAGCTTATCTCCAGTCACCTGACTAGTAAATGGCAGAGTCAGAACTAGAACTGGGGGCTTCTGAGTCTACCCCACCACAACAGATGCAAGCTTCTTTAGTAAACCAACCTGTCCCATTTATTATTAAATTATTATTAAATACTTAGTTTACAGTCATTCTCAGTTCAGTGATCATTTATTGTGTACTTACTATGTATATACAAGGAACTGTAACAAAATGCCCCTCCTCCCAGTCTGAATCTATTTAAAGTATTTTTCATGTAAAACTTCAATGAGAGGATTGTGTAAAGTTACTTCCTAGGGAGCCCTGAGTTTTGACTTGTCCACAGAACCTGAGGAATCAGACGAAGCTGGGGTCAGACAAGGCTTGACCATTTGTTGGGCTCAGTCTATACCACCAGAAACCATTGTATAAAAGATGAAAGGTGGACATGTTTCTTGGATAGGAAATAAGAGCTTTGTTGGTAGTCCCTTCCCCACCCCCACAAGAAAAAGGAACTTTCGAAACAGGAAAGTCGGGGGAGTCTGCATCTGGCCGTTGGAGGGAACTTATATAATGCCGGCAGTTCTAAGGAGGAGCTGTGCTGCCATTGCGGCCATGTGACTATGGAGAGACTACTGGGAAATACTAGAAATAAGTGAGGAAGCCTAGCTTCTTCAAAATGGAGGACTTCCTTTAACAACTGGCTAATGACTGTGCTTCAAGAAAACCAAACAGAACAGAAAGAAATGAGTCAGAAGCCAAGTTAGGACTCTGTCCCATCAGGATGAAGAGGTGATTGCTAGCTTAGTGCTGGATGACTCAAAACCCAGGGCGTTCCAACAGAGTTGGATCCAATGAGGTCAAGTCTAGCTGTAGATAAGAAGTGTCAGTCCCAAGGAGCAGGCTTAGGGCCTAGACCTAGAAGTAAGACTAGAATAAGACTTACTAGAAAGGAGTATCTTGAAGACACTTGGAGCTTTTTTAAACTTAAATTTGCTTTGTGTTTAAAATCTTGAGTCTCTTAATTTTGTTTCCCTTATTGTTCAATCCTGAAACCTGTCCCAAGCAGTGATTGACTTTGTTTTGAAATTGTCTTCATTTTTCCTGTACCTATTTTTGTATTTCTGTTGCTTTGTTTTGTCTATATTTGTTTTTTTAAGGAAACAACCCTTTTAAACCCATGTGCTTGTCTGAGGACGTTGCGGCCCTGATGGCCAGATCCTGTGGTGGCCGCAATGGCAACTGGAACAGCGAGGCCGAGAGTGGTGTGGGCAGGGAGTAGGGGCCTTGGGCAGGCCGAGTCCTGCTTGGGGCCTTAGTCCCTTCCTGTCTGAATTTCTCTCTCCCAGGCACAGCTCAGATTGGTTACACTTTTGTTTTATCTGATTGCAGAATGGCGATCTCAGGGTGATCGTGGAGAGGGTCAGCAGGTTTTTATTTTTTTATGCTGGTCTCACAACTTTTTTTGGTTTTTCCATCAGATGACAATCTTAATGACATGTTGCATTCCTGTCTGAATATTTTTTTTATTTCTCATGGAGCAATGAGGTCTTTTCATTTAAGATGCCATTACTGAGACAAAAATTTAATTCACAGAGCGTATACAGCCTTGGTGTTTAAAATGGCATGGGAGTAGTTCCCAAGTATCAATGTAACGAAATGACGTGGAAAAATTTGTCTTCATTTAATTTATCTAATTATGTGCTTTTTGATAAGGTATTTTTAAAATAAGAAGAATTCCTTCTCCCTCTCTGTGGTTCCAATGGCAATTCTGTCTAGGACTGAATAGATAGCTTGCATTTCTCTGCCAGATACTACAGTTTCTCTTACTTAATTTAGAATTTCTATTCTCTGCTATGAAACAACCTAACTTTGGTATAAGTATTCTTATATATAACATATATATATATAATATGTTTGCATATGGAGATCTATACAATGCCTTATAAACTGGGACTTGCTGATTGTTACTCAGAGGAGCTGATACAAGTAGATGTGTAATAAAATGTCAACTTGGTACGGAGATTTCAGGATAGTGGAATGATTCACTCAATGCACATTGAGTCAATAAAGGAAAATTCAGCACTTTGGACTTCAGTGGTTAGTAATATTTAATGCACCACACACTGAATGCCTGTAATCTTTAGGTGATATAAAGATATATTTATTTACATTTTTTCTTTATGTATTTATATATTTACTTGTTCTCTTCATCTTGAGAATATAAGCTTTTTACTAGTACAGGTTGTTTCACTCTTCATATCTGTGTCCACCGTGCCTAGAACATGGTAAGCAATTAATAAATATTTGTTGGTCAATTAATCGACATAGATATTGCCCTTAAGAGCTAATCAGTCTAGCTGAACAATAAAATGTGGTTATGTAACATGTAACTATTTCACGAGATAGCACACAGTGCAGTGAGAATTTAAAGGAGGTGGGACTACTTCTGACTATGGAGGTCAGGGAAGCTTACATGGAATAAGTAGCATATGAGTTGGGTGCATGATAGAACAGGATTTCAGTTAGTAGACAAATATAGAAGGAGGGCATTCCAGCTATGGGAAATGATTTGCCAAAGACACATAGACATCAGGACATTTTAGGCAACTAGAGAGTTAGATGAGTTTGGCAGGTGGTTAGGACACAGAGGACTCTTTCCTCTCCCATATCCCATATATTCAGTCTGTCATATTTCATATCTGACCCCCTTCTCTTCACTCACACAGCTACCACCTTAATACCAGTCTTAGGCATCTCTTGCCAAGGTTATTGCAACAGTCTTCTAACCAGTCTTCTGGCTTCAAGTCTTTCCCTACTCTGGACCATTTCTCACATGATGCCAAAATGATTTTCCTTAAGCACAGGTCTACCTTTGTGTCTGTGTGTTGTTGGGTGGATTCCTTGAAAACTCCTCTTCCACAACCTAAGGTGGATGTTAAACCAGTCTACATCTGGACTGGCTTTCCTCATCTTCTCTAGGATAAAATCTACAATGGAGCAGTTACTTCCTCTCAAGAGTTTATCATTTTCTTATTTCTTTATTTGGACATCATAAGGCTCCCCTTCTCTGATTCATGTATTTCTTCTCATGAGTACATCTTCTTATACAATACTACCCCACCCCCAGCACTTTCCTGAACTCTTTGCTTTCCAAATAAAGTATATCCTTCCAGAGCCATATTCCAGTAATGAGCCCCATCATACCAAATTTCAGTGCTTTCAGTGAGGTTCATTTTTTGCCATCTGACAGCATCTGTGGAACTGCATCATCATTGCCTAGAGCAGAATTGTCAAGCCTGGCGATACTCCTAGTGCCCTGGAACCAGACTAAAATATAAGTGGGAAAGACTTAACAAAATAAATAAAAATTCAGTAGAATATAGATAATGTTGATACGGTTTTCTAAGTTAGTATTTGGCCTGCAGGGATCCATATGTACTGTTTAGAAGACCGATTTCTATTTGGGTTTGTCATTGCTACCATATAGGACAAGTAGCTGCTGTTTCCTCACAACATTGAACTCCCCTTTTAGAAAGAACTTCAAATATGCCTTTTGGCTTAAAGCATTCAGCTGTCCTTCTTCCTGTCTTCTTCTGTGAGTCATTTTTTCCCACCCTCCAACCTCCAGACATTGGTCAGGATTTCCTTCTGCTTTTTCACAGCTCTTTTTTTTTTCTGGCTTTCATAGTAATTGTGATTTGTTTTAAAGACCTATTTACATAATTATTTTTCACCTAGATTAATAATAGAATGAGCTTATTCTCCCTGTGCATGCATTAGATAAAAACTTGACATTTATATATCACTTTAGTTTTCCAGGCACTTTATATTCCTGTATCTCATCTGAGCCTCAGTACCCCTGAAAGGTAGTTACTGCAGCTAAATAGGTGATTCAGAGATATGTAGAAGAAAAAAGGATAAGTCAATTTTCCTATGAAGTTAATATTTTTTTGCCAATGTTCTTATTTGATTGTACTGTAGGAATATACTGAATTGGGGAGAGAAAGAAAGTCATACTATATACTAAGTGTTCATGTTATATTCAACTCTTATCATATTGTCTTCCTTTTAGTCATTCTGGCTTTTGTACCTACTGATAATATTGTAAAGTTGGTGCTATCGTGTTGTTTTAATTAACTTTTGTGGCACATAGATAAAATTTTCATGTGAAAGCAGTGGTTTGGGTCTTCAGTTAGTAGAGTATCCGAAACTTTCATTAATTTCTAAGCAAGAGTTCAATTAGCACATTTCAGAAACTTCTACTACACATGTGTTAAGGTCTCTTGAGATTAAAGAATGTTTCAGAGAGGTACCCCTATTCAATGCCCAGCAAAAATTTCCCCTGTTTATTTGTGCATTACAAGATCTCTATATGATAAGAAATGAAATGAATCCATAAAAAAAGCCCAACACAAATTGGCAACGTCAAATGTGACTGTGAATATGTTTGGGGTCAATAGATGCCAAAAAACCCATCTTGGTGTATGATTACTATTGTATTTTTCCATTAGCTAGTTTCAACTCAGGAAATAGATTAGAACCTTAATGGCCTAAGCAGCCAGGAAATGAGCAATATATTTATAGATTCAACTTCTGTATTTAAAAGCAGAATTTTGCCTGTGAAGAATTCTGGCTCCTGGTAACTTAATGTAAACTGCCTTCTTAAATACTTTAGCTTTCTTTCCCCCAACTAAGATTCTTTCTAAAGGCTCCTTTTCCTAGGCTATTTTTCTTAGCGTATATTTTCAGCAAACATTGCAAGAGAATTAATTACCAGAAACTTTGTTGAGGGGTCGAAAGCATATATGGAGGTAAATGGTTGTTAAACATATGCATCACTAGATAGAGGCATTTCTGCTGTAACACAACATATATGTCCCCACAAAACACTAGGCTGTACAAAAATTAATACAAACCACAGAGCTCATGAGGAAAATGGATTTAGAGGTACAATGGCTTAAAAACTTTATCAGTGACACATAAAAAAGATAGAAACTTAATAAAAATGGTAGCCCAGTTTACTTGTAAAATGGGAAAGAAATGTATAAATTCTGTAGTAAATAGAGGTTGCCCATACATGGCCTTGGGCTGCTACTCAGGCTGCCCTGAACAAACTGGGCAGGTCCAGCTCTGGGACTCTGGCCTGGGCCCAGGGTTAAAAGAGGTGGGAGGTAGGAGGGTGCAGACTCATTCTTCTCCACTCACAGCCTTTATTGTAAATATATAATAAATAGGGAAGATTTATAAACATGGAGCTTTACCTTGCCGGAGACCTGAAGTTTGTTCGTGACAGTGGGCATTGAAGGACTACAGCTTGTGAATTATTGTGAAATGGTACAATTTGCTGCGTTCTTGCTGTTTCTCAAGGAAGAAAACACACAGAAGCTTACTTGAAAGTCAGGTTATCCTCAAAATATTCCTTAGTATATCATTGGACAAAATTTGTGTTTTTGAAACATGAGTTACAGCAAAACTTACTATATAGGTTATTCTGTTTTCAACTCTAGATTAGCACTATCATGATAGGTACTGATTTAGCCAATCTTTGTCTGATTCTATGTACTCTGTCCTGCCTTCTCCGTAATTCAGCCTAGAAAGCCAGCAAGCCTTACAAATGGCTTTAGATCCAGGGGCCCACTATGAAATAGATCCTCATCTCTAGTTTGGGCCTGAATCACCCAGTGCTCAGGGTCCTGTCCACTTGGGGTGGCATAGGCCCCAGCTAGACCTGTTGGATCCTATCTAGACTCAAGAGAAAAGAATATTGATTATAAAATATTCTGATTTATCTCTTGGGTTTCATTTAGCTTGACGAGGCACGGTGACTTTTTTTTCTATTTTTTAAAAATTTTACACAAATACAGAATAGAGAAAAGAAACAAAAACATTATCATAAACTTAAATATTGAAACTTAAATACAAAGAAAGAAAAATAAAGCATGTCACGTGCATAGCAGAACATAAGAAAGGATTCAAAATATGTGATAATAAATTTTCATTTCAAGAAAGCCTGTATGATAAATAATATACCTTGTGTTGAGAATTGTCCATCTTTTCTTTGCCTCTGTGTGTTTTCTTTTGTTCTCTGCTGTTCACTTTTTAAGTTTGTTCTTTTTTTCCCCTCTCCCTGACCCCAGAAGGCTACAATATAGTTTAGGTATGTTTCTTGATATATACATACACATACAGATATATATATATATATATACTTATACATATATGCATGTGTATATAGACATATGCTTTCCCAAACATACTCTACTCCTGATCTTTGTTTTTATGTTTGTACATATCTCTTGTTTCCTATCCTTCCTACCTTCTCTACTTTACTTCTGCCTGCTACATTGTCTTATTACTTGCCTATCCCCCTCCTCCACCAAGCACCCTGTCCTCCTATTCCTTACCTTCCCCCCTCCAAGGATCCCTCCTCTCTCTCCTCCAATTCCCATTAATCTAAACACCCTTTACCTATTTCCTCATTCTCCCCTCGAAAAATCCCTCCCTTGTCCTAATCCCTCCCTTGTCCTCTCACCCCTCACTATACCCTTACCATTTTATTTCTTCTAAATTTAGAAGACTTTTATACTCTTCTAAACATATATGTATTGTTCCCTCTTAAACCTATTCCCAATGAAAGTAGGTTACCAGAACTACCAGCCCTCCTCCCCTATCTAGATCCTCTGTATCCTTTCTTCCTCTTGTAACTCGTAAAAAATAATTACTCTTTTTAGCTTTTTCTAAATGGTTTTACTTTTTAAGTTCATATCATAATCAAGTTTACCTCCCTCTCTAGGCCCGACAATTATTAATAAAAATCTTAGACAAACATTTTACATTTTATGTTACATAAAAGATAAACAGTCCGTCCTTATGAATCTCTTATAGTCAGTCTTTGGTATGCACTTTATGTTTCTCTTGGTTCTTGTATGTCAAGTCTTCTATTAAGTTGGGGATTTTTTTAACAAGTCTTGAAAGTCTGAGGGTTTGTCAAATGTCCATTTTTTTTCATTCAAGATAATACTTAAATTTGGAGGATATGTTATTTTTGGCCAGAGCTCCAGATCTTTTGCTCTTCGATATGTTGTGTTCCAAGACCTGTGGTCCTTTACTGTCTCTGCTGCTAGGTCTTGTGTAATTCTAATTGTGGCACCATCATATTTGAATTGTTTTAATCTTGATTCTTTTACTATTTTATCCTTGAGCTGGGGGTTCCAGAATTAGACTATGATATTCCTATGAGTTTTCCTCATAGGATCTCTTTTAAGTATTATTTGATGGATTTTTTTTTCTATTTTACTTCCCTGCCTTGTTCTAATGCTTCAGGACAATTTTCTTTAATTATTTCTTGTGTTATTGTATCAAGATTCTTTTTTCGATCATAACTTTCAGTTATTCCAGTTATTTTTATATTTTCTCTTCTTGATCTATTCTCCAAATCTGTTGTTTTTCTTATGTTTCACTTTCTCTTCTATTTTTTCATTATTCATGTTTTGTTTAATTATTTCTTGATCTCTTATAATTTCAGTGGCTTCACTTTGCCCAGTTCTAATTTTCAAGGTGTCATTTTCCTCCTTGAGATTCTGGATCTCCTTTTCTAGTTGGTTGACTTTCCTTTCATAACCTTCTTGTTTTTCTTGGATTATTTTTATTTTATTTTTTTAGCTTTAGGCACGGTGACTTTTTAAAAAGAAATATTTGAAGAAGCTTTGGGTATCTTCCTAAGGTGATAAGTTATATTTCCAAATGTCTTGTGGCATGGAGGGTGGTAACCCTGAGCTCTCGAAGACTGTGCAACTCGGTTTCTTCATTCTCAGGTCCTCATTCATACTCATTCCACATAACCAGTGTTATGGCATGTCTTGTCATTTCTCACTGTACAACATCTCTGTTCAACATCCTTTTCATTCATAACCGACGTTCTGTTGCAATTTTTCATCACCTCAAAGCCAGACTGCTGCAAGAGTCCCTGCCTCTAGTCTCTCCTCACTAAATCCATTCAGCAGTTGAAGTGATTTCCCTGACCATATCACCCCCCTAATCAATAATCTCCAGTGCCTTCCTGTTAACTTCTATATCAAATATAAAATCCTCTCTTTGGCTGTTCTCAACCTGGCTCTTTCCTACCTTTCCAGTTTTCTTACACTTTACTCCTTTCTATATTCTGTACAACCCAGCAACACTGGCATCCTTTCTGTTTCTTGAACACAGCTCTCCATCTCCTGACTCTGTGGCTTTTCAGTGGTCTTTTGCTATGCATGGAATGCTCTCCCTTCTCACCACTGCCTTCTGGCTTCCCTGGCTTCCGTCCAGTCTCAACTCAAACCTCATTTTCTTCAGAAGGTCTTTCCTTTGCTCCCACATTGCTAATGCCTTACCTTTTAGATTGTTGTTGTTCGTTCATTTCATATCTGATTCTTTGTGATCCCATTTGGGATTATCATGGCAAAGATACTGGAGTGGTTTGCCATTTCCTTCTCCAGTCTATTTTACAGATGAGGAAACTGAGGCAAACAGGGTTAAGTGACTTGCCCAGGGTAACACACCTAGTAAGTGTCTGAGGCCAGGTTTGAACTCAGGAAGATGAGTCTTCCTGATTCCAGGCCTGGCACTATATCGACTACACCACCTAGCAGTTTCACCTCTGAGATTAGCAAGGTAGCAAGGCACAATGAATAGAGTTCTAGACCTGAAGTTAAGAAGACCTAAGTTCAAAATCTGACCTCAGATGCTTACTAGGTTTATGACCCTGAACAAGTTACTTAACCTCTGTTTGCCTCAGTTTCCTCAACTGTGAAATGGAGATGATAATAATGCCTGCCTGCCTAGTCCTAACAACAGAGTCTGCTTGCCATCTGACCAATATAGCTAAGCATAAAGAGGTTCATCATGAGAGGCTGGCTAATAGATGAGGAATTTGAGGATCATTTCATTCCATAAAAAGATATATTATTATTTTTGGGAAAAATAGGTCGTAATGTTTATAGGATATATATGTGTATATATGTGTGTATTACGTATATATGTGTGTATGTGTGTATTATGTATATATGTATGTATGTGTGTATGAACGTATGTATGTATGTATGTATAAACACTGTGGCAAGTGGCAAAAAGATAGGAACTGTTCTGACACATAACTTATTTGTGCTTTCCAGGATACAAGAAGTTAGATTTCCTGGTGTTTGGCAGGGGTTTTCCAATTATTATGTCTAACTAACGAATTGCTTATTAGGATACAAAAACAGATTTAAAACCAAATTTCAAGATTAAGTGCTAGCAGTCCTAAATCCATAGCTCTCTTTCTCTGTCTAGACACAAAAAATCTTTCTGTGATTATCTTTATTCTTCACATTGTGGTATCACAGATTACCACAATCTGAAGAATTACTGTTAAGGATCTCTGGAAGGGTGCTAGAGTGGTAGGTAGCAGGCTTTCCTAGACTGCAGCATCCTGAATGATGAATTGTACAGAAATGGCATAAATGATGCAAAACTAGAAATCAGTGGGTCTCTTGTGATACACTAAGGCCCCTGTAGATATATGGTATCAGTCTAGAAGAAGGCCCCCAGTATTTTGGGTAGATCATTCTGTGTAAGATTTATGGGAATACCTAGAACAGATTCACACAGAATGAAAAGGCTTGTATGTATTGTATTATTTTAAATCCATCGAAATATATTTGAATTTACATCTTTCAACCAAAAATCTTCAGTGCATAAACCTAATTATCAATTTATTGAAGGAATTACAAGTTTTCCAGCTGTATTAAAAAAAAGAAGTCTGGGGAGGGTGATCTAGTCTTCCAGCAGCTGGTTTAGCAGAGAGTGCACCTGATTTGGAGTCAGATTTGGGTTAGACATCTGGTTCTTCTCCTACTAGCTGTAGGACCTTGGACAATTCACTTCATTAGTCCTCTTTTCTTCTGGTTACTTTGCTGCAAGATAAGGAGATTTACAGGATGAAACTTGATAAGCTTTGATTCTATACTGGTTAGCCTTTCTGAGCATGTTTTCTAATCTATACATGGAGCTGAAAATATTTGTGCAACTTTGTAAGTTTTCGAGGATGCTCAAATGTAACAGTGAACTAAAAGTACTTGCAGCTAGATGGCTCAGTGGGTAGAGTTCCAGGCCTGAAATCAGGAAAACCTGAGTTCAAATCCAGCCTCAGATACTTAGTAGCTCAATGACCCTGGACAAGGCCCTTAACCCTGTTTGCCTCAGTTTCCTCACTTATAAAAGGAAATAACAAACCATTTCTGTATCCTTGACAAGAAAACCCCAAATGGGGTTATGAAGAATTGTACATGTCTGAAAGATGACTGAACAATAACACTATGTAAAAAAGTATTATTATCAATGGTTGTAATAATATACTACATGCTGGTCCTTCTCTATTCCCCCCCCCTTCCCTTTCCATATTGCTTAGTCAATGATGAGCTAGTTAGTAAAATTGTGCTGGTCACCACCAACGGTCTGTCCCAAGCATAGCAGCATGCAGATTGTTCAGAGTAGCTGTGTTTGCTCATGTACCTGTCATACATTGTTCCCAGGACAGGCAACCTGTGATGTTGTTACAGTTGAGTAATACTTGAGGCATTGGTTCATAGCACTCTATTACTCATTACCATCTGTATTTTTCTTTAACTTTACTTAATATTTTCTTCCTTCTTTCTTCTCCTCTTTTATCCCTTGCTTGTATACTGTTTATCTTCTCCCTTTTTCTCTTTAAAAAAAAAGTCTGCCCTTATGCCTTCTAGTGGTGTCAAGTGGTACCCACAGGTATTTCTTAGGTCTCTGGTTGGCACTTGGACTGAAAATGTCACCTTCTGATGCTTTAAATGAAATCAGGTTGTTAAAGCCCATAGGAAACCAAAGGCACGGGGAAATTGTGGACATCTTTGTCATAATCTTCATAGTAAGTAACAGGCGTATTATTGGGATAGCGTCAATAAGTTCAAACCACAGCACTAGAAAAGTCATCATTCTTTAAGTCTTTAGAAGCATCAGTATCCAGCTCCCAAATAGACCACAGAAATCTGAGTATCATTTTAACATGAGTTAATTTGAGAGAGCACATTCTGGAAGTCTGTGTAAAACAAAGCACACCAAAGTATAATTGTATCAGGAAGGAACAAAATGAGAATCTGTTGAAGCTCAGAAAGCCTTGTGGTTTGCTGGAAGTGGACACTTACTGTATTGAGAAACATATACTTCTAAGATGAATGAAAAGAATTTCTTAATGGAAGAAGTCTGTTACTGAATAGTGACAATTTTATTTAATTTTCATTCTTTTCTTTATCTGTGCCTTGTTCTTTACACAGTATTCCATTGAGAGCTTATTTTTTATTCATTAATGTCTTTGCAAATTGACTTGAGAAATATTATCTATAATGGATTTTAAAATACGGGAGAATAACTTTTTAAAAATTATGTAATGTAGGGCTGCATGCTCTGAAGTGTTCATGAGAAATCAGTCAACAATCATTTATCTGCTTTGGGCTAGTCATGTGATAAATTAGATTAGGTGGCTCTATCCCTAACACTTAGCACATTGCATAACACATAGTAGGCACTTAAATTTTTATTGACTGAGGAGCTGGGGATACAAATATAAAAATTAGACCATTCCTGCCTTTAAGGAGCTTATGTTCTTATACGAGTCAATATGTGCAGATAAATAAGTACATTATATAAAAAAGTATTGTGTGTAGTGTGTGTGTGTATGCGTACACACACATGCAATGAATGTGAGGGACACTAAAAACTAGGTGATTCAGGAAAACCTCTTGAAAGAGGAAGTACTTGGACTGAGGAGAAATGATACAGTAATAAATCAAGCATCTGTGATTTCCTAGATGGGATCTCCCTCCATCTCTAGCACATGGATTGCGTCTTGTCTATAACATTGTAAATAAAGCTTTGGGAGTTGTCTGAGGCTCATCATCAGAGAAACTAAGTGACTTGGCTATAGTGACATAGCTAGTAAGTTTAAGAGGCAGGATATGAACCCAGGTCTTCCTCATTCCAAGTCCAATATCTGTTCAGCCATGCTGCTGAGAAAAAACGGTAGTTCATCGTTCAGGTGTTCTCCTGATATGTCATTGTTGTGAGTCCTCTTATCACTCACTATATGTTCAGAGATCTATGCTTCAGGGTTATTCAGGCTAGGTTATACCCCTAGTCCATACCGTGGGACAGGGAAGTTGGTAATATTTGTTAAGTGAACGAATATTCTAGTCCCACCCTTCCAGATACTCTAAACTTCTTTTTGTTCTTCCTTTAAATCCACCATTCCAACCTGAACATATTTTTCTTCACTCCAAACCCTGCCTGATAACACAATCTAATAATATTAATCTTCATTTCTACCTGTTAATAACTCTACTCATCGTCATTTTCACTACCCTACTCTTTCCCTATACACACTGCTTTTGATCCTTCCAGAATTTCTCTATTGATTATTGCCTCCAGATTATAAATAGAATCAGTCATGTCCTGGGAACATAAATATAAAAGTGAGACTGTCCGTGCCCTCAAAGAGTTTATATTCCACTAAAGGGACCCGGTACAAATTAGTGAGTGTAATTTTGTGTTGACACGCACTGAGTGTATAATGTTTATATTTCTGTCATAGCCAAATGACTGTGTTCCAAACCTTCCATATATTGGGTCTCCCTCATTAGAATGTAAACTCTTGGAGAACAGGGACTGTCTTTTCTATTTGTATTTCCAGTGCTTAGCATACTGCTTATTGCACATAATAAGTACTTAATAAAAACCTTTTTTGTTCACTCATACATTCATCTTGGTTTAACTCCCCAAAAAAGAAGATAAAGAGACTTGAGTGTCTCTCTACACTCCATGTTATCAGAGACATTGAATCATTCTTACATACCACAACAGATGGAGACTGGGCTTTAATGGATGAAAAAGAATCTGAATGACCAGGGGAAACTTGATTCTTGTCAAGTGATTAGAAAGTAAAACAATGCCACACAGAGGAGGAAAGGAAGGAAAAAAATAATTGTAGGAACATAGGTTCCATAGTGCTGGGTCTCTTGTCTTACCATGTTCAATTTAACTAGAACCATGAAAGATAAATTTAATAGTTAACTTGTATCAGACCTGCATATGTCAAATAATAGCATGTGAGAGGAAACCATGCAATTTCAGATCCATAAGATGAGAATGCCAGGAATGTTGCTGAGTCACTGTCTAATCTTTGAAAGGTAGAACCTTGAGAGCACGAGAAGAACTGCTAGACCAGAGAAGAACAAATGCTTGAGAGAAAGGGTGGCAGTATGGAGGCAGGGCAGAACAGGTAGACAGAGAGGACAATACTCTAGACGATAAAGACCACTAAGCCTGTCTTTAATATTGGGCAAAGTTCTTGGTTATTAAAGGGATTGTTTGTGAGCACTTAGAAAGGGAAGCAGCAATCACAGAGAGCTAGTATAGTCTCATCAAGCACAGGTCATAGGACAAAATTCAGGTCAAAGGGCAGCTAGGTGGCACAGTGAGTAGAGCACTGGCCCTCGAGGAGGACC
Source organism: Phalanger gymnotis (assembly GCA_028646595.1). Classification (NCBI taxonomy): domain Eukaryota; kingdom Metazoa; phylum Chordata; class Mammalia; order Diprotodontia; family Phalangeridae; genus Phalanger; species Phalanger gymnotis. The sequence goes on along the minus strand of CM053626.1, from coordinate 283,015,477 downwards.
TGAGTTCAAATCCAGCCTCAGACACTTGACACACTTACTAGCTGTGTGAACTTGGGCAAGCCACTTAACCCCAATTGCCCTGACTTCCCCCCTCCAAAAAGAAAATGGAAAAAAAAATTCAGGTCAAGTATAATAGGCAACTTTGGTTCTATACTATCAAAGTTAAAGTATGGTGCTTCCTTTCTGTTAACAGTCACTACCTGCAAGACTATCAGGCAAAGTCATACTGTTAGGTAGTGCTGCTTAACATTTTCAGGTTGGATGTCAGGGTGGGATGCTAGGATTATTATTGGTTGAGAAGTATCCTGTCAAAACAAAATGTGTAAATGTATTAAAATTTTAATTTTGCAAAGGGACAACTCATGCCAGACTAATTCTTGCTTTTAGTTATAGTAAGTAATTACGTGGCTAAACTAGAGAAATGGTTGTAGGAAAAAAAAATCTGTAAAGTCTCTCATATTGTCATTTTGGATGCCTTTACCCAAATGGTGTCACTGAGGGAGCGATACTTCTAGTATGATATGCCCCCAGGGGATTGCCCTTGGCCCTGTGCTTTTTGATATTTTCATCAGTGATTTAGATAAAGACATATATGGCATGCTTGTCAAATTCACAGTTGGAACAAACCTAGGAGAGACAGCAAACACCTTAGATGATAGAGAGTGAGAATCCAAAAAGATATCAATAGGCTAGAATAAGGTGCCACAACTAATAAGGAGAAATTATTAGAGATAAATGTAAAGCCCCATACTTGGGTTCAAGAATTCATCTTGAGAAAGAGTAGAGATGTTTGGCTTGGTTCATGTGAGATCTAGGGGTTTTAATGAGCTGAAAATTCAAATTGAGTTAGCATAATGACATGGTAGTCAAACAAGATGCAGTAAGAGTAACATAATGGCCAAAATAAGGAAGATGACAATCCCAGTACATTCTGCCCCATTAAGATACATCTAGAGTGTCGTGTTCCATTTGGGGCAGAGCATTTCTAAAAAAAAAAGGGCAAGAGAATGAGAGACCCCATCAGTGAAGGAACTAAAAACTCCTCTTGAAGAAGAGAAAAGATTGGAAGGGCATAATAGTTGTCTTCAAGTATCTTACGGGCCATCATGTAGAAGACTCTAAATTTGTTCTTTTGAGGAGACAACTTTGATTTGATGTAAGGAAATACTTTCTAAGAACAGGAGCTGTCCATAATTGGAATGGGCTGCCCCAGGAAATGATGAATTTCCTTTCCCTGGAGGTTTTCAGGTAGAGGCTTAAGGATCACTTATCAGTGATGTAGAAGGAATTTCTGGTCAGGTTTCATGGGCTACCTTGTCCATTGTGGTCCAGCCAACTCTTTTGAACAAACACAAATGTCATTAAGGAGGCCCTGTAATTTCTCTGGGCTTGATACAGATAGTACGACATCATCCATGAAGAGGAGGATCTGGAGGACTCACCATCTAATGTAAGTTCCTTGAGAATAGAGACTGTTTCCTTACTGGCTTTATATCTCCAGAGCCTAGCATACATTGAACACCTAATAAATCCTTGTTAAATGAAAAAATTCACTCTGTAAACTGTGAAATATAAATATATATATATGTATATATGCATGTATATACAAATGAGATATATCCTATAATATATATAAATGTAACATAAAGCATGTAATTTATATAAAATCATAAAATATTATTTATATGTGAAATATAAAATGGATATATATCCTATATAAGTGGGATAAATTATTATTACCACCAAGCAATAGGTAGACAACTTGAGCTACCACAGCGAAACAGAGAACATAATATTGTATAATAAGCTTATATATAATGATAATTAAGACAGTATTTGAATCTGTCATTTAATCTTTCATTTCTGAGTTCCTTTAAATAAAGATAATCTTTTAACTCAAAATAGCTGCTTTATTGAGTTATATTTCCTGTGGTAGCTTGGGGGCTTAGTGGATGGAGCACTGAGCCTGGAGTCAAAGTTAGAATTTGGGAAGACCTGAGTTCACATCCAGTCTCAGATATTTCCTTGGCAAGTATGACCCTGGGCAAATCACTTAACCTTTGTCTGCCTGATTTTCCTCAGCTATAAAATGGGGTTAATAATAGCACCTGCCACAAAGGGTAGTTGTCAGTCATTAAATGTTATGGACCTACTATATGCCAAGCACTGTGGTAAGCCCTGGGGATCTGGAACCATCACACTGCCCTCTCCTCCCCTGCCATCTTCTCTAATCAGAGGAAGTTGGTGCTAAAGAGGTGTGAATTTCAGAGTAGAAGTCATGAAGTCCAGGAAAGCAGCTAGGTGGGGGAAAAAGATTGTTGTGAGAGTCAATTGAGATACTATTTGTAAAACATTTAGGGGTAGCTAGATGGCACAGTGAGTAGAGCACTGGCCCTGGAGTTAGGAGGACCTGAGTTCAAATTCGGCCTCAGACACTGGACACACTTACTAGCTGTGTCACCTTGGGCAAGTCACTTAACCCCAATTGCCCTGCCTTCCTCTTCTAAAAGAAAAATAAAAGAGAAAAAAAACATTTAGCACGGTGCCTGGCACACAGAACACACTTGATAAATGGAATGTTCCTTCCCTCTCCCTATGGGGTAAATTTAAGACTTTGGAAAGGGAGATTTCTTTAATATTCTTCTTCAAGGGCTAGTTATTTAATACATAGAGGAAATGACACGTTTCAATTGAAGAATATTCAGAGATGCCCGTGTTTCCATAATCTTAACATCTTTCAGGTCAGAACATTATTTTCTCCCTAAGCAATTCTTATTCTGCTCGTGTCTTACTGCAATTAAAGGAAGGGATATGGGCATGCCTATAAAAGCAGAGGAGAGACTTCCTGTAAATCCTCAAGCCGATGCAGTAATGTGCTTCACTTCCTCCTTCTCTCCTACATCAGCTAGACCTCTACAGTAATTTTTCTTTCTTATATTTGCCTGTCCTCTTAATAAAATGACCTCTACTCTCTCTTAATTCTCTCAGGAGCATTTTAATTTCCTTTATGAGTAGATTCTGTAAGCTCTCTATGAAAAGAAGTGAGCATTCCAGAATACTAGCATTAAGACAGAATTTTCAGGAATCAGTAAGTGAAGTTAGAAATGAATTTGATACAGAAGGCAGAATTATGCAACTGTGCTTTAATACTTTTATGTCACATTTATGTCACATGTGCCTATATATGCAACAACAACAAAAAAATACCGCAACAGGGTAACTAGGGTAATTAGGGTTTGAGACCAGTACATCATAAAAGAAAGGGGGTCTTGTAACTGATTCTCAGTAATACTAACTGTGCTCTGATATCAATTCCCAGCAAAATTCCAGAATGTATTATTAAAGGGAAGATAAGTGAATGCCTAAGAAAGGAACTGGTGAATGTAAAGAGCAGATATGACCTTTCAGGGCATTTTGCCAAGAATAGGCCATGCCACAAAACCAGTGTGGAAATTTGTTTTGCTTGACTATTTAATTTTTTTAAAACGTTTCTTTTTTTTTGTTTTTTATTCCAGTAGAGGTGAGGTGGGAGGGGGAGCAGGTCTAGCAATAGAATAACCCCCCCAAAAAGGAAAGAAAGAAAAGAAAGTCATTGAAGCATTTTTAAATTCATAGAAAGGAACAGAATGAAGGCCAGAAACATTCACCAATACTCAGGGCAACTTTGAATGTTACATATTAAAAAAATTTTTTTTTAAATATTGTGGTTATTATATATTTCAAAAAGAAAAGCCAGCTATACATAATAAAAATTCACAGTTAGATATACAATCCTATTTTCCTGTCCTAACATGTGTATAGAAATGCCTATTTTATTTGGTGTTAAAGTTCAGAATGAAATTTTTAAAATAGGAAGAGGCCACACCAGACTAACCACATTTCTTTTTTTAACAGACTTGCTAGACTACTAAACCAAGATAATTCTGGAAATTTCATTTACTTAGCATTTGAAAAAGTTTCTCAAGCTACTGTTGTGGGAAAAGAGGGAAAGAGGTAGGCTAGTCATGTGAGAGGCAGCATAGAATTAAGGGCCATACCTGAAAAAGATCCATTAGTTGGTCAGTGTCAGTTTGGAAAGGTTGCCAGTGGAAGGCCCCAGGGATTGATATATGCTTTATCCCGTGTTGTTGAACATTCCTAACAATTACTGACATAAAGGCATAGATGGCATGCTTATCAGATCTGCGGACAACATAGCTGGGCTGGCTACCTAATACACACAGGGATGAGAAAGCCAGAATCCAAAAAGAGCTCAATAAGCCAGAAGGTCAAGCCATACCTAATTGAATCCAATTTAATAGGGATCAATGGAAGCTCTTACACTAAGGTGCACAAAAATGAGCTTCCTGGGCATATTGGCTAGTAGTTTATATGAAGAAGCTGTGGGAGATCGAGTGGACTGCTAGCTGAATAGAATATAAAGCGCTGAGCTAAATGTTTTATTATAATATCTCATTTGATCCCTCATAGCAGTCCTGGGAGGGAAGTGCTGTAGGAGACATAGTATCCTACCAAGGGAGGTGACTGACCAGGGTCCTGCCCTACCCAGCCCTGGTCTGACCATATCTGGAGTATTGTTTTTATTTCTTGGCTCCACGTTTTAGGATGTACACTAAAGAGCTGTGGAGAGTGCCGAAAGGATGTCATAAGGAAGGGTGAAGGGGCTGCAGATCATGTCTGTTGAAGATCTATTTAAGGAAAGAAGGGATTTTTAGCCTAGAGAAGAGGAGACTTAGGAGGCGGTATCGTATCTGGCATGAAGTAGAACTGGAAGGGTCACGATGCAGAAAAGGAATAGGTTTGTTCTGCCTGACCCCAGAAGACAGAGCTTGGAGAAATGAGCATAAATTGTTCAGAAACAAATTTGATGTAAGGCATTTTCCCCACTAAAAGTTAGAGGGCTCTCAAAGTGGAAAGGACTACTGGGGTAGCAGAGTTTAGTGTGGCCATTCGGGTATGTTTGGAAGGAAATTCTTGTTTTAAGTCTGGGTTGTATTGATAATGTCTGAGGTTCCTTCCAGCTTCCTGAATTTCTGTGTTTTGAGATGTCGAAGGGAGCTAATAAGTAATTAGCATAAGGTGATTATAAAGCACTATTGTTTAAATAAACATTGCCATATTTACTTTTTAGGTGTACTTTAGAATTTCATTGGCATTTAAAACTAAACAAACCCCCCAACCACATTGATCATTTCTGTCACTCACTAAAATCATCCTTTTAAAGGTGCCCACTTAATCCTTTGTTCCCCCTTCTGCCATTCAGGTGGCATTCCCTAATTTTATATTTAATTTATAATTTATCTTTATTTTTTTTTCTCAAAAAGTGCTAATTTCATGCTTTCACCCTACAGCAAAGCCTGTTGCTTAGCAACTGACAAAATAACTAATGGTCCTATAGTTTCCTAGGCCTGAAGGTCTTATTTATTTATTTATTTATTTCTGGGAAGAGAGGAGGGAAGGGGAGGGGAGGAACACTCCCACAACTGAGCTAGCAGCTTTCTTCACAGAGACCGGAAGTGGTTTCCCTTCCATTTCCTCTGACTTTGGCATTATTTCTGTAGCTGCCTTGTGGGTGAAAGTGGGCAGCAGTGCACTGGATGGAGTAACAACCCAATATCTTTGATGTGGATTCCCTTCTCATTTCGACTTCTTTTTCCTTCTTGCATTAGAATGACCATGTTTTCATCTTTTGTTTCAGGCAGTCTACCCCAGCTGATTAAAGCCTGTTAATGATGTATGCTAGATTAAAAAAAAAAATAGCTGCATCTGAGTACCAATTTCAGGAACATCTCATCCGGAAGTTTGTTTCATTTTTTTAATTAAAGGAGAAACATGCTTGACTGATGATTGATATCCACTGTCACAGTCATATTTTAGTTATATGACTCACAGCACTACAGTGACAACCCTGAGTATCTAGGCTCCTAAGCTCCTGCCACATTGCATCAGTTAGTACAGACATCTAATTTATCCATTTATCCAAAGCCAAAGTAGCACATCCCCCATCCTGGTTTCCTTTACCATCTCTGTGCTTTTAACAATGTTGTTGAAATAAAATCTAGTGTATAATAAACTAACTTCCAGTTTATATTCTGTAGTATTGCAGTGAAAAGGTGTGGTCTATGAAAAATGTTATTATACATCATAAGGGTGTAGGCAGAGATGGAATATGTGCAGTGAGAATCGGGGTTTTGTGTTTTGTTTTGTTTTTTTTTTTCTTAGGAGGAAGCTGCAGTTCAGGGTGGTTGCTTTTGAATTCAGAGCCAGTCAGGCGGTACCATGGAAATTTATAGCCAGTAATCTTTTACAAGAAGAAACTCCTGGGCTATCTCTTGTCTAATGATTAATTTTGCTCACAGATTCATCGTGAGCTTTTATGATGGATCTCCAGTAAAAGGTTTGCCTCATGTAAAGAGAAGCTTTGCAAGTACCTACTGATAAAATTGGAATTGTTAATGGATATAGTTTTTTATAAGTCAGGATTAGGAAGGGGAACATAATACCACCTTAGAAAATAGAGGGCTTATTAACTATATTCTGTAAGTTCTTTGTGCATTGTTGATGTGTAAGTATTCATACATCAGACTTTTTTTTTTTAAATCAAGAACGCAGTGGCAAGTTGAAAGAATGGAGATGTTTAAAGAAAAAGAGGCTGCCTGTTGCACAGGTTACCTGGAGAATTGTAAGGACTGTTTGTACCAAGAAGCTTTTATTATCATGAAACTTCAACAAAACCATCTAAACAGTTATATAAAATAAAAATAGTCTTCCAGACATTTGTACTATGTTTTACAATGTGTTGTGGCTAAAGTCCAACCTTCCATTTTAAAGTGGAAAATTAGAAATGGCTAATTCAGAAATGATTCCTAAAACACATTTAAAAATGGCTAATGTAAAAAAAATGGCTAATGTTAAAATTATTTCTAAAAGATTTAAAAGAACAAACTGACATTTCTAATAATTATCAATGGATTAACTATTAAAGACTAGGCAATTAATAATACTTCATTTGAGTATCTGGAAAAAAAAACATTTGAGTGTGATTGTAGAGATCATTTAGTACAATTCTCTCATTTTATAGTTGGGCAGACTGTGATCTAGAAATTACTTGATTTCTCCAATACCTAATTGAAAATTTAATTGAAATAAGTAATAAAAATAATAAGTAAAAACTCATAAAATAATAAACTTTAATAAATAACTTTTAAATAGAAAAGACTTTAATAGAAAGAGCTCTAGACTTGGAAACAGAAGACTTGGGTTCAGATTTTGCCTAGGCAGCTATGTGGCCCAGGGAATAGAGTATAAAACCTGCAGTCACGACAACCTGAGTTCACATTCAGACTCCGATACCTTATTTACTCTTTGCGTGACTCTGGGCAAGTCACTTAACTGCCGTCTGCCTCGGTTTCCTAATTTGTAATAAGAACACTTGAAGCCTTTTATATACCCTAAAGCACCATATAAACTTGAGTTGCTATTTTTATTATTAAGCCTTGTAGACAGTTTCTTATCATTGTGGGTTTTATAATCTAGTACTGTCAATAAGGCACAAATAGAAGTCACTTTGGGACTAACAGTTGCACTTGCTTCCCGGGGTTGTTAAGTGAGATAATGTCCATCTCTAAAACACTTTGCTAGCCTTAAAAAGTCTTTTTGCTCTCTTTACCTTGTGTGCAGGCACATTCTAATAATCACCTGAACTTGACCATCATGTGGAAAAAGACACTGATGATTTTTGTCCTAAAGTTAGGTTTTTCTCTTTATATTCTGTATTATAAATGTGATATTAGTGGTACATTTTTATTTTCAGCATTTTTAGTACTTTACAATATAAATTAAAACAGTTTTAACAGAGAATTAGAACACAAACAAACTTTGGAAACTCGGTAGCCTCTTACGCAGAGGTTCTGAATCCCCTATATTAGTAAGCCAAATCCATTTAAAATTGTCTTTCAAAGTTCCTAGGTGGTATCTTGGAATTGCACTTGGCTGAAATTTCAAAGGTCACTTCGTACTTGACAAAGAAAACAGCTGTTTTCAACAAGATATTTCATTTGGATCTTTAATAAAGATAAAAATCAGTAAAACTGGGACATTGGAAAACCCCGTGACTATAAACCACCCAGAGAAAGATTCTGCTCAGTGCAAAGCTGTTTCCATGGCATGGCCCATAGTAATGAGTATTTTGTTGATACAGTTATAATAGATAAATATTCCTATACAATAAATTTTTTTGCTTTGTTCACTGTCCATTTAACAGTCACTCTTCATAATAAAAATCAATGATGTGCTGCTTGTAGCACAGTCAGAGAGATGTGAAGGAACAGTTTGTTGTTCTTCCTGCTAAGCGTGCTTTTAACCTCCAGCTCCACTAACCTTTACCAGTCATCCATGACCGGAAACTCAGTGAAATTTCCAAATCATCCCCCAAAACAGAGCTATGTACAAAAAGATACAGGCTTTGGGAGGAAAGCAATGAGGCTGATATGCGCGTGGCTCTCTTGCTTTTCTGTGCTGGAGTCTCCAGGTCGCTGGATTTCTTTAATGTTAGGACAATGACTCCCTTTCTGTTCCAGCTCTTGCAAACTTAGATGACTCCTCTGAATTCCCTTTCACCTTCAGTCCTACCATCCCACTCTTAATCTTGGCAGATCATGTCTGGAGGCAACAAAGGAAGTGCTTGAGAAATTGATTTTCTTGCCTCCTATTTTATTTAGTACACTGAGGAAAGAGGCTCTTCAGTCTTTACTCCATTGTCACAAACGCTTTTCTTTTCAAAGGTTAACTCCTTCATCTTTGCCCTCGTTCCTCTCCCCTTCTCAATTTCTAAGGATCTGTTCTTTCTACCCCTTATTTTTCTCCATCCTTCTCCTTATCATGTTCATTTTCTTCTACTGCCTCGAAATAATAATAACTGACATTTATGTAGTGCTTGCCATGTGCCAGGTATGGTGCTAAGTGCTTTACAATTTCATCTCGCTGGATCCTTATAAGAACCCTGGGAGGTAAGTGCGATTATGATTCCCATTTTACAGGTGAGGAAACTGAGGCAAATAGAAACGAAGTGACTTACCCAGGCTCCCACAGCTAGTAAGTAAGTGTCTGAGGCCAGATTTGAACTCAGGTCTTCCAGACCCCAGGCCGGGTGATCTATTCACTGAACTGGAAGGGGTCCTTAATTTAGTGATGAGAAAACTGCTGCCCCTTTAGATGGAAGGGAATTCTTAAGTCACTTAGTTGGTTAAGTAGCAAAGCTTGGGTTCAAATTCAGGTTCTCTAATGAGGAGGTGGTTGTTGTTGCTGATGATGAGCCCTTTCAGTCATGTTCAACTCTTTGACCCCACTTGGGATTTTCCTGGCAAAGCTGCTAGAGTAGTTTTCCATCTCCTTCTCCAACTCACTTTATAGATGAGGAAACTGAGGCAAAAGGGTCACGTGACTTGCCCAGGGTCACACAGCTAATAAGTGTCTGAGTCTGGATTTTATCTCAGGAAGTGAGTCTTCCTGATTCCAAACCCAGTGCTCTCTCCTCTGTACCACCTTGATGGGTACTTGGAAATTAAAAAGTAAACTCCTGGAGGGCAGGGGCTGTTTTCTTTTGCCCCATCTCTTCCCAGTGATAGCGGGTACTTAATGAATACTTAAATAAATGCTTGATTGATTGCCACAAAGTCAGTGCCCTCTCCACCATACCAAATTGCCACCAAAAACTTCGGTTCAAGCCTATCCATACTGTTTGCCAAATACAGTCTGTCCAGTTAGGAGTCCTTCCTACTCCTTTTCTATTTCCTTCCTTTGATTCCTTGCCGCCTCTGTGTTCTATAAATGCAAACCACCATTCAGTCATTCATGTGTTCGACAAATATTTGTTTAGCAGCTGCCATGACCCTCCTCTTCCTGTCTTTCCTGTTAGCGCCATCATCCCCATTTACCTGTATCCAGTCAGGCATCAAGTCCCATTTATTCTACACTAGTTAAGTCTCTTCCATAATTCCATAACTTTCTATTATGTAGGCACCCTAGTCCCATCTCCTATGTCTTCACACCTAGGGAGAAGGTAGTGGTGATAGAGTGGAACAGTACAGGATTTGGAGTGAGAGGTCCTGGGTTCAAATCTTGACTGCCATCTGTGCGACCTTTGGCAATTCACTGCCCAGTATTGTCTCTTTCATCTCTAAATCTATGAAGCTATCATCCTGTGATTGTTATACTTACTTCCCATCTGATCTCTTTGTCTACATTCTCTTCCTTCTTCTAATACCCTTTGCCCATTGCTAGCATCAGTTTGTCACATGACTTCTCTGCCTCCCAAATCCTGATTATTTACAAGATGAAGTGGTTATTTCTTAGCCTTGTATTCAGGCTGAGATATTTAGCTTAGACCCACCATCTGTTCCTAATCTTTCTTTACCACATTATTTCCTACTATCCTTCAACTGTAGGACTACACTATTTACTTTACTCCAAGAATATTATCTCTATTCTGCTCCTTACCACATTTTACCCATCCTTCAGCGTCACTTCAGGTGGACAGGGTCCACCACCTCCAGGAAGTCTTACCTGACCACTCGGGCCCAAAATGATCTCTTCTTTTTCTAAATCCCTGGAGCACTTTAATATCTGTACCAGTTATTTGTCTCTTCCTCTTATATGGCATCACATTGTTTAGTTTTTCATTTCTGTATATCCTGTCTTGTTGAAGACAAGGACCATAAACTGATAGTCAGTATTCCTTCAGAACATTTACTAGAGGTAATGTATACATAATAGAACATTTGGTAAATCACATTTCTTGAGATCAGACCTGGATTTTGGAAGTTTCTTTTCAAAATAAAACAAAAAAACCCATCAACTGCATTCTTCCCTTATTTCATCATGACGGGGAAGAAATGTTTTTGTTAGGCTTTTCTCCAAGCCACAGCACTGCTCTGTGACGCGTGACCATCATCCAGTTATTGTTAGGTTTCTTTATCTGTTCCAGTCCTTTCATGCCTTGTCATGCACTCTGAGTGCCCAATATGAGCCTTTTGCGAGGAACAAATAGCACACTGGTTTTCTTGATAGAAGCTTGTGGTCATGAGTGAATTACTTTAAATCATTAGGTCTGTAGAGAGCACTTTCTAAATGAAGTAAAGAAGAGATATATGTGGGAGTAAAATCTCATGGTGTGCAGTGCTTGAAGCGGAACAGGCTGCATCTCGCCATTGCCTTCATCTTTTTAAGAGTCTGAATCTGTCCCTGTTTCTGTTTATGATTATCATTACTCCTTCTTTTCAAGTACTAGAATTTACAGTCCTAATTTCTTATTTCTTCTATTGAAATGGTGCGACAAATCCCTTCTCTCTGTCTCTCTCTCTTTGTCTCTCTCTACAAGGAGGTGACAACGTGTCACAGAAGGATCACCAGATCTAGAATCAGAGTTTCTAGGGTTGAATCTTACTAATATTAATTAAGATTTGTGAGATCTCAGACAAATCACTTTACCCACTTTACTCTTCTTCTGTAAAATAAAGGGGTTGGACTAAATGAACTTTACAAGTCCTTTCATCTTCAAATCTTATTTCACATATTCAAATTTCTAAATAATGGTACCACTAGTACCTGTAGTTCACCTGTAAAAATTGGAAAAAGGATTACTGTCAGTGAATACTGAGCATCACTCAGTGAGAAATTATATTCAGTGTTGACTAAGGATGTCATAATAAATAATAATTGCTAGCATTTGTATAGTGCTTTACAAATATTATCTCAGTTCATTCTCACAACAATCCTGGGCAGTATGTGCCCTTATTATTTCCACTTTAGAGATAAGAGAACTGAGGTGGACCAAGCTTAAGGGTACTTGCCCAGAGTCACCTAGATAGTAACTGTCTGAACCTGGATTTGAACTCAGGTTTTCCTAACTCCAGGTCCAGTGTACCATCCACTTCACCACCAAGCTTGTGTCAGGTATCGATGGGCCAGATACCTCACAAAGTGCTAGGAGTTTAGATATAACAAGAAGAAACACAGACCTTGCCCTCGAGGAGCTTAAAATCAAATAAGGGACCACAGCATGTCAAAGGAAGCTGAGAAGGCATCCACATAAGGGAAAGAAGAGAAAGGCCAAAAGTCTGGAATACAGTCCAGGGAAAGCTGAAAGAATGAACCTGGCTGCCTTGGGCACTTTCCTTAAATTGGAGATTGGGGGAGTGACTGACCAATCATAGGAAGGGTCTGTAGGGGTAGAATGGATTTTCAGGGTGAATCAGTGCAGCAACAGAGATCCTCAGAGTCAGGAGAGGAGCTCAGAAAGGAATTTCATTAGAATATAAGATCCTGGCATGTCACAATTGTTTCATTGTTTGTGCTTATCCCCAATGCCTAGCAAAGGGTTGTTGTTGTTCAGTCGTTTTCAGTCATGTCCAACTTTTTGTGACCCGTTTGAGGTTTTCCTGACAAAGACACTGGAGTGGTTTGTCATTTCCTTCTCCAGTTCATTTTACAGAGGAGGAAACTGAGGCAAATAGGGAGAAGCGACTTGCCCAGGGTCACGCAGCTAGTAAGTGTGTGAGGTTGTGTTTGAACTCAGTCTTCCTGACTCCAGTGGCACTATCCACTGCACCACCTAGCTGCCCAGCCTGGCACATAGTAAGTGCTTAATAAATACTAGTTGATTAACAGTTACATTCGTTGCTTCGCCATCTGTGGAATCTACTGTATTCATCCACATTTCTGATGGAGATGGAGATGAGGAAGAGAAATGTCTAATTCCTGTTAAGCAAGTATTTTTATTTCACTGGCCACTCTGTTCTTGGTTAAGTACTGGAGAATTTAAGAAAAACAAGAACAACATTTTCTGATATTCTGAGTTTGCTTAGAAATTGCCGGAGATAGAGATAATGAGTTAGAGCAGTCTAGGTAGAATTTCACAGATGAGTAGTGATTTATTTCTTTATTTGCCATTACATAATATTAAGGGGATTGTTTTATTTATTTACTTTTTATTTTTCTTACCCCTCTTGAAGAACTCTACATTGGGTCCTTCTAGAGTAATTACTAGATGTTTAAAAACCCTTTTGTGTTTCTAGTAGCACAATTTTCTCACATTTTCACATGTACATACTGCTCTACATAGAAAATCTGGATGTTGTTGTTGGTCAGTCATGTCTGACTCTATTATCCCCAGGATCCTACTGTCCATGAGGTTTCCTCAGCAAAGATACCGGAGTGGTTTGCCATTTCCTTCTCTAGTGGATTAAGGCAAATAGAGGTTATTATTACCCAGGGTCAGACAGCTAGTAAGTGTCTTCCTGACTCCAGGCCCAGCATTCTATCCACTGAGCCACCTGGCTGTTTCCTCAAATGTCGTAAAGTTCTTTGATTAAACTGAGCTAAGATCCTGCTTAGAATATCCACCCTTTTGCTACACTGGTAGTTATGGCATTTATCTTTCCTGTACTGTAATGGACTTTCTTTCCATGGCCATTTCTGGAATCTCTGTATATACTGTAAACATTTTGCCATTTCTGAGATATACATACATATGTATGTGTGTACATATATATATATATACATACACACATACTTTTATTTATATGCACATATAAATAAAAATATGTATATTATATATATAAAGGAAGAGAGGGAGAAGGAGAGGGAGAAGAAGAGAGAGAAAGAGCGAGAGAGAGAGAGAGAGAGAGAGAGAGAGAGAGAGAGAGAGAGGGCCTTGCACTCAGTAGACGTTCAATAAGTGCTTGTGGAATTTAATATGACCAGAGAATAATTTCTGAATGTATGTAACATATTAATTTATTTTGGAGACATCTCAAGACCATCCATTTGTTTAGCAGGAAGAGGAGGAAGTAAGTCATCTGTTAAGAGCTATATGTAGAACTGAACAAAGATGCATCTCACTAAGGGGTAGGAGGGTCCTGACTCTAAGTTTTCAGAGCCCTCTCTGTTCTTCGGTCATATTTTTGTCCTTCCTTTATATTTTTTCTCCTTCATATTTTACACTGATACATCCATATAGGGTATGTCTGTATTGTTCACTGATTGGAACTTGAGACATGGAGCGGAGGTGGGTTGAGGCCAAAGGCCAAAACTGATGGTCTTTTTAATGCCCTGAAATCTCTCTGTATGGATCAATAACAAAATAGCAGAGCGTATGAAATATTGCTGATTTGGTTTCTATATTCATGTCTTATTACATAAATCTCTATTTCCTTTTGTGTTTTCATGAACTTTACCAGCCTTACAACTCAAGAGGACAGAAACCTGGGCTATTTGATTTGCTTCGTAGAGCATAGGGCTAAGAAAAGCAGCCCTGTGAGAATGATTTTCAGGCCTAAATCAGCGAGTGTCCCAGGGAACTTGTGGTTACCCTTTGAATATGAGAACTTGAAACAAACAACATTTGAAAAAGTGGCACAGCATTATAGGATGTTTTCTTATCTTAATGGGATTCTTGATCTATGGCTGATTCAACAATTTTTTACAGCCACATATGTTTCAGTTTAATCATTAATATAATTATTAATCATAAAGTAACCGGCCCGCTCACTTCCAGGCTTCCAATTTTGTAATTATCCTCGGCATTATCCTGGACTCTTCATTTTCCCTGACCTCACATTTCCATTCAGTTGCCAGATCTTATTATTTCTTCCCTCCCAACATCTCCCACATCCTCCCCTTCTCTCCACTCACATAGCCACCATCACCCTTAGATTGCTGCAGCAGTCTCCTCATCAGGCTCCCAGCCTCAAATCTTTTTCCTCTCCAGTCCACTGGTCATACTGCTGTCCAAGTAATTTCCTTAAGCCCAGATCTGACCATATGACTCCTCTGCTCACAACATTCCAAGGACTTTCTATTGACTAAGTTAAAATTATAAACCCTTTCCTTCCAGCATCATTGTATATTACGCTTTCCTCTTACACTCTGCAAACGAGTCAAAATGGCCTTCCCTTTGTTCTTCACACATAACACTCAATCCCCTATCATCATGCCTTTGTGCTGGCCATCCCACATCCCTGGACTGCGCTCTTTCTTTATCTCTACCTCATAGAATCCCTGTCTTCCTTTAAGGATCGACAAAGGTGTCATCTCAGGCGACCCCACAACTGCTGGTACCCACTCTCCCATAATACCTTGTATTTAACTACTGTTTGTGTTTATTAACTTTACATTTATGCTATATATATTTTTCCACAGAATTGTTGTTTCTCTCATTAGAATGGAAGCTCATGATGGGGGAAAGATTGTTTCATTCTTGGAGCTTGTATCCTCAGTGCCTAGCACTGTGCCTGAACCCCCCCCCCCCACCATGTGCTTAATCAAACCTCTCGATTGACTGATTGATAAAAGCTGAAAGAGTTCTTTAGGTGAGCCATGTGGTTACTTGGAAATCATGAGGGACTTTCCAGAGATCAGGGTTTACTGTTCATTATGTCTTCATATGATAGACGTTTCCTATACAGAAACTTCAGGGACCCCTTAAGGGAAGGGAATAATATATAGATGATTTTAGCTAAGGCCTTACAAGTAGACAGGCTACTTTAATGCCCTGTAAGAAGTGATCTACCTACTCCCTCCTCACTCTGCCAGCTTCCTTTTAAGTCCCAACCAAAATCCCATCTTATACTGGAAACTTTCCCCTTAATTCTTCCCTTGGTTAATTGTATTCTACTTATCCTGTATGAAGCTTGCTCTGTATATGTTTGTTTGCGTATCGTCTCATTGGATTATTAACTTCCTTGAGGACAGGCACTTTTTCCCTCTTTCTATATCCTCAGCTCTTAGCACCTGATGCATAGTAGGTGCTTAATTAATGTTTATTGATTGATCCGTTGTGAGAATAGTGCACGGTAACCTATCAAGCACCATGGTGGGGTCCACTCTTCTCATTAGGGTAGAGTTAGAACATACAGAGAGAGAGTCTAAAACCGGGTAAGTAGAATCATTGGCTTTCTTCTGCCAGTCAGATGATTTCTGAAACCATCCCTAGCTTCCTTGGAGGAGTAATAGAAGAAAAAAAAGTGTGAAATCAACCATGCAGATGGATTGAGAGTGTACCTCTGATGATGAATGGCTGTAGCAATGACAAGATCTAAAAAAATATGAATATGCAGAGCCATCTACATAAAAAATTTAGAAGAAACTGTAAAGACCCTTCTTGCCTAGGGTGCATAACATTAAATTGGTCATTCAGGAAAACATGTGTTCTTGGACTTTTGGCAGTAAAACCATTCCCAGTGGAATCCTGTTTGGGAGTTTCTGTTAAGTAAGCACTATCTGGAAGCAGTACAATAAATATATGAGTTTAGCAGTATCTGTAGCACATCTTCAAAGAGTCTCCACTCCCAAGAGTGACATTTATTAGTTTACTATTGTCCTGATCACTCGATATCACCCTTCTTCTGCTCTATCTCATGGTGAATTAAATTTGACAGATTTGTGTGTTTGTGTAAATTTCCAAAGGAAACTCATTTAGTTATTTTCCAAGTGACTGTCACAGTATTCCTTTTTCCACCCACCATATTTTTTTGAAGCTGTCCCAAATGCATTATTACAGGAAGCAAGTCATTATTCCTTCCCTACTAACCCCTTTCCCAACCTAGTGAGGGATTGTTTTCAAAAATCTTCAGTTGTCAGCGCTGGTACAAATTTTAGAGATCATTTCATCCCATTTCTCTCACTGTATGGATAAAGAAAATGAATTCCAGAGATGTCCAGGATTTAGCAAATACATTGCTGGTAATAGATATATAGTAAATGTCTCAGTGATGACCAAGTGAATATTGTCACTTGCCCCAGGTCACAAGGTTACTTAATGACAGAGTTGGGACTTGAACCCAAGCCTTGACCCTCTGGTTTAAGAAAAGATTCTACCATTAAGATGTGAGCTCCTTGAGAGCAGAGACTGTTTTATGGCACATAGTAGGCCCTTAATGAATGCTTCTGCACCAGACTGCATATGATTGTACTCAGAGAGACCACCTTTTTAATAGAGCTCTTATTCTTTACCACCTATGGCAGTTTCTTGGGGCCAGAGGGACTTGCCTAGGGATGCTGCAAAGTTGTCCGCACTTTTAACACTTGTCTTCCCTTTGCCATTCTGTCCTTTCCCGTAAAAATTTGGGAACCATTTCACTACATCCATTCGCTACAACCATTTCCTTTTGGAATTGGGCAGTGAGACAGTGAGTCCCATGGAAGCTGCAGAAGGAGGCCAAGGCATTGAGGGAGGGATTACCCATCACCATACATGTCAGTGTGATAGCTTTAGGACAGTGGTATTAGAGACAGGAGAGGAATTAGTAATGTGTTTATAGATGTCATTTTCAAAGAATATTTATCAGAAACACAACTTTTTGCAGAATCCAAAATAGCCTTTCTTTGCAAAAGAGAATAGCTTCATGCTTCTCTTTTATCCCTAACCTCTGAAATTGAGTAGGAGGAAACATTTTAAAGATGCCACAAAAATGCGAAAAACCTAGTGAGAGCATATCTAAGCAAGAGGAGCTAGGATACTCTATAAAACATCTAATGGAATTTTTGTGTTTTTATATATTAGAGGACCTCTCACATGGGGACTAAGTAGATATAATCCTAGTCAGACTTTGTAAACACAAACCAACCACTGGGAATCTTTAAATACCAAATAATTTATATGACATTCTAGACATTGCACTTAATGTTATACCAGCCTTAGGTTATTGATGGAAAATATAAACCTCTGTTTGTAATCTTTGAGGAAGTATATTTTAAAAAATATTTTGGGATTAATGTGATGATCTTTGGTGCATTTTAAAATGAGGCAGGAAAAAGAACACACTGGATTTGGAATGAAATGATCTGGCTTTTCTAAGTTCCCTTTTGCTAATTATTCCTATATAACTGTAATCTCACCTAACCTCTCTTGTTTATAAAATGAGGGAGTTTTGACTCGATGATCTTTTAAGATACTTTCCAAGGCTAAAATCTTAGGATGTTATGAATAAACAAAATGCAATCAGCCACTTAGACTTCTCTGTATTGTTCTTCCCTCCCTCCTTCCCTTCTGTTGACTAGGTGTAGTGATCTCATTAGCAGGGAATAATCATGTTTATTGTTACCCTATACACCGGCTCCCTCCCTGCCTTTGTGACTGCTCCAAGGCAGTTATAATTCTTGTTTGCCACTGGGTGGCTGACAGCAGAGAGTGAGGAATCATGGGAAGCCACTCTCTTACCTTCGACAACAGGTGTCTGTGACACTGTACCTCATTCAGATATCACAGAGTACATTGGGAAGCACCTAGTCTCAGTAGCAAAGCAGAATTGCAAAGTCTGGAAGGACTGCTTTCCCCTTCAGTGGAAAAAGTTCTACGAGACCAAGCTGAAGCTTTCGGCTACTAGTGAGTACAC
Source organism: Phalanger gymnotis (assembly GCA_028646595.1). Classification (NCBI taxonomy): domain Eukaryota; kingdom Metazoa; phylum Chordata; class Mammalia; order Diprotodontia; family Phalangeridae; genus Phalanger; species Phalanger gymnotis. The sequence goes on along the minus strand of CM053626.1, from coordinate 282,997,085 downwards.
CAGGAAGTGCTAATACTCTTTAAAGCACTTCTGAAAAGATCAAGGAGCATTTTAAAAGGCTACCAGGTATGAACTCTCTGAACTCCTAGTAAAATGCCCCGTTTACTTATTTCACTTTTTTTTTTTCACCTTAGTGTTAAAGAATAGAAATATCCTGGGGCAAGGGGGGGAAATCTTTAAGAGAAAAATAGTCACTAAAGTCACAATGCTTCCATGCAGCAAAATTCTAAATGAAAATGTTAACTTGCCTTAGCAAGAGTTAAATAGAGTTGGCAGCTGTTTTAATCTTGAGGATTTCACCTCAAGTGTTGCATTTTTGCTCTACTAAGCCTATTAGAAAGCTTTTCGGTTTCCTAGCAATAAGGTGTCTTCCCCCCCCCCCCCCTTCCTGTTTAAGGGAAAGGTTTGTTTGGTTTTTAATCCAGAATGCTCCAGCTGTTGCTTAGATCTTTTCACATGCAAATTTAGCTTGGTGCTATTTAAATAACCAAGTCCATCTTGGTGAGAGATAAACCAGGAAAAATGGAGTGGGGGGGCAGCTGGGAGGAAGAGGAGGACACCTTAGGGCTTATCCTGTTTTTGTTCTGGAAGGCAAACCTGTGACAACTCAGTGTCATTGCTACTGGTCATTTGGAGAGATTTCCATATGACCAGCAATCTTCTGGATTTTGGACTCCCACCATTAACAAATTTGAAGAGATATCTTTCTTCAGCACTACTTTAGGATAGGGTTTTGGGGTTTTTTTTTGTTTTTTGTTTTTTAATATTGATGGCTACCTCTTATCAAGTCACTTTAAATACAGGTTTTGTAGATGTTTCTTCTGCATTTCGTTTTTCTCATCACTTCATCCTTCCCCTATAGATGGTATTTTCTATGAGATCATTTAAATAACTTTTTAAAGCAATTTTTCAGAGCTTTCAAAATTCATCTCCCACCCTCTTTTCTTTCTCTGGAGGTATTTACGGAAGTTCTTTGCCCTCCACAGCTGAACCTTTTCCATTTGTTACTGGGGCAGTAACCGACCATGGCCGTCCTCTTCTCATTTTTGTAATTAGAAGTAGATCTACCCTTGAAAATCAGTGACAAAGAAAATTAAACTTGTGGGAGGAGATTTATGTTGTTTTCTCTTGTATAAAATAAAATGCAGGGAGTCTTTTCTTTCCAAGAATGGTTTGTTTTGATTAGAAATACTTGCCTTTCTCTAAGCAAGTACCTTATAATTTGTAAAGCAGTAACTTTACTTTTTGGTGAACAACCGAAAGCCAGATCAAGAACTCTGTCGAAAGCTCTTGGATGTCAGGTTTTGGTTTTGGTTTTCGTTCCCCCCCCCCTTGGAGAACTGGAGGTTGGGGTGTGGTTATTGTTGCTATCCATATATCATTTTCCTTTTTTGCAACTTAAAAATGCTGTGAGAGCAAATGCTTTTTTTCTGCAATGTGGAAGATATTTTTAAATTTGTAACTACTTTAAAAACTAAAAGTTGTCATCCCATCCTTTCCTTTGAACGTGCAGAATTAACGAGAAAAGAAAATCTTAACTCCCCCAAGAAGAAGATCTTCATATAGAGACATACTGGACAAAGATGGACTGTTAAGAAGAATTTTGTTTTGGTTGAAATTTTCATCTTTCTACCAAGAACTGAAAAACTTTGTTAACAGTTACCTTTTTCTTAGTGGGTGTTCAGTTTCTAATATTAACTAAGGGAAATTTTTTTTTTCCTGAGGTTTGAGGAAAAATTTCAGAAACTGAATTTTCCAAGTCCTGAGTTGAGAATGCAAGACGAATTTATAGCATTCACTTCCTACGGAGATAATAGCAGCCTCCCTTATTCTTCCCACCAGGAGTGAACTGCAAGACAAGGCTTTGGTATCTGTCTTTTCTTTCTTTTTTTTTCTTTTTGGGTTGTGACACTCCACCCACTCTAGCTTCTTCAGGTGGGTGTGTTCATTGGCACTGAGCTTGCAGCAAGATTTTTTCTTTGGATAGTGAACCTGGTCTGGCTCTGGTGCAGTTTGCTGCTGCTGCTGCTGCTGTTGGGAAGCCAGCTGGCAAGATGATGGAAGAAATCTCCATAATGGTAGCCTATGATGCCCATGTTTTTAGCCAGCTGTATGATGAGGATTTCCTTACGAGTCTTGTGGCAATCAGCAAACCCAAAACTATGGTAGGTGATGTTTCATGGAACTAATGTGGATATAGGTATGATTATCCATGTCTAATAGAGTACTCACTCCTGCTGCAGCCAAATTTCTGTTTACTGGGGATGAGAATAAGAGTATTGCTTATGGGTTCAAGTACAAAAAACAGTGGGAACCTACATTTTTTCTTTGGTTTATGCACACTGTATACTATTGTAAGATATTTGAAATAGTACCTCATATGTATATAGATGTTAAACTTTAAGTAAATTATTTAAGGTGTGCTAATAATGAGAGAATTTTTGAATTGGAAAACTCTAGTTGGTGCAAAGTATCTGTCATATATATGTGTATGTAAATAGATATAAATTTAGATATATAGAGTTACATGTGTGTACAAATATACAAATACTGAAATGTCTGTATGTATGTGTATGTATGTATATGCATGTCTATTTATATATATTCACATTCACATATGATCCTGTATAAACAAGTACATATATAAACATATACACACAAATGGCACAGACATTTACTACTTATATTTCTTCCTCTTTGCAGTTATACTTCTCCATAAATGGTCAACAATACAGATACTCTAAATGTATGTTTAATTATGTAACTAAACCAGATAATTTTAATTTTCAGACTCTACAGATTGTTTCTTGTTTTGGGAATGATTGTGAAAATAGTCTGTGGTGCAATTTTGTTTGGGATTTCATGTTTGTGAAATATTTCAACTATTTTCTAAAGACTAAGGTAGAAAGGATTTTTTGTTTATAGTTCTTGTCCTCATGACTAGAGGTAGAAAAAAGATGTGTTTGTGTTTGGTTGTCTGTGCTCTGAGATAGCAGGTGATGATCCCCAGGACTTTATGCAAACTTTCAGAGGTATTGTGAATATGTTGAAATTTAAAGTGAGGGACGATCAGTAGAGAAATACTGCCTTCTAACAAGGTCAGAGCATGCCAGGTATATAAACTATTTGCTTGAGAATAAGTTTGATTCTACCAAAATTTATCTTTCTCTAGAGGGATTTGATATTTTAGAGCAGTGGTTTATTCATATAAACAAATTTGGTTTGTGTATTGTTTATACTTAAAGCATAGTTTTTAAAAATCTTTGTTTCCCTTTGGATAGCTTCTGCCCTGTGAAACACTAACATCTAATTTAAACCAATCTTGTTAGGTAGGTAGGCTGAACTGCCATTACTCCCATTTTACAGGAGAGGAAAGAAGGGTTAGTTGAAGTGACTTGTCTTAGGTGACAAAAAAACTGAGTCTATCTGGGACTGGGATGAATGTTTTCTGCCTCAGTCTGGTGCTGCCATTATCATGTCATGCTGCCCCTGTATAATGAAGAAAGTGTATACAAATAATGTATATATCTGTAGCCAATAATTATAATTGTTCGCATTCACACATCCCTTTAAATTTGATAAATCTCCGCTCACAACAGTCTTGCGAGGCAAGTTGTGTCTTATCCTCCCCATTTCATAGACAAGGGGACTGAAGCTCAGAAGTGACTTGCCCAAGTTTCACACAAGCCATGTGACTCGAGCCCTTACCTGTTGGCACCTTATCTAAAACTTACTACAAGAGCCACTGAAGTGTATGGATGATCCTGAAAACCCGCTTCGACTAATGATTTCAGACCATTTCTTTTTAAAGCAGAACTGCTCGTAAATACCCAACTTGAGTTTTGTCTTTTCTTCTTGTCCCTGAATCCCCTCTTCAATAGCAACTTCTCTTACCTGCTGATTGATTGCGTAATCAAAAGCTGGCATCCTTCTACTAAAGTAGGCTTATTGTGGAGTCTTGTGTTTGCTTTCCAGGGGTAGGGCTGGGGGGCTGTCTATTGACTGTACAGTCTAAGCATAGAGTCCTTATAATGGTTACATTGTTGCGAAGGAACAATGCTTCTGAACCTCAGGCCGTGGTTATTTAATCATTCACATATACTATGTACACACGTAATACACAGACACATGCGTATGTTTTAACAAATGAGTAGCCTAATACTATGCCTACCAGTAATACCCTTCTGCTTTTGGGCCCTATCATCCTTTGACAGACAGGTTATAGGTTTGGTGTAAATCCAGTCTCTTCAAGTATTTCTTCAGTCTCTCAAGGCAAAATGGCCCTTCAGATTTTGGCCGGGAGCCTGGCAAGGCAATGAATGCTCTTGCTTTGCAAACAGGTTATCACTCTTCCTAATAATAAAGGTGTGGTGGTTAATGGTTTACATTGTATCCTCTCAGTTTTCATTGTGTCTGCTGTGTGATATACTTAATTTTTTTTTTTATTACCAGTTGAGAAATGACAGCGTGCTGGGCTTCCTCTTGGCCAGTTTTCTTTTGAAATGTTGGTTTGGTGCAGCTGTAAAAGCTGTGAGGAGAGAATATTTGCCTTCTCCTTTTGATTCAGTATTGATTCTTCTTTTATGGGAGGTATAAGCTCTTAAAATTATGATCAGGGAAGGAAGCATCACTATATGAAAGAGAGATAAACACTCATGGATTTTCTCAGTATGAAATCCATCCTTTACTGTATAGTTTGATTCATTGCTGTTCAATGAAGTTTGCTACATTCCTGCCATTATAAAAATCAACCTTAGGGATTGGATAAACATCTAGGTATTATTTCTAAACCTATTCAGTAGTTTCTTAGCATTAATTGAATTCCATTCTGGAATTAGACTTCATTTGCTAGTGGAATGTCTCTGATCCTATGAGTGATAGTAAAATCCTATTAACTACAATGGTTTTCAAAAGTGAATTCTAGACATTTTCTTGGTGGCAGTTACCTATACCTTAACCTTGAACCTGTCCTCTGCCCACTCACTCTTCCTCTGAGAGAGAAAAGAGAAATTGGTATAAGAAAATTTTGGAACTCAAGTACGGCCAGGGTTAAAAAGCTAAAAAGTGTTCCTGGGGGAAAAAGGACTCGGCAAGTTATTTGCCAGAACAAATGACACAAAAATCTAAAGTCGTTTTTTTGTGACTAGCAGAAAGAATATTTTAATAGGTAGGAATTTATAGTCATTTGACAGACTGAAAAGGGTCTGATGGATACAAGTAGAAAAATAACTTTAGAGTGTGGACAGATGTGAGACCCATTATTACTAATCAGGCCTAATAATATCTTACATTGTAATAATGCTTTATGGCTTACAAAATACATATGTTATCTCATTTATTCCTCAGCCACAATCTACCCACCAAAGGTAAATTGTTAGGCCATTTTTATCCCCCATGAGGAAATCGAAGCTCGGAAAGGTTGTGACTTGCCTAAGGTAATAATATTCAAGCTAGAATTTGAATGCTAGCTTTCTGTTTTCTAATTTAATGTTCCTTTTATTCTTTCTATGCTGTTCCCTACCCCAATCCTTTCATATACAATTTCCTTATTGTATAGAGCTTATACTCGTAGACAGCCAATCATCTATATTAATAGAAAACTGATAGGTCCTTTCTCTGTTCTGCCTGGAATAACCTTTTAAACCAGGTCAGTAGATATTTTCCATTGATTTCAAACCTGTATTGTTAGTAATCTTTCTACCTTTGTCTAATGAGTTCTGGAGAAATCTAAGTAATTTCATTTCTTCACCTTGAGCAACAGAGAAGATAAGAAAGTATTTGAATCCTTAAATTCTTTGAGTTCAAAATTTATATTTTAAAACTCTTACAGAGTCACATATATCTAAGTTTTGCAAGTCTAATAGAATATACCTTCTGACCAGCTTGACCATTTAAAGGTAAATATTAATTTTATCTTATCAAATTGTTTCATCCTGTTATCTTGATCAGGTTGCATTAGATAGCCTCAAACTTTCCTTCCAAATGAGATTCTGTGATATGATATAAATTCACATGGGAATCCACCATTAAATATATATTAGCTGATAAAATACTTCCTGAAAATTATTGCTAGAATATCTGAAATTGTTAAATTCCAGGAAGCCTAGAGGCTTCTAAGAAATAAAAATTTGTGGGAATAATTCATTTTTTAATATTTTTTTTTGCAAGGGAGAAGGACAGGGCAATTGGGATTAAGTGACTGGCTGCCCAAGGTCACACAGTTAGTAAGTGTGTCATTGTGTCTGAGGCCAGATTTGAACTCAGGTCCTCCTGACTCCAGGGCCAGGGCTCTATTCACTGTGCCACCTAGCTGCCCCAGGAATAATTGATGTTTATTTTGAGGGAAAATCCCAAGCACCAAGAACTTAACAAGAAATCATCAGGGTGTCATAAGTCAATCTAGAATTGTCCTAACCTTGCTCTTTCTGTGCTTTCCTTATTACTTTCTGGCAAGCAAACCTATGTGGACAAAGGAGATTCCTTTTCCCCCTTCCTTGGAGAGTTGCTTGAAACTCATGGTTAGACCAGTCCTACTCTTCTCATTATTCATCTACCTCTCTACCCATCCTGCCTTTGTCTTCATCACTAACTCCTTATATTTTTCCTGACCTTGGATGTTCTCCAAGATTTTTTCAGCTCCCTGTTGTGTGTCTTCCTCAATTAGACTGTAAGCTCCCTGAGGGCAGAGATCGGCTTCCTCCATATATGCTTTCTCTTTTGACCACCTTATTCACTTCCTTGTTTGCAGTGATCGTTTGAGAGGTTCTCAAAATGGGTGATACTGCCCCTTGGAGGGGCCCCGGAATAACCCAAGAGGGCATTGAATAAAAATAAAGGGGCAGTGGAAGCATAGGGAAAGAAGAAAAAGAAATTTTGAAAAACCACTCATACATGTTTCATCTGTTGTGTAACAGAGTTATAGTCTTAGTGATTACATTATTTCCTAAATACTTAAAATGCAAGTTATAACTGATCAGTGGTCAAGTCCACCAACAGGTCTTAACAAGCAAGTGTTGGCAGCACAGCCACACATTGTTGGGAAGTCCAGCATGCATTGGCAGGAATATGTGCTTGCAATGATTTGCTTACAGTACAATACTATACTGTTACATGACATTGTATCATCAAAATTTCAATGCAGGAAAACTCCCACAAATTTGCAATACATTATTAAATTTAAGATGCGTCATTTTTTTTAAAAAGTATATATTTTTGTAATGATGCAAATTAAAAAAAAAAACACTGTTAAAGGGTTAAAGAAAGTAGATTTCCAAAGGGGTGTGGAGTAAATTTTTTTTTAAAGGGGATGATAGGCTAAATAAGTTTGGAAACCTCCACTCTAAACTTACTCTCTCTTCTAACTGGTTATTTCTTCTGACTTCACTTTTTCCTTCAGTGATACCACCATTTAAACTATTGAAACTTTGGTGCTATGTTTGACTGACTCTTCTCCCTCTTCTCTCGTTACCAAATCATATTGATGCTACTGCTATCACATGTCTCCTACATACTCTTGTTTTACCTTACTTAATACAGGCTCTATCACCAAGAGCACGAACTGTTGTGGTGATGTTTAAGCATCCTGCCTTAGCTTTCCCTTCTTTTGGGAGTCAGTGTGCTGATGGTAGACAAAGAACTTGACTTGGCATCCCAGGACCACAGGACTAGGTTTGAACCCTGACTGTTGTGTGACCCTTAGGCAAATTATTCTCCTCTCTAAACCTCAGTTTCCTCACACTTAAGATTAAACCATCTTATTTTTAAGGCATATTCTAGGTCCATATCTTACTTTCTTACTCTTGTAGTCAGTAAACATTTTTTAATCATCTACTATATGCCTAGAACTGTGCTAAGAGCTGTGACTACATATATAAAAAGAAAAAGACACTCCGTGTTCTTCAGGAGCTTACAATCTAATTGTGGAAGACAACACACAAAAGGAAGTCAAAAAGCTTGATGAGATGGGGTGGGAATGGTGGTGTCCTCCTAGAGAGGTACTTGGAAACTGAAAAGATACTCATGCTGGGGCATACTGCTTCAGGCAATGAGAGAAGTCACAAAGTAGTACAGCCAGGTGAGAAATGATGAGATGTCTGAGCTGGGCTCTCTCTTCTAATAGAGGTTTCAAGTTCATGATCCCACCCTTTAATTAGAGAGACTGAGGATAGTGATGAGATCCAGGAGTACTGAGTCTGATGATTTCTCACAGGATGATGAGGTTATACCAATAATGAACATCCTGAGCTATGGTGGAAAAGTCAATCAGACTAAATCCTAAAGTAGTATAGCCAGGACCTCTTCCTTTTGTATAGTTTTAATGTTGACACAGACTTGCCCTATTTGTTATGAGTTACCAACTTGAGACTCCCTCCTTATTCTAGCATTCAAGACATCTTGCTTATGAGTAGATCTAGTGATCTGCACAAAACCCATTCTCTTTGTTGTTGTTTATTTACCAAGTATGGGCAACTGGGTGGCCCAGTGGATAGAGCCCTGAACCTGGAGTCAGAAAGACTCATCTTCGTGAGTTCAAATCTGGCCTCAGATACTTACTAGCTGTGTGACTTGGGCAAATCACTTAACCCCATTTGCTTCAGCTTCCTCATCTGTAAAATGATCTGGAGAAAGAAACAGCAAACTACTCCAGTGTATCTTTGCCAAGAAAACCCTAAATGGGATTGTAAAAAGTTGGACACAACTGAAATGATAGAACAACAAGATTTACCAAGTAAAGTTGAGGCTCCCTATTCTTGCATTCAAAGCTCTCAACAGTCTAGTCCCATTCTATCCTTCTAGCTTTATGTTATTCCTTTCATATGTGTCACGAGCAAAATAGATCATCCCCCATATATAATCTATACCTTCCTGTACAGTCCTTTCTTCTGACTAAAATTATTTCCTTACATCCCTCTCCTCTGTTGTACTCCTGTACATCCTTTAAAACACACCTGAAATGCTGCCTTCTTCAAGAAACCCTTCCTGATAACCTTTTTTTCTTGGAACTTTGATACACCGTTCATGCATTATTTTGCAGTAAAGTTATTTATCCATATGCTAGACCCCCCCACTAGACTATAAACTTCATGTAGCCAGAGACAGGGCCTTATCTAAATATTGCCTCTTCCCCAACATTAGCAAAATTTTCTATACACTTAGGTGCTTAATAAATGTTTGTGGAATGCTTCATTCTTCTTCCTCATGTTGATGACCTCTCCTTATTGTACAAGTTAGAAAATGAGAAATATGGGTTGAGTCTATGACTGTTTTTTTCTTTTAACTGGAAGATACGAGTTTACTGTATTCTACATCCTATCTGATTTATTTTAAATTGATGCAGCTTGAGTTGATTAATTCTTAAGACTCATTGGATCTTGTATTTTTTATCTATCAATCACTCTATCTATTGATCGATCTATTTATCTACCTATCTATCTGTATCTATGTACATATAACCATAATGTATACTTTCCCTAGACTTGGGCAACTGTCTTACCCATGAGAGGCTTAATAAAACTTTGTTGAATTGAATTAAATTCTGTTCTCCAAATTCATTACATTTCTTATTTTCACTAAGAAATAGAAAAGCCAGATATGGAGCTAGGAATTTTAGACCACAAATCCCATTTCTCAAACCCACAGTCCCCCTCCCGTTTTTCTACTTTCCCTTTCAAGGGTGACCTTGACCTAAAGGCAGAACAAATTCATGGTATGATTATATGACATTACTAAGAAATAATCTCCCCACCTCCAAATATTCCATTTTGTTTCATTTGTTTCTACCTATTAAGGACCCTTGGAGGCAGCTAGGTAGTACAGTAGATAAAAAGCTAGGCCTGGAGTTAGGAAGAGTTCAGATTCTGTTCCAGACACTTAATACCTGTCTCTTGACCTTTGTTTATCTCAGTTTCTTCAACTGTAAAATAGAGATAATAACACTTAACTCCCTTGGTTGTTGTGTACAAATGAGATAATATTTGTAAAGCACTTAGCAATCTGCTTGACACTTAATAATCCCTTTTTCCCTCCTTTCCTTCCTTCCTTCCTTCTTTCCCCCCCCAACCCCTGCTCCCATCATTTCTTATGACCCATTATATTCATGTATCACAATTTGTTCATTTTCCTCAAAATGATAGGTACCTACTTTGTTTCTGGTTCCTTGCTACGTGTTTGTAGCTGTTCTGTATTCAGTCTTGAATAGACTATATCTAGAATATTTTGTTCATTTCTTGGCATTATATTTTAGGCAGCACAATGTCATGAATGGTATTCATATAAGGACAACCAGGATAGTGAAAGAATTGGAAACATGACCTACATGTTTCAGTTTAAAAATTATATTTTCTCCAGTCTAGGGAAGACTGGTCACTCTGGGAGGCACTGTAGCTCCATCTTCAAGTATTTGAGAGATACTTGACATGTGGAAGAAGGATTAAACTTGTTCTGCTTGGACTCAGAGAACAGAGCTGGAAGCACTAGGTGGAGGCTGCAGAGAGGCAGGTTTCCCTGCTATAAATCTTTTAACAATTAAAGCTGTCCAAAAGTGAAAAGGGAATGGTAGGTTCAACTAAAAAATAGACGAGCACTCATTGGGAATGCTGCAGACAGGGGTTCTTAACCTGGGATTTATGAACTTTTAAAAAATAACATAGGGATAACTGTATTTCAACAGTTTATAATCCTATACATTTTATTTTCTAAATTTAAAAACATTCTGAGAATTCAGTAAACAGCCAGTTAACAAGCAGTTTATAAAGCACCTTCCATGTGCCCAGCAATGTATTAAGTACTAGGAAAACAAAGAGGAAAAAAGGTCCTACTCTCAAGGAGCTTATGGGGAAGCTAGCATGCAAACAACCAAGACGAATACAGCATAAAATGGAGATAATCAACAGAGCGAAGGTGCTAGCATTAAGAGAACATCAGGGAAGTCATTTAGAAGTCTTTACTTCTCTGCAGCCTTTCACACTGATCATTCTGTCCTCCTTGATACTCTCTTTTCTCTAAGTTTTTGGGGCACAACTCTCTCTTGGTTCTCCTCCTACCTATCTGACGGTGCCTTCTCTGTCTTCTTTGCTGGATCCTCTTCCAGATCACATCCTCTAACTGCGGGTGACCCTCAGGCTTCTATCCTGGGCCTTCTTCTCTTTTCCCCGTATACTACTTAACTTGATAATCTCATCAGCTTCCATGGATTTAATGCTGATGATTCGAAAATCTGCCTTTTTTGCCCCAGCTTTCTGCTGACCTCCAGTTTCACATCTCCAGCTGCCTTTGAGACATCTCAAATTGGATGTCCAATAGAAATCTTAAACCCAATATGTCCTTCCAGAACTCATTCTCTTTCCCCAAACCTTCCTTCCCCTCCTCCCTTCCTTATTACTGTAGAAGGCAACACCATGCTCCCAGTCCCTTGTTCAGTTATCCTGGATTCCTCACTATCTCTCACTCCCCATATGCATCATCTCTCAAATACACCCCCTTTTCTCCTCTAATACTGCCCCCACTCTGGCACCAGCTCTTATCAACTCATGCCTGGATTATTGCAATAGCATAATAGTCAGTCTGTCTACCTTGAGTCTCTCCATTTCAAACCATCTCCATTCAGCCACTAAAGTGATTCTCCTGAAACGCAGGTCACTGTGGATATTCTCCCTGGCTATTCCCCCATACTTGGAATGCTCCCCCTCTTCCACTATGACTACTGACCTCCCTGGCTTTCTTTAAGTCCCATATAAAATCTCACCTTCTACAGTAAACCTTCCTCAACCTTCTTAATTCCAGTGCCTTCCCTCTGTTATTTTCTTTTTGTCCTGTATATAGCTCCCTTGTGTATATTTGTTTGCATGCTGTCTTCTCCATTAGTTTGGAAGCTCTTTGAGGGCAGGGACTATCTTTGAGCTCTTTTTGTATCCCCAGTGCTTAGCACAGTGCCTGGCACATGATAGATGCTTAATAAATGTTTATTGGTTGGTTGTTTGATTGATAGGAGGCGGGATTTAGCTGGGACTTAAAGGAAGCCAGGAAAACTAGGAGATGGAGATGAGAAGGGAGACAAATTGAGGAATAAGGGACAGTTAGTAAGACAGAGAGGTCCATGGGCCTCGCCAGACTGCCCAATGGGGTCCATGACAAAAGAAAAGTTAGGAACTCTTGCTGTGCAGGGTGTCCTTTTACATTTTGGATGAGATAATCTCTGGAGATCTCCTTCATCTCTCTGATACTCTGTAATCCACTGTTGTTCTGCTATAAGGAATTTGAACCATCTGTCCTTTACTGAGTTGGTGTATTCTCTCCCAGATATACAAAATCCTTCCAGAAATCTTTGTACACCACCTAACCCATTGCTTTAGACATACTGACATTTAAATGTAGATGAAGACAGATGCCAGAGTAGGAACACAATGCCAAATATCTTAGGAAATCGTCATTTCTTTGAATTTCAATTGGAAGATAGAGATGGAGAAGTCTAATTACTTCTTCCTCTATCAGTTTGTCTGTGTAAGATGCGTGAATGTGCTGTCTCAATATATCGCTGTGGCTAGCAAGTGGCAGGAATGATCTGAAGTCTGGCAAGTGGGAGGAGCTCTGTGACCACACCTCTCCATCCTGGAGGGGCCTGCAGAGGATGCAGGACTGCTGACGCTTAGGTTGAATTAGGATTTTTCCCATTGGAAATGTACAGCATGTGCAACCTAAGGAGAACTGGTTTCTGATTAGATCACGTAATGTCTCTTTCAGCTATAAATGGTTCATAGCCAGAAGCCTTGGGTTTTTCCTGCTGATTCAGTTTATGCAAGATCAGAGGTAATAATTCATATATTCTGTGCTGAAGGAGAACACTAAGATTTCACCCAGTGTTTTAGGGGAAGGTAGGGCAAACCAGCCAGCTGTTTCACAATACCTCAGGGCTGTCTAAGACATTCACTGTTAGTGACATGTGGTGAGTCAACTATAAGACCTGTAATTAGAAGGGAAACCCAGCAGTGTTGACATTATCCACATGCAAGTGACATGAACAACCTGGGAAGACTTATATGATCGGTTGACATAGGGTGAAATAAAAAGAACCAAGAGAACAATTTAAATGATAACCATAATAATGTAAAGGAAATTAACTTTGGAAAAACTACAGAACTCTTAATTAGTGCCATAGCCATTCATGAGTTTAGAATGACCATAAAGCATTTCACTTACCTCTAGGCAGAAAGGTCATGGACTAGAGGTACAGAATAAGACCTGACCAACGTATGGAATTTTGTTTCTTGACTATACTTATTTGTAACAAGGGAAGGCTTCTAATCGGGGGAGGAAGGGCGCAGAGGGGAGTTAGTGGGTAGAGAGGGATGCAAAAAAGGGGGGAAAGGCATCAACAGAACATTTCATAAATACACAGAAGAAAACAAAAAACTCAGAGTAAAAAACGGTGCAGTTTCGTTAATGTTGTGTCAGACTTAGTATACATGTTTTAAAAAGGGACACAAGTTCACATTTTGATATTCAGTCCTCTATTATACTGATATATTTATGTTTGGTGATTGTTACACTTATAATAAAAAAGAAAGGATACAAACATCACCTACTTATTGATCCTGAATTGTCATCTAAGCAAAGACTTTATTTGATTTAAGCCCCACTTGGAAACTTTGTCCGACACCTGGCTTCAGTGTCCAGTTATCCTTCTGTCATGTCTTTCCTCACCTAAATGCTTATCTAGCAGTCACATGACAGACACAGTCAATTTATTGCCACAAGGCCAGCAAGCATCCTATTTGATGTCATTATTCCATCAGAGCAAAGATTTCTAAAGGTATTTTACAAACATTGTATATCCACAAATTTGGGAAGTTTGCATGACTAGGTAAAAAGATGATGAGTGAAAGAGAAATGTAAATCAAAAATGATACTTCAAACTTTATGGTTCTCAGAAATCCTGGCCATGGCAGCAAGGACTATTCATGAGCTAGGAGCTACAGAAAAATTGGTTTCTGAAGGTGCTGTGATCCATAGCCTTTAGGGGCTTTTGTGTTTTAGAAGGTCACGAGTATAGGATTTGACATTTAGGAAGTAGGGACTCACTAGAAATGAGTTTAGCCAAAAGAAACATTACTATACTGTTTCACAGTATCTAAATCTGCTGTATTTATGTTTAACAAGGAATATGCTCCCCTTTATCCTTCAAGAGCATCAATAAAATAATTTTAAAATGTACAGAAGAAAAAGTTCAGAAGGGAACATAAACATGATAATCTTGTTAACATGTTGCATTCAATATATATTTAAAATAACATTTTTCGTAATAATCTAATACACAGTTATAAATTTTTTTAACTTCAAAGAACCGTGATTTCGTTGGTTTGGGTACTTCCTCTATCGACACAGTTTGAAATCCCTTCATTTGATAAGTTAGAAAGCTGAGGCATAGAAAGGTTAATTGACTTCGCTCCAACTGCAGAACTGGTGGCAGAACTAGGCCTAAAACCTAGATATCCTAAATTGAAGCCTCCTGTTTTTTCCACTACCCCTTGGATCCTTATATTCCTTTCTATTAGTAAAACAGGAAACATTTCCCCCATTTAAAGTAATGTGATTCTCCGTAAATAGGCAATCTCTTCATCAATCTGAAATTGAGAGATTTAAAACAAATGTATGCAATTCTAAGTTAAGTCTATATCACTTGAGTGCTATCCAAGTAAATGGAATTCAGAATGACCAAGCTATTCTAGGAATGTGGGGGATAGAAGAGAGGGATGGACCTGAATATATGTAATACAGCTGTGTGGTACATCAGAGTTGGCTGGATTCCAAGTTCATTTCTGAGGTAAAAAGAACATTCCCATAGGTGCTTCAGGGAAATAATGACAGAATGGAATAGGGGTATAAAATAAAAGAATATTTAGGGTACAAGGAGTAGGTTTGTTAGAGGATCAAGGAGAAAACGAAAGTTTCTTGGTTAGCAAACGCTTGCCAAGAGATAACTTTCCACCCAGTCTTTCTTTCCAATACCATATCTTTTGGTAATCTTTCCAAAGCAATAAAATGATACCCCATCCTTTCTAGCTTATCACTGTTCTCACCCCCAGGGAATGAGCCAAGCCACTCTATTCATCTGATAGGTGGCGAGTCTATTAAGTGGGGATAATGATACCTTCCTGTCCTACAGGACTCTATGATATATAGCCATTCGAAAAGTATGGAGTGCTGTAGAAATGATGTGGTTGTTTATTATCTTGAAATAGAGAGCTACCTATCACCTCTCTTAAAAGAATGCCTAAGATTCAATGCAGTATCCCTCAAGAGGTTCCTCAAGTAGGTCATAAAAAGATGTTGATCCTACTTCATCATCTTAAGCGATAAAAAGGCTTTTAAAGGACTTTAAATTTGTTTTTAATTTTACATAATTTAGTTACCCTGTGAGTTAATGTACCATACCATCAATTTACCAGTCTTTGGCCTTTAGCACAGTTCCTGAGACATAGTAAATACTTAATAAATGATTGTTGACTTGTTGACTTGACTGGGTCAAACTAGAAGGATTTCTCTCACTATTGTCACTAGTTTGTTATGGAACAGTAATGGTATAGTGGATAGAGAGCCAACTTTGGAACCAGGAACACTTGGGTTCAAGTCCCCATTGACACATGCTGGCTGTGTGACCCTGTCACTTAACCTTCTAGTTCTCTAGGCAAGGCAACTCCTTAAGACTCTACATGGGCAGAGGCAGAGCCAAGATGGCGACCAGAAAGCAGTAACTGGCGTGAGCTCCCCACCAAATCCCTCCAAAAACCTATAAAAAAATGGCTCTGAACCAATTCTAGAGCTGCAGAACCCACAAAGTGGCAGAGGGAAGCAGGGCCCCACCCCAGGACAGCCTGAATGGTCTCTGGGTAAGGTAGGTCCCACACGGACCTCGCAGCCCCCAGCCGAGGGGAGCGAAGCTGAGACCAGCA
Organism: Phalanger gymnotis; assembly: GCA_028646595.1. Taxonomy (NCBI): domain Eukaryota; kingdom Metazoa; phylum Chordata; class Mammalia; order Diprotodontia; family Phalangeridae; genus Phalanger; species Phalanger gymnotis. Next base: position 282,981,138 of record CM053626.1, on the reverse strand, counting down.
CACGGCGCGAACAGACCAGACGCGGACCTACCAGACCAGGAGACGAGCAGAAAGTGCCCTGGCATCCCGAAATACTGAGCTGTGGCATGTACGAGACCTCTCAACCCACAAAGAGCAAAGACATCAGAGAAGGTTAGTGGGAAAAGCTGTGTGACTGAGTTTGTG
>CM053626.1:282938463-282980473 GCA_028646595.1 Phalanger gymnotis | reverse complement strand
CCTCAGCTTCATTTTCCTCGTCATTTATAAAGGGCATAATACTAGCAGCACCTCTTTCCCGGGTTTGTTGTGAGGATAAAATGAGATAACCTTTGTAAAGAGCTTTATAAACTTGAAAGAGCTATATGAATGCTAGCTACTATTAATAGCTTCTTTTTTGCCAGCTATTATTTTTATTTTTATTATTGTGATCTTCTTTCATAGCTACACTTCTTACCTTAGCTTTTTTCCCACTTAATAATATTTTGTTTTTTCCAATTACATGCAAAGATAGTTTTCAATGTTCATTTTTACAAGATTTTGAGTTCCAATTTTTTTCTCCCTCCCTATTTGATATAGGCTATACATGTACAATCGTATTAAACATATTTCCACATTAGTCATGCTGTGGAAGAAGAATCAGAACAAAAGGGAAAAACCATGAGAAATAGAAAACCAACAACAAAAAAGAGAGAGAAAATAGTCTGCTTTGCTCTGCATTCAGACTCTATAGTTCTCTGTCTGGATCCGGATAGGATTTTCCCATCATGAGTCTTTTGGAATTGCCTTAGATCATTGCGTTTCTAAGAAGAGCTAAGTCTATCAAAGTTGGTCAGTGTACTAATGTTGCTGTTACTGTGTGCAGTGTTCTGGTTCTGCTCACTTCACTCAGCTTCAGTTCATGTAAGGCTTTTTGTAGGTTTTTCTGAAATCTGCCTGCTCATCGTTTGTTATGGAACAATAGGATTCCATTATATTCATATACCACAACTTGTTCAGCCATTCCTCAGTTGATGGGCATCCCTTCAATTTCCATGTCTTTGCCACCACAAAAAGAGCTGCTATAAATATTTTTGTACATGTGGGTCCTTTTCTCTTTTTTATGATTTCTTTGGGATACAGGCCTAGTAGTAGTATTGCTGGATTGTGGTATGCACAGTTTTATAGCCCTTTCAGCATAGTTCTAAATTGCTCTCCAGAATGGTTGGATCAGTTCACAATTCCATCAGCAATGCATTAGTGTTTCAATTTTTCCACATCTTCTCCAGCATTTATCATTTTCCTGTTTTGTCATGTTGGCCAATCTGATGAGTATGATATGGTACCTCAGAGTTGTTTTGCTTTGCATTTCTCTAATCAACAGTAATTTAGAGCATTTTTCATGTAACTATAGATATCTTTAATTTCTTCCTCTGAAAACTGCCTGTTCATATCCTTTGACCATTTACCAACTGGGAAATAACTTGTCTACTTCTAAATTTGATTCAGTTCTATATATTTTAGAAATGAGGCCTTTGTCAGAGACACTGACTGTAAAAATTGTTTCCCAACTTTCTGTTTCCTTTCTAATCTTGGGTGTACTGGCTTTGTTTGTGCAAAAATCTTTTAATTTAGTATAATCAAAGTTATACATTTTGCAATTCATAATGTTCTCCATATCTTGTATGGTCATAAATTCTTCCCTTTCCATAGATCTGACAGGTAAATTATTCCTTGCTCTCCCAGTTTGTTTGTGGTATCACCCTTTATGTCTAAATCACATATATTTATCTTGATGTATGGTGTAAGATGTTGATCTGTGCCTAGTTTCTGCCATACTATTTCCCAGTTTTCCCAGCGCTGTCAAATAGTGAGTTCTTATCCCAGAAGCTGGAGTCTTTGGGTTTATCAAATAGTAGATTACCACAGTCATTTACTACTATGTCTTGTGTACCTAACCTATTCCACTGACCCATCACTCTTTTTAGCCTGTACCACATAGTTTTGATAATTGCTGCTTTATAATACAGTTTTAGATCTGGTACAGCTAGTCCACATTTCCTTGCATTTCTTTTCATTAATTCCCTGATATTCTTGACCTTTTGTTCTTCCAGATGAATTTTGTGACTGTTTTATCTAGCTCTATAAAATAATTTTTTGTAGTTTGATTGGTATGACACTATTAATAGCTTCTTAATAGGCATTTCTATGTTCCTTCTTTCCCTCTCCTTGACAATGCTGCCAGCCCTATCTTCCTGATGGAGAGACCTAATCATGCCACTTCTGCCCCAAACCCTTCTGTGTTCCCAGTTGTCCATTAAGTAAAGCTCACTCTCTTTGTTAGACATTCAGGACCCTCCACAGTCAGGCACTGTCATGTCTTGCCACAGTAATCTCATACTTTGGCACACACACTCACATACTTATTTGAGTAAATACATGTACTAATCGTACCACCCAGACTGTACTATTCATTATCCCTTATGCCTGCCTGATTGATAACTTTTCTATAGAGGCTTTTGTTCATAACACTTCCTTGTGTCTGGATTTTCTCTTCTTTTCCTCTCCATTCCCCGTTGAATTACTACCCAGCTTTTAAAGTCTAGCACCAATGTAATTTCTTCTCTGACACCTTCCTTGAACCATAATTTTCCTCGATTAATCATAATCTTCTCCATGAAACATCACATAATATTTTGATTATACCTGATGTTCTCAGGTTTACAAAGTACTTTTTGGGGTTCTTATTTTTGTTCAGTTGTTTTTAGTAGCTTCTGAATTTTTGTGACCCCTTTGGGGGTTTTCTAGGCAAAGATACTGGAAAGGTTGGCCATTTCTTTCTCCAGCTCATTTTACAGATGAGCAAACTGAGGCAAACAGGGTGAAGTGACTTGCCCAGAGTCACACAGCTAGTAAGTGTGTGAGACTGGATTTGAACTCATGAAGAAGAATCTTCCTGACTCCAGGCCCCTCCCTGCTCCCCCATCCACTATGTCACCTAGTTCTGTTGTATCACCAATTTTACAGGTGAGGAAATGAGACTGGAGGAGTTTAAGCGACTGGCTTAAGGTCATACAGCTAGTCAGGCTAAATTACTGAGGCTAAATTTGAGCTCGAGTCTTCCTGATTTCAAATCTAGGGCACCAGTTGACCTATGCTTGAAGAGAGTTAGCCGTGACTCTGACCTGTTTCTCACCTGCCGCACCAGGCAGTCTTTTTCTCTTGTCAGCTCTACCTCTACACTGTCTCTTCTTATATCCCTTCCTTCCCACTCCCACTTTAACATAAAGGAAAATCAGGTCCTTATTATCTCACGCTTGAATGATCATGTCACTCCTTTGCTTAAAAACCTTCAGTGACTCTGCCCATTACCTACTAAAGTAGGTTCCAAATTATCCTGCTTAGTTTTCACAGGCCTCTCTGCTCTACTTCTAGCTTGTCTGTAGCTCACAGCTCTCCTATACATTAACCAATTTATATTGATGCCTGTTCATCAAATATGCTTTGTCCTTTCCAGCTCTTCATTTGTTTCTAACACCTAACAAAGTGCCTGGTATATAGTAAGTGCTTCATAAGTACTCAGTGATTGATTGATGCTGTTGCCTTTGCCTGGCATACCTTCCCTTCATGTGTTGGCCTATTTAAGTCCTAACCCACCCTTCAAGGCCAGCCTCAGATGCCATCTCTTCAGCAAAACATTCTCACATTGCTGTCAGCAGGAATCTCTTATGACACTTGCAGATTTTGCCTTATAATTATTAACCACTTGAGGTATTTTAAAATCTCTTTTAGACTGCAAGTTTTTTCAAGGCTACAAGTTTGTTTTTTTCTGTGTCTTATTTACAGTTCCTTGCACCTAGTAAGTGCAGTATTATTGAATAAATATCACAGAAAGGCAACATTGTGATTGGTAGGTGGAAGTTGTAGAGGAAATTTCAATTCAATCTAAGGAAGAGCTTTATAATAATGAGAATTTTCCAAAAAGGAAGTGGAGAATGGATTACCTCCCCACTGAGAGGTCATTGGAGGTCTTTGGGCGAAGGCTGAATCACTACTTGTCAAAGATATAAGAGATGTCAAAGATATATTAGATGGAATTTCTAGTTCTTAAACAGAGCTCTAGTTAAGTGCAAGGAAATTATTTATGGAGAGTGTCCTTTTAACTGGCTAAACCATTTTCACTTGAGTCAGTGATAATTGCTAAGATACACAAAAAGATGAATTTTACTCCTGGTTCGAAAAGAAGTCAAAGGTTTGAATATAATGTAATGTCATTCTGTGATACTAGGATCAGAAGTTCATATTTAAATGTATTTCTTAATACCCTCTTTACTAACTTTTGCTCTAAGTATAGAGAATGGAAGAATTTGTATGAAAATCTTTTTACTTATAAAGCCATTCCTGTGCCAGCTAGTCCATGAAGTATTTGCTTTTTTCTTTTGTATCCTAAGTAGACTTCCAAGTAAATATAGTGAGCCATTGTAGGAGGCCTGGAAGAAGACCAAAATGAATAGATAAAGATAATTGAAAGAATATAAGAGTGGGAAAAAGAAAAAGATGAAAATGCCGAAGACTGATAACTTAGGCATACTGAGAAATTGTGAACTGAAGGCTTAGAGATGGTAGAAATCTTTCACTTACTATCCTAATCCTTTTGTATAACAGTAACACTTTCTTCCCATAAACAGTACAGTGTCTCCTTGGTGGTGATTTATCCGGTGTGGAGGTTTCTAAGTCTTGCCTTTGGTGTTGAAAACTTGGATCATCCTTTAGCTTCGGCTGTCTTCTCCCTTAGCCAAGTCCTAAAAGTAGAATCTACATGATTGAAATAAAGCAAAACATTCCTTCTTTCTCTTTGTTCCCTGCAATCTTTTTTTGTTTCCCCCCTCCCGAGGTCCCCAGAGATGGTGTTTTTCAGATTATACCACAACCAGTTTCGCGTATTAGTCTTTTGAAGTACACTTCTTATAGTATAAATGTATCTGTTGTATTCTGTAGCTTTATAAGGGAGGGAATAGTTGTTTATTTCATTTTCTATCAAATCCTTTGTGACCAGAATCTTAAAGTACTTGCTCAGGCTTCTTAACAATCTTACTGTGGTGGACAGGACATGACAACAATCTTATCTGCTTGGATGATTATAAAGAATGAAGAAGTCTTAGGTTACTTTTTTTTTTACCTGCAACTCTATTAAAGTCGAGTCTTAAATAAGCTTAATTAACTTTCTAAAGGGAAAAAAGTATCATGTTTCCATGACCCAACTTTAAGAATACATCTAGTTAATGTGCTACCTGGATGCTGACCAATGCTATTCTAACATGTAACAGGATATAGTGGATTGTATACTATTCTAGATGTTAATTTTTTAGCACTTTTTAATCATTTCTGTTGCTCTCTGGTTTGAACATTATGCTCTAGTCTTTAACTGATAAACTTCTAGCCAAAAAATCACTTAAAAACTCAATTTTATTTTAGACATACTATACCTTTTTTTTTCAGAAGAGCTTTGAAACACTTAGCAACCTAATAATGAATCATTAAGATGTGGCTTTACAACTTTTAAAAGAGAATAAGCATTGTATATCCCCATACCTGAACACACACTTAAACGTTATTGATTACAGTAGGTAAGAATGGGTCCTACGTTTGTCATTCAGTTGTTTTTCAGTTTTGTCTGACTCTCCATGATCCCCTTTAGCGTTTTCTTGGCAAAGATACTGGAGTGGTTTTCCATTTCCTTCTCCAGCTCATTTTACAGATGAGGAAACTGAAACAAACAGGGTTAAGTGACTTGCCCAGGATGACAAGGCTGGGAAGTGTCTGAGGGTGGATTTGAAATCAGGAGGATGAGTTTCCTGTCAGTACAGGAGTGGGTGGGGGAGAGGATATCACTTGTAAATCCAGAGAGAAAGACACGAAAAGACTGGCACCAAGGAACATGGGCTTTTGATGGGGGGAAAAAATCTCCTTCCTATTTTCCTTCAAATAATAGCACTAAAGCTGGGATCCTTTGATCCATCCAGCACTTGATAAGATGAAGAAGTTTTTGGGTCAGGGCGCTTCAATCCTGATTTTTTTTTTAAAAGCAAGAAATTTTGTTAGCTTTCTCTTGGCCCAAATCAGTCCAAGCACTGAGATGATTTTTCCAACATTAAGAATAATTTGCATGTCTTGTGGTTGTTCCAAGGCATTTCTAATATTAATATCCTCATTAGAATATCACACCATGTCCAGTGAGTGCATAATAAATGCTTACTGCCTGGCAAGTATCAGTGGAATAAACAAACTCCTCTTTTTATGTGACCCAGGCCCTTTTAAGATTCCATCTGTCCTTTTTAAACCACTTAAGTATCACTTTCTCAATTTCCCTGAGGTTCATTCTTCTCACACTGGGCTTAGTTGAGCAGATCTAGTCAATGAAGCAATGATTCATTAATAATAAAATCAAACTAAAATTACCTTACCTATCTATAGCACTTGAAGATTTTCAAAATGGTTTTCCCAAGAGCTTGTAAAGTCTGTCATACAAGTATTATTATCCTCTCTGCCCATTTTTGCAGATCAGAAAACTCTGGGACTGATAGAGGTGAAGTAACACCCCTAGGATCATTGTAACCTAATATCAGAACTAGGATTTGAATCCAAGCCCTCCAAACTCCATCTAGCACTTTTCCCATTTGATTCTGTTACCTCTCAAATTATACTCCCCTGGCCTGTGGAGGTTAATTCACTTACCAACCTGCCTATATTATTTCTCATTCTCAGTACAGGGTCTCCATTTCACAAATTGGGGAAACAAGCAGAAAGAGATTATGTGACTTTCTAAGATCTCACAGTCCATCAATGATTAAATGGGCAGAGTTTAACTTTCCTGATCCACTGGCTAAACCACTAGACCATTTTGGTTATTTATGTTTTTATTCTTGAAGTATTTCAATAGGATAGATTCCTTCTGAGTATCTTTCACATATTGTTTGTCTTAAGTTGCATGGATTTGGGGGAAAAGGATTTATTTGGTCACTTTACATTTTGGCATGTTACATTAGTGTGTGCATATTAATATTATTCCTACAATTCCCTCATCAGCAATCAAGTTATTAATCCCCAACCCACAATGGATGGGGAATTGTAATCTTTACAGATCAATGATTATGCATCGCAGGGGAATAGTTCTTTTCTTTAGGGTTATATCTGGTGGTAGTTATAGCATGTCATTAATTGATGTTAACTGATTCTCTAAAGTCAGATCTCAGTCAGTGAATTGGAATTACTCAAATGTCTAGGTATTTGTCATTCATATTTACACTATAACTGGTTATTTGAGAGAAAACCCTCCATATTTGTTCATTTAGGAGATAGAAGTTTTGTAGAGCCCTACCCATAAACTGCAATCCAAGTTCAAACAGCATCTTTGTCATTTGGTTCCCAGATTCACCCTGCAGAATGCTCTGACGTACTCTGTACCTTGTGATTTCCTGTTAGATCGCTGCTTGCAACAGGAACTTTGTATAACCAGCCAGATTATACCAATTTTTTTTCTCTGCCCGTGCTAACTAAACTGGTTATTCTAGTTATGTTTCCAGATCTTATGTAAGAATCAGGAAGCTACATTTGAATATTTGTTGATGAAAAGTCAAATTGCATACAAAGTTCATTTTTTTTAAAAATAGCTTAGATGATTCAAGCGCCAAAGTTTACTGACAGCGTCCTCATCAAGCAGTAGTGCGGGTATCTCCATAATAGCCACAGTGGTTTAGCTAACGAAACTGAATCCCAGGCAATTTAATTTAATTCTACAAAGATTTCTTAAATAGCTACTATATGCAGGATACTGGGCCAGATGCTAATGCTGCCCAGACAAAAAAGAAAGGATCTCTTCCCTAAAGGATTTTAAATTACAGTAGCACTCAAATAGGCAGCCCTGCCTATATTCTCATGGTGTGGGAAGGAGGGACTGCACCTATATCTGAAAATGAAAACCCTATGACTGTGGAATATTAAAGTCTGAGGTTCTATTGGACTGCAGCTCCAACAGTTTATATATTTTCGAGATCTTAGTATCTATTCATTTAAAACCCTAAACAAATCATCAGATGAAATAGAGGTGAAATTCTCTCACCAGCCACTTGTGATAATCAAACCCTTCCATGCGGATAGTGGTTTCCCTTTCCAAGATCAGAACCCTATTCACACATTCCCCCTTTTCTAGTGTGCCCTGTTATCTCCTCACGACTTGCCACGTCCTTATCCTTTGGATCTGATGTCTACATATTTAAAAGAAATATTTGAGATACTTAAATTTCAAGCCATTCTCCCCAAGGGCACATATATGAAGCAGAACATATGCTATGTGAATTAAAAGTAATACACCTGCAGAACGTTCAATTATTGTCAAGTTGTAAAACCAGGTTTGGAATCTTAACTCTAATGTCCTACTCACCTAATGAAGCAGCACCTTGTTGTGTTTTCCTGTGTGTTACAATTACAAACCCAATGAAAATCTAGTTTTTCTCTAGCAGAAGATATCTAGATAGATACGCATATATTTATATGTGTATAAAGATAGATATATCCATATATGGTAACATTTTGGTGGTATCTTATGCCCTGCTCTCATTTACATATGAGAGTAGGATTAGGATCATAACAGATATGAAAACTACCATCCAAGCGAAAGTTCAACACAAAATTTATCGTATTAGGAGATGAACAGGTAAGCAGGTTTTGTAAACTACACAAAGGTACTAACATTGACCAAGCACCAGGACCAGACAACTTATATCGGACTATGCTAAAGAAAGTAGAAATCAATACTGAAAAAGCTTCTGCAGACACTTTTATGAGCCTGTTACGTTCTGGGGTAAGCTGTGGAGATTGAAAAGTGGCTAACACAATACCATTATTTATGAATGGGTCCTAAAATCTGTGACAAGCCTATAAGTCATTAGGTTTAAGTAGTTTGAAAAGCTAAAGAAATGACATGAAGAATTGCAGATCTACAAATTTTCAGCTAATGTAAGAAATTAATGCATATTAGCATTTTATTACTATGTAAAATCCTTACAAGCATATTCAGGTGCAAGAGATGCACCAAGAGCCAAATCAGCTTAAATCTATCATGATTTCAAATCTTACTTTTTTAATGAGCCTAGAGAAGAATAACTGAGAAATGAACTCATTATTTAGAGACCCGATTTTTATCTCTCTTCTGTCCAAAAATCTTCAGTGGTTTCCTGTTGCCTCCTAACAAGCATTCAGACACTTTTACCTGGCATTCAAGGCCTTCAGGAATCTGGTGCCATTCTGCCTATCCAGCCTTATCTTTAAACACTATTTTCCATATACTCTGTATTCTCCATCCAGACTCAACTACATGCGCTGAACACACCTAGCACTTTCCTGGTTTCGTGCCTTTGTTCTCATAGCTGCCCATCCCTCAAATATCCTCCTCCTTTGTCTCTGAAATCCTACCCCATCCTTTAGAGGCCACCTCAGATACCAACCCTCAACTGATAATGCTTCCTTCCCACCTCATATAGCGGTCAGGGCAGCTAGGTGGTGCAGCGGATAGGGCGTTGAGCCTAGAGTCAGGAAGACTCCACAGAGCACACGGATACATGTGCACACATAAATTTGAAGGCAGGTAAATAATACATAGATCAATTTGATACATAAACTATATATTAGTTTTCTCTCCTTCAAATTTTTAACAGTCTTCTAAGTAGTGTTCTGCCACCATTAACGATTGAGATTTTAACAGGTTCTCTAGACTAATTGTTGTCTAGTATATGAAGTTCAATTACAAACCAATTGTTTTGGAAATGCTTTAAGATAAAAAAAAAAAGTGGCGACATAAAGCCGGGATGAAAGAATATGAACAAAGATTATTGGTAGTAAAGTGGTGCTGTACTAAACGACACTCAAGAAGCCAGCAGAGAGGGGACCATTCTTCAGAACGAAGCCTGTCTTCCTGGTGGAAAGGGCAGACCGTTGTGCAGAGGGAAGCCTGCAGAGCAGCAGTGACTGGGAATATGATATAAGAATGTGTCCTCTACCAGAACACAGTATTCCTGTGGCAAGTCAGCAGGAGCAAGTAAGCCCTTACTAGGCACTTACTCTGTGCTGGGCACTGTACTAAGCACTAGCAATATAAAGAAAGGCAAAAACTCCCTGCTCTCCAGGAGTTCACAGACTAAAGGAGAGACAACATGCAAAAAATTGTGTATGAAAAAGCTATATAGAGGATCAGTTGGAGAAATCAGCAGAGGGAGGGGACCCATTAAGGGGGACTAGGAAAAGCTTCTTTGGATGGGGAAATTGTAGATGAGACTTGGAGGAAGCCGGGAGGTAGAGATGATGCAGGAGAGCATTGGGCCGTTCATGAGCGCACACAGTCAGGAGTGTGGTGTGCGGAGACCAATAAAGAGGTCAGCGTTACTGGATGAAAGAATACATGGAAAAAGCAGTAAAGTTAAAAAAAAAAAACAAACCAACTAGTCAGGTAGGAATAGGCCAGATTATGAAGGGCTTTGAATGGCAAACAGCATTTTCTTTTTGACGGGAAGTCACCTGGCATTTAGCGAGTAGGGGGCAGGTGGGGTGATGTGGTCAGACTTTCACTAGAGGAAGATCCCTTTGAAAGCAGACTGGAGGATGGACTGGAGTGGGGAGAGATATGAGGCAAGGAGATCACTGGACTATTGAAACAGTCCAGGTGTGAGGTGATAAGGTGGCACCAAAGTGGCGTGGCAGCGTCGGAGGAGAGAAGGATGTATATGCAAGAAATGTTGCAAAGGTAAAATTGACAGGCTTTGGCAACACTTTGGCTCTGAAGAGAGATAAAGTGTGAAAAGTCAAGCATGACACTTAGGTTGTGAGCCTGGGTAACTGGGAGAATGATAGTGCCCTTGACAAAAATAGCAATTTTAGGAAGAAGGGAGGGTATGGCGTAGTTCTTGGCATACAGGGCTTAATAAATACTTGACCGTGTGTGTGAGTGAGTGATAGGTAATTTTGCCATTTTCATGGACTTTCAAAATAAGACATCTACAATCTAGCTCCAGCCTGGCCTTCCAGACTTATTTCCCAGTAGTGGCCATCATACAGTCTCCATTCCAGATAAATTAGCTTGTAAAGAATGTATGTTGCATTCTGTGTCTCACCTTCATGCCTCTGACTGGACTGCTTGCCTTCCTTCCTTGCACCACTGAGAGTCAAGGCTTATCTCCCTTGCTGTCCTTCCAAGATCCACAGAAGTGTGAGGGTGAGTATTGGCACTGACCCGCACACCTGTGTATGTACTTTGTCTATATATGTGTTAGTTTTTCTCAGAAGAATGTCAGCTTCTTGAAGAGAAGGATTTGTCTTGTATCAACACTTACAATAGCACTGGGCATCTAAGAGGCGCTTAAATTTTTGCTAAATTGAGCAGAACTGAATTGTTAAACCCTCTTGTCTGCTTCTTCACCCACCACCTTAAGCAGTGTGATGTTTAGCAACTACACGTTGTTCAAGAGAGAAGAGTAAGGGATTATTTCTAACTTACTTATAGGGCAAGTTGTATGTGAATTTCCCACAGCATTCATAGTAGAGGCAACGTATATTCAGACTTTGGTTTATCAATCAGTAAGCATTTATTTAGTGCCTACCATGTTCCAAACTCTTTCAAAAGTCTGTGTTCCCCGTTACAAACAAATTTCAATCCGAGGGCTTTCTGAGTTGTCACCTAGAAAACCTCAATAGACTGGTTTGACTGGTTTAACCTACCACGATGGAACAGTGCAGTATTTGTACCATTAGTAAATACTCATTGGTCCACCACCAGCAGGACACAGGGGACTGTACAACAGGTCACGGAAGTACGCTGTGCAAAGCGTTCCCAGCCCGGCGTCGTCCTCCCTTATACTGTTCCTCTTGCTGTAGTAGTTCCTAATTTATTTCATTTTCTTGTTATTTTTGTGCAATGCTAGGTGCTTATTATTGTGAGAAGCAGTGTGCTTTTTGGAAATAGTGCCGCTCTTGTGGTTAGGCAAGACCCAGGTTTGAATTCTGCCTGGGACACTTACAACTTGACCATGGGAAAACAAATTACCTTGCTTCTCCTAGCTTCAGTTTCTCATCTGTAAAATGAGAAGGAGAATACTTGCTGTTCCCACCCTACTTCAGAGGGATGTTGGGAAAATCAGCTGAGCTCAGGTATGCAGAATGTTTGACAAACCTTAAAGCACTCTGTTATCATAAGGCATTGGTTTTATGGTGGGTATTACACAGTTTCTTGAGGTTATCGGTAATAAATGCAGTGGGGTGAGCCGTCTACTCCCCTTCATGTTGGTAATAGGAAGATAGATAGTAGTGGGTGCTGGTGAAGGACCCTCAAATAACTGATGTCTGTGAACTGCTATTCCTTCAAGTAAATTGGTGATTGGACTAATGAATTCCTTAAGTTTAGAATTACGTTTAGGTGATTTTTACTAAAGAGAGGAATATCTATGCTCCCAATAGTTCTAGGTAGAGATGTGCTGTTCTTTTCATTAGATGTGCATACTTAAAGAGTTTTCTTACTGTTTCTTCACAATTGGGTATGATTTTCTCTCCCATCCCCACCTAAATTCTTTTACCTTTTGCCGATAGGAAAATTTGCACCCCTCAGTGTTCTACTGCCTAAAATAACCAGTTTCAACTTGAAATGAAGTTTTTAAAATGGGAACAATCTTTCTGTTTTCTTTTATTACTTCATAAATAACAGTAGTCCTAAACCATTACCCCTTTCCTCTTTTCCCCTATTTTTTTTCTCCCTTTCATTTTGTGCCAGTCACAGGTGGATACTCAACATCACACCATGGGCACAAGATAAATAAGCTTGGAAGGTATCCTAGCAACATATTGTTCTGGGAACCTGCTATGTTTCCCTGAGCAAGACCAAGCTGAACAGCCTAGACGCTTGGCCAGATGGGAAAGGATTACCTTTTGAGGGCGTTTAGTGGGTTTCATTAAATTTTCATTTTGAAATTCAGCTCTAAGCATAAACAGCAAAATTATTCAACTTTTTATGTGAACTTAAATCACAGGAATTGCGATGATGGTCGATCTTTTGATTTTAGAAAAAGTATGTGAACTAAACTTCCTGTGGTAGATAATACAGTTAGAGAGGAGAGCTTACTGGTCATTTTGGCGGCTTGTCTAAAAGACCTTACCCTTGCTTACCCCTTCAGGCATTTGCCCCTTAGCACCAGTCATATTCGGGAGACTGTATTTCAGTCCAGTTGTTTTTCCTTTTATTTGAACATCTCTTTTTATTGGCCTTGGTATGTTTTATACATGTACAAGAAGGATCCCTATAGGGAACTGAAACTACTGGTTCTAAAAATAGTTGCAAAAAATAGTGTTAAGAGCTTATGGTGCTGTGTCTAGTTCCCTTCTTTTTTGCCTGCTAGGCTCTACAATTAGCAGGTGGTGCTTTCTTCTCTATTTTCACTGTAGGTGGTCATAGCTAGGCTGTTAATGGCCTCATGAGATAGACAATCAAGGGTTAGTGTCTCATGAACAATTAGAAAGCTTCAGCAATGGCTGTGAAATTTAGCAACCCCTCTGAAAACACAATTGCCAACCATTTGTGTACCCTCTATGACTTTTTTCCTCTGATTATATTGACAGAAATATGGTTAATTAATGATTTGTTGGCAAAATATAGTAAAAACTAGAAAACTTGAGACAAGACAACATTGCGAACCACTGGCAAGAAAATGTAGCTGAAAAATAGAAGGTGAACAAAAAGGTAGTTGAAGAAATAGTTCAGGTAACCCCCAGGTTTGGAGGTAAATGTTAATAGTTGTTATATAGGCCAAAGAAGTACAACGGTTATATGTAAGTGTTTTGGCCCTCCTCACTTCTTTTCACTTTCCTGCTGTGATTTAAGGTAGTATTAATCAGTGCCACAGTTTTGCTAACAGTGTCACTGCCTTGTTCAAAAATAACCAGTGATGCATCGCAATGGCATAAAATCAAAATTCCTTGACTTTGCGTTTATATGACTCCAGGAAGTATCTAAGCTACCTTTCTGGCCTTATTTTATCCTATTCTACTTCATACTTTCTTTGTTCATTCTATACTAGAGGTGTTCTCCAATCTCCTAAATTCTCTGTCTGAATTCCTGTAAGCTTTCCCCCAAGCTTGGGATGTGTTCTCTATTCATCTCTGCCTGTTGAAATCTTGTTCTTTCTTCAAGGCTCAGCTTAGGCTGCATCTCCTCCAAGAAATTTTTTCCTGATTGTTTCACCAGCTGAAAGTCACCCCCTCATCCGTTTTTCTTGAGCACCTTTTCTCTCCTTCTTCCTGTTACATAAGCCCATCATAACTTTCATGTTCTCCCTCTCTTTTTTCACCCTTTCTCCCTCTCTCTCCCCCCCCCTCTCTCCCTCTCCCTCTCCCTCTTTTTCCCCCCCTTCCTCCCTCCCTGTCCCTCTCCCTCCCTCCATCTCTCTCTCTCTTTCTCCTTCCTCTGTCTTTTCCCCCTTCCCTCCTTTAACCCTGTCCCCCAATATCTCATCTATTAGACTGTTAGTTTTAAGGGCTGGAGTCATGTCATTTCCTGTCTTTCTATCCTCATCCCTCACACAATTCCACAGTTCCTTGCACTGAGCAGGATGGAATGGAATTGTTGCAGGCTGTCACATTTAATTGAATAAGCTTGCGAAATTTCCTCACTGTGGTCAGAAGCAGACATTATAGGTCTCTCAAGATTGAAAAATGATATCCCTTGGTGGAAAGGTCAGAAGTTGAGAAGAGGAAGGAAGATGAGGGACAACAAATGACACCCCCATTTTTATTTAACAAGTTCTATCCTCAGTTTCCATGGAGTTTAGAAATAAACCCCAAACTCCTCATTTAATTGACAATTCTCCTAAACTCTAGCAAGCAGTAGACTCACTTTTCTATTCATTCTGGCTCTTTGCCTTTCTCTGACACTAACAAGATAGTTTGACTAAACACCATTTTTTAAACAGCAGCAAATAATTCCCCAACAGACATCCAGGGAAATATGTATTGATCAGCTACTATGTCTTTTTAGCATTGTGTGTCAGGAACTCTTCAGGACAATGAGAAGTTTATGAACCAATCTTTATCCACAAAAAGACATCATGAATTCAGCAGAGCACTCGCTCGCCAGATAATCCCTATCACCCTGCCCCTTCTGTCTTTAACTTCAGAACTTCAAATGGGGGCATGAATAGTTAGCCTGTGCTAGAAAAAGATATAATAACAGGAAGATTTTATAGGGAATAGAATAAAATGCAGTGGAATTTTTTTCCTCTTTGCGTTTCATGTTAGAACAGATTTTTCTAACATCTATAAGAGTTAAGAGAGAAAAGAATATCAGTGGAGATTGGAGAGTGATTCTTTAAAGAGTTTTTCAGAAAAGAGGAAAACACGGAGTGGGGCATAAATTAGGTGAAGTTCACTCTGAAACAAAAGAACCTTGATTCAATACTGCTTCGATTTCCGGCATTTCTCATTCTTCGGCAGACTTTTGGATCTCCTTTCTGGTATAGGAGACACAGTGATGCGATAAACAGAGACTTGGCCTCACACCCCGGAGGCCTCCCTCCTGCATGGATCAGCCATGTGGCCCCGGGACGGTGTTCTAGGTGCCAACCTCCTTTGGTAGAAGGGCTTTCCTTATCCAGAAGGGGCTTTTCTGTACCAATACGCAGCCCTGGGCTTGGAGTCAAAAAGGCCTGAGTTTGAATTCAGCCTGACTAGCTGTATGACCCCTAGGCAAGTTATGTAACCTCTATTTGCCTCAAGTTTCTCATCTTTAAAATGGGAGGTAGTAAGAGCACCTACTGTCTGTTGTGAGGATCAAATGAGATAATATTTGTAAAAGTGCTTAGCATGGAGCATGGCACATAGTAGGTGCTTAATAACTGTTTACTGTTTACTGACTGGTAGACTTTATTTTACTCAATGGTGTGATATGGCAGAAGTTGAAAGGGCTGGGCCTGGAGTGAGGAAGACCTGAGCTCAAATCTAGCCTCAGACCCTTGCTAGCTGTGTTACCCTGGGTGAGTCACTTAACTTCTGTTTGCCCCAGTTTCCTCAACTGTAAAATGGGGATAATAATACCATCTACTTCTCAGGGTTGTTGTAAGGATAGAATGAGATATTTGTAAAAGTGCTTAGCACAGTGCCTGGCACAAATCTAGTCCTCTTTATCCTTTCTCCTATATACTGTATTTGAGGGTAAGGGTTAATAGGTTTGGTGGAAAAGTCAATTATAATCCTAATATTCAGTTAAAGTAATCCTTCATGTTGCATGTTTTGGCCTAAAAAGAAATTTAACATTAGAACATAGAAAATAAATTTCATTTTTCTTTATACTCCTTACCTAGATCCCTAAGTTGTAATTATAATGGTGGATTAAGTACATAAATGATTATGAAATAATTATAAGGAGAATGATTATTAACACTATTAAATGTATTGTTATAAAATATAGAAAGTTTTTTAATACCAGAAGTGTTTCAGATTCTATACCAAACGTACTTTTGTGGGAAGTGCCTAAAGGTTCTCTAAGTTTCTTATCTACCAGGGAGTATGTCACCAGGGAGTACGTCATCAGATCTTCGCTAGATTTTCTTCTTGTAATGTGCTTTCACTCCGCTCTTCAGGTGCCTACTAAGAAGTTGAAGAAATATGAGAAAGAGTATCAAACCATGCGAGAGAGTCAGCTGCAACAAGAAGACCCTATGGACAGATACAAGGTACGGGCAGTGTGGGGAAGTTCTATCTAAGGAATGTGCCCAAGGTTCATCGTTGTACCCCTGTGTAGTGGTGGGTCCAGGCTCCATATCTTCTTTATGGATGCTTTGGAGACTCTTCATTGAAAGGGATGTTTTCATTTTACCCCCATTTCCATGGGAACCCCAGAATAGCCAAACATAATATTTCTTTTCTTTCAGTTTGTATGTTTGTAGGTAACTCCCGCTGTTGCGTTTATACTGGGATCCCACATGAGATGCTGACAGAGAAAGGGGGAGACAGAGAAAAAGTGGCTCCCAACTACTTACAGAATAAAAAAGGAGGAGATTACAGATACTGTTTTTAGCTGTGCGCGGTTACGTTTCCAAAGACTTTGTAGAAGGTGAACTGTGTCAAGACTGACATAAGGATGTTTTTAAGTCCCCTCTGTCTGTAGCAAATGTTAATGATCAGCATTTGCCCTTCTGAGAGAAGAATAAAACCTCCAAGGTGTATGAAGCAGAGTAATGGTGTTTCTCACGACATTTATTTCCACAAGCGATAAATTACGTGACATCTTCCCACACCCTGCAGATTCAGTATGGAGCCAGCTTCGGAGCATCATCACCTTGCCATGTGATTGCCATGGGCCATTTGCAAATACACAGCTCTTAGGTGTTGACCTCACTGTTGGAGGAGTGCAGCTTTGCAAAGTTCCTTTGTTCAATGGAAGCATCTTTGGGTTTATCAAACAATTTAACAGCACTTCAGTTCCCAAGCACGTTTTTAGGCTGAGGTTTGCTTTGTAGCTTCTTCTGTTATACAAAGTGTCCCCAAAGTCCGAGTGTAAGCCATTAAAGCTTAAAACTGCACTCAGACTTGTGGAACACTCTGTATACATCCTTCCCAGCACTGAGGTGCCATTTCTCTATGGGTCAGAGTATTGTGTCCCATAATCTGTTACTTCCAAAGCGTCCTTCTAACATGCATGACTTCCATTTCGCCACTGTGGGGAGCCTTTTCTCTTTCTTACCAGGTTGGCCCCTGTGCAATTAAAGGAAGGGAATGTCATGGGGTTACTTCTCTTGGTTTCGCTATAGCTGTCTCTCCTGTGTTACTGGATTTCTAGAGGCCTGAGGCACCAATCTCTTATCATACTTCCTCCTTCTCACCCTATATCAATGTTCTTGTTTTCTCTGCCTCTAAAGAGGGAATGTTCAAAAGTAGCTTTTTTCAGAATCTTCAGGCATCATAATTGGTTTGCTGTTTTAGAGAGTCTTCAGAGAAGGTGTTTCTGTAGCCAATGGAGACAGTATGGATTGTATCATCAGGTTTTTGATTGTTGCTGGCTTTAGCACATACATAATAAATAAGGCCGTAGGAGCACAGTGGCCACCAAGTCAATACCCTCACATGATATGCTACAGAAACCACAGCCTAAAGAACTAAAATGGTTTGCCCCAGGTCTAAAAGGGATTATGTAGCAGATTTGGGATTTGGACACAGAGTCTTTTGACTCCAAATACAGACCTGAGGTCAAGGGAAGAACGTAGGTCAAAAAAGTAGCTTGGTGGCAGAAAGTAGCAAAAAAGTGGCAGCTTGGTGCCAGAAAGGTGCTAAAGCTGGGATCAGGAGAAACCTGGATTCATACTCCATCTCTGACACTCTCAGTATCTGACCCTCAGTTTCTTCATCTGTAAAATGGAAATAATACCTATAGCACTTAGCTCACTGGATTGTTGAGGGCATCAAATAAGGCAAAGTGTGAAAAGTACTTTGCAAACCTTAAAGCACTTTATAAATGTCAATTATTATCTTCATCATTATTTGAAGTCATTCTGGAAGCTCTAGGAATTTAAATGCTAATTTTTAAAGTTTTTTTTAATATCAGCAAGATTGGCTACCAATAAGCATTTGTATTTGAAAGGTAAAAGTACAATTTGCCCTTTTTAGTTTGCTTTTATTTTTTTTCCCCCAAAGGCAAATATTATTTTTCAAGTTGAGTAAGTCCTTAGTTTCTGGCTTCATATGAACTCTGGGTCACAGAATTTAGTTGTTTCTGTCTGTGTTTCTCTGGTGAATTTATCAAAATATTTCACTTAACATTTTTATAGGTTAGCAGGCAAAGGAAAATCTCTTAAAACACATGGAGGTGTCTGACTTTCTAAAGTGCTTTTATGCCCAACCATATTACATTTCAAAGGTAGCAGTGGTGATGTGTAAAATCAAAAACACTGATCTTCCAAACCGCCATATTGTTTAGAAATATTCAACTGTCAGTGTCACAACTGGATTGTGAAGGCTCATTGGTGAATGCCAACAAATGTCTCCAAAATATGTCGTATAAAATCCAAGGTTAAAATCCTCCCACTCAGAGCTATATAATACCTAGAAGTGGACCTTGGAACATAGCTAGCTAAAGAGTAACTGGGAAGTTGATTTAGGACCCTAAAGGAGGAGGTTTGGAAGAAAATATGAAGCAATTGTGTGGTGGCCTCACCTTCCCCATGAATCACCCCTTTCTTTTTTAGCCCTTTTGTCACAAAGGTAGATGGGGAAGGTGGCTTTGTTGGGCAGAGGCTCAGGCTCTCCTGCCAACCTGCAATTATACTGGAATTGAAGTGTAACACACTTAAACCCACTCTGACAATGATTTCACCCACATCTTGGTGTGAGATGAGGAGGGAAAAAGAAATGGGAGGTGGGGTTCATAGGGTTAAAGAAGGCTGCAGATGCTGATGGAGCTGCCCTAGAAATGAGTTTAGATCTCTAGTAACATAGAAGTGAGTTATGATGGGATGAGTCTGGCTCAGCTTCCTTTACAGTGTATGTGGAAGCCTGTATTAGGCCCTGAATACGTTTCTGTGGCTTAGGCCTCGGTTAAATCAGAGTTCACCTTTTGGCCACCATTTCATGTCACCCAAATGTAAACTATGTGGAAGCAGATGGAATTGTAGTCTAAGCCCGGGGGATGGATCTAAAGTAAATTTTTCTAGGAAATGTCTCTTCACTCTGAAAAAACCCCTTCCTTTCACCAGCCCCACCTAAGTCAGCACAGTCTTCTGTGAGAGGGAGGCCTTAGTTTGGACCATTTCAGACTTTTAGTGAACTCACATCATGCCCAGGCCTACTGTGTGCTTTTTTTTTTTTATATTGACTCCCGTCTATTTCTAGGTTTAATTTGAAACACTGGCTGGCTTTACCTTTATACTAGCCTATATCTGATACTCTGAACCCCACGGTGGGAGCTTATAGTTACTGGGGTTTTCTTGTTCTTTATCACATTAAAAGTTAACCCAGAAGTAGAAAGGAAAGCACTGAGGCCAGAAAAATATAAAACATTGACTCTCTAACTCCTACTAACTGTCATTCATTACCTTGTCAGTTTAGCGTAGTGCTCACTTGTCCAGCCTAGTATTTAGGTAGGAAGCAGTTTATTGACTGCAAATGGAATAAAATATGGACTAACTGTTCATCTGTTAAGAAACATTAATATCATGCTTCATTTGAACTTTTGTCTAAGTGTATCTATTTAAAGATGACATTGACATATTAATGACTTGGCACTGGAGTTGTGACTATTAGTTCATTAAATGAAAGTTTCAGTTCAGCTTCTAAAGAATGATTTTGTTTGAAGAACCTCCTAAGTTTTCTAGGGCTCTGTCCTACATAAAGAATTTTAGAAAAAAGCCAAATTAACTTGCTTCCAGAAGACATTATGTTTTCTTGTTTAATTAAAGAACTGCTTGCACAAATGAGGATTGAGCCTTGAAGAATCTAGCTAATTAATTAAATTGTATGAACCCCCCAAAGCATAAAAAGCTGTAATTTCTTATTTGATCTAGATAGGAAATCTATGAAAGGTTGTGAGGATTCCCCACACTCCTGAATTGGTGTGTGGATAGTTTTAATTTTTAGATGAAGCCTTATATTCATGAATAATATAAACAAACCAAAGACCAAATGTTTTGTGTTTCAGTTTTGTTTCTGAGGTTAGCTTTACTTTGTTGATAGATTTTTAAAAATTATTCGCTTAATAGAATGAGTTGACAGAAAAATAGTGGCCAGTTCTACTTTAAGCTTACTGACAAATTTCCCCACATTTTCTGATTTTCAATGGTTCTCACTAAAGCAATTTGAACTCTTCAAATCATTTTATTGGGTCTTGTTCATGCAACAATGTAAGTGTTTGAAGGATAGATTAATTGTTTTGCATTGTCACCTTATTTGCTTCTCATTAACTGGTGGTAGTCACTTAAAGAATTTATATATTACCTTTTGTCTTGCCCACTGAAGAAGGCGAAAGTTTGATATTAAATGCCATACTTTAGAAATAATTACTGTACCTGCCCTTCTTACATAGTTTAAGCCCCTCCCGAAGTGGTGAAGTTAAGATAAATGTGTCCATCTCTGGACATAAGAGTTTTCTTCTGCAAAGGGAGATAAATTCACTCTATTCTGACTCAGTCTCTCTTGTACAACAGAAACAACTATTAGCTTTTGAAAAATGTTTCTGCTGTGAAATGTTGTTGCATTTGAAATAGGTAACAGTAGACAAAAAGAATGTTACTAGAATGTAGAATTCTATGTAAGGACAATAGATTTAGAGCTGAGAGGGACCTTAGAAGTCATCCAGCATATTTCCCTCATTTTTCAGATGAGGAAACTGAGGCCCATAGAGGTTACCAAAAATCACTCAGTGAATTCACTGTGACTTGGGACTAGAATCCTGGTCTACCTTTCTTGGTCTACCTTTCTTCCTGCTATGCCACATTCTTTCTCTAGAAACACAGGACTTCAGTCTGAGCCTTGGAGATCAAGTCTAGCCCCATCATGATGAGAGAGAGGCCCATAAAAGTGAACTGGCATGTCCTCAGGTTACACAGTTAGTAAGCCATAAACTGGACTTTGAATCCAGGTTAACGTCTGATATCCTCACTATACCACATCCTAAGACCCTGCCTTTCCAAAGTAAAACTTTATGATAAATTCTAAGAAGTTGACACACATTCCCTTTGATATTAAAGAACTTAATGAATTTGAGTGTTTTTTGATGCAGAGAAATGCCAAGCCCAAACCACATAAGATCTCTCTGAAGACCTTAGTTCATGCCTACACTTGAATCATTGTCAGCTGATTTAGTATAAAAGTAACAAGGTCTCTAGATGCCATGTCCCGTGTCTTTCATGTAAAGAAAGATGTGGTTCAGAACTAATCTATCTTTAGTATATATAGTTCATTGTTGCAGTAGTATCAGTGAGAAATTTGCATCACGCTAACAGGTTTCCATAACACCTATGAAATTTGTTTATTTTATTTTAATCTCATTTTCATGTTGGAGTATCAGCTGGTATTTCCAAAGATGGTCTTGAGATGCAAAAAAGAAATGCAGTCTGGATTGCCAACTGTCATTTAATTTTATTGTTGAGATTTTTAAAAGATCAGAAACTGTTGTTCACATTCAATGTAAGAGATTCTCCTTAGGGAATATGGCAAAGAAAGGGAGGAAATTACCACATATGGTCTTAGACTAAGGCTTCAAAAATGAAAACTTGTTATTTTTAAGTCTTCATTTTTCAGATTGTGTAGAATTTTAAAATATGTCATCTGGGTACATTTGTCCTTGTGTGCCTTGAGATTGTCAGCTCAAAATGTCAATATTGTTGGTTACTTATTTTTTCAAGAGTGAGATATAAAAAAAAACCTGTTTGCTAGCAGAGTATATACTTGCTAATAAAATTATGCTTCTCACTTAGAGAAGCATTTTTCCTGACCCTTAAGTCACTTAAATCTATGTGCCAAGAATTCATCATAGCAGCAGACAACACACCCAAAAGAGTTTGGTTTCTAAAACCTCATTCCTCTAGATGATTTTTTCCCCCTTTAAACCTTACCACATTTTCTTTTGGTTGCCAGTGAACATTTCTCAAGTTTCCCATCCTGGAACTAACTGTATTCCAATTCCTTGTCTGTCTCATCCAGACCTTAGCCCACAGAGAGACACAGAAAAGAATCTGAACAAATTTTTTGCTTTTTTTTTCATCACCAAGCAGCCCTTTGTGCACTGAGATCTCCCTCTGTTGCCTGAAGATTAGCTATTTTGTAAGGTTTCTGACACTGTACATGTAAATGAGTCCCACCCAGCTTTCATGACAGCAGTGGAAACAACTTACACCACGACTACTAATCATCCTATGTACAAACATATTCATCCGTCATGCAAGCTGAGAATAGCATCATGGAGAGGGTGGAGTTTGAGTTTATCGGTCTTCCTGAGTTGGGACTTGCCCACTGGCTTTCTCAAGTCAGCTTTCTTTCACCAAATGTTTGCTGTCATAGAGAAGGCTCTAAGGAGAAAAAATTAACAAAATAGAATTAACAAGTGTCTCTTTTGTTGTTGCTGTTTGCTAATTTTATTAGTAGGCATTTAAATTTCATTGGATATCCTTTTTTCCATTATTTTTGTACCTATGATTGAAAACAGTAGTTGGTCTCTGACTTTGCAGGAGGTAAGTTTTTCATTTGTGTATGTCTGTAATATTCGTGTCTGTCTCTTTGGAAAATGCAGTATCCTCCTCTCAAAGTTATTCACCAAACTTTCCCTGCTATACCTCCTTCCCCTATGGAAGAGCAGGGGAAGAGAATCCAGGAGGAAAGGACTCCCTCTTTTTATTCAGAGGCTGTCGGCCAAGTGATATTGGAGGGTGCTTCCAAGTCAAGAGAATTGTAAATGTTAGAAATATAGTGCCTACTGCAGTCTCTTCAGAGAGGGAGCAGGAAGCAATTGTCTGTTTACCAGCTCTGAGCATTCAGCGAGTCTGACTAGTCTGCTTGTGCAAGATTATAGAATGCTCCCACAAAGACAAAGGAGCCCCTTGGCCATCAAACTAAATCTCAAAAATCACTCTCCATGCATAGCAAGAGAGATTCCTTGCCCAGGTTTCAGAATGACCTGGACAATGCTTTCTGAAATATATCAAAATGAAAGTCTCTTCCCTTCCTTTTTAGTGCAGTGTTCTTTTGTATAACCCTGAGGTTTCTCCCAAGGAATCCGGCAGTTACAGTTCCTTCACAGTAGGGGCCCGGACAGCTAGCCCAATAATGCAGCCTTATTCCCCTTTGACTTGTGGCTGGTTGTAGGAAAAGAGGGTCAGGCAGTTTCCTTGGTCTTTAGAAATGACTCTCTTCAGTAGCAGTGATTTATTCAGTAGCATAACAGATAGTCTCTCCTTTTTGTAACATCCCCGGAGGAGGAAGAGGAGGAGGAGGACACTGCATTTTTAGCCACTTTGCTTGCTTTTCCACTTGTCTGTGAGTGAAGCAGGAGCCTGAGACCTCACGTGCTGCTTGCTTTGCAGACACTGAACTGAAGCTTCTTGCGAAGGGGGACAGCCCCCCCCCCATTACTGTGTACCTATCTTAAGGGGCCGTCCGACATTCCTGGTTTCTATAAGATCTTCTTCTAGCCCTTGTTCCTGTAAAGAAGGATTATTACGATTCCAGTAATTACTTTAATATGGAATTCCTACTTCTGGCCAGGATCGCAGGTGAACTCATCTTTTTGTTGTTCCACCAAAAAAAAAAACAAAAAAAACCATGGTCAGCTGTTCTCTGATCCAAAGTCAGATGGTTGATTACCTTGGGACATTGTAGGAATGTTTTCAACCAAATACTGATCGGGAAACAGCCAGCACCTTTAGCTGGACTCATTTCACTCACTTCTGCAGTGTAACCTGAAGAACCCTAGAGGCTGCGAACTTCTCCTTGTTCCTCATGGTCCAGTCAGTATAATATAAATGTAGTTCTGGAGACTTTTGTACGCCTAGGAGACAGTTATGCAAGAATGTTTTAAGAAGCAGTGAAGTTGTTTAGCTGAGATAAAAGACTAGTCCTTTCTTAGACTACGTAAAAGGAACTCACCAAAATGAAAGAAATTACAAAGCTCCTTTACCATGCAACCTGTGTTTCACAAGTTCTGTTGAAACTGAACACTAGTTGTTTGCAAAATACCTGTTTCCTGGCCTTGAGAAAACTTGTTACCAAAAAAAAAAACAACCAAAAAAAAAACCAACTTCAGAAAAGTCCACACACATAGCTCATAGCCAGTAGAAAAGATGTTGTCAGAGAAGGGTACTGAAAGCAGGATTGTCTGGCCTTTGTGTACAATTTGTTGTCTCTTGTAGAATTTAGAAAGATGTGACGGGGACACTGATTTTGTTTTTCTGTGACATGCAAACTGTTTCATCATGCTTAGGAGGGTGGGATAAAGTTGAAAGACTCCACTGAAGGGACAGACAGAATTACTTTTGGGTACAAGCTGATCTACTGAGGGGTAAATGTTTTCATTTAAGGAGTATCTTGGAAAGTTTTATTGGTAAGGCAATACTTTAGACTTGATTACAAGCTGTTACACTGTATTTTGTCCCGTTGTGTCCTATATAGGAAACAACCTTCAAGAGGGAAAGAATGCTCTTGTAAAAAAGTTTTTTTCTGGGACTCCCCACCACCACCAAAAAAATTTTATCAACATAAAAATTTTAAAGTGTTGCTCTTAGAATAATTTTCCAAAACTTGCCACTATCTTCTGTACATCTCACAGTGGAAAGTGGAGAGACCCTAAGTCTTGGGAAGACCCCCAAGTGGAGCCTTTGGAGGTTAGCTCAGTAGGGGTGGCCTACCCATTAGCACTCAGTCCACAGCGTGCATGAGATTGTTTGGCATACACTTAGCAGCATCACGCAGTCACCTACTTCGTTGAGCTCTCTGGCTTGTTTGTTTTATTTTATTTTGAAATGAGGTCCACAAATAGCAGTGTCTTTCCTAGTGCTCTATTCAGTTCACTCTATTGCAATATTTCCCAGAGCTATAGATTTGACTCCTTTGCTTGAATTTTTGCCTGACTTGCAGAAAATAGTCTTGACGATGCATATTTGAAAAACAGGAAGGTGTCTTACATTGAAGTCTTTCCTGTCAGATCTCTTTTGAATCTCCTGTAACTACTGACAGCTAAAGCAGCTTGATACCTTGGAAAGAAAGGCACCATATTGTTATTCTTTAAAAAAAAATTAAGTTTATGTCTCTTAAAATCATAAGTGCAGGAAGAATGCTAAGATAAATAGGCCAGTTGTTGATAGAGTATTTCTGGGGGTCTTTACAGAAGAATGGAAGCTTCAGAGGACTTAGAGTATTTCTGGGGGTCTTTACAGAAGAATGGAAGCTTCAGAGGACTTTGTTTTTTGCAATGGGGTGGGATCTCTTAGCCATATCTTTTGCTAATGGTGTTCTCATTGACTTGACTGAGAACTCTAGTAATGACCCAGAGGAATCTAGCCCAGTAATTTACATTTATACAGTGCTTTTCATCCAATGATTTCCTTGCCATTCAGATATTATCTTCAGTACCATTGCTTCCATTTGACAGTGAAATTGGGGTCCACAAAAGTTCACTTGGCTGTTTACAGTTATGAGTTGTTGCAGACCCTGAGTATCTTGATTTCCAGGCTTGTAGTCTAAATAAAACGTGATTGGTTTTTTTTTTGCCTGCTCTTTGAAAAAAAAAAAGATTAGAAGTATCTCTTAATATTTTCTCCAGTTCTAGTATCATGGTCTGCATTTTCCTATTGGGGATGAGGAACTGATTCTTCTCTGTGTTTCTGGCCCACATGTAGGTTCTAAATCTATATTAAAACATAGTGAGGTAAAGGCCTAGAGCTGAGAATATGTCTGGAAGATTTTTCCTTTTTTTATAGCAGTGTGTTTCATCTGAGGGCGTACTGGGGAGTTGGGAATTTTGCTGGGTAGAGTACTGCATCTGCACCGCTGGCTTAACTCACTGTTGTTTCCCCCAAACAGCAGTCCTGCCTTACTGTGCCACGTCTGCCTTCTCCTACCTACACTTCTAAGATTCACCCTTGTTTTGTCCCCCTCTCCCCCTCCCCTACCCTCTGCCTTTTGTTTCTGCTAGTCTGTACAGGTGTTCACTTTCCCTTTTGGCTGTTGCCTTTTTTTTTCACAGAGAGAGAACCGGAGGTTACAGGAAGCCAGCATGCGGCTAGAACAAGAGAATGATGACCTTGCTCATGAACTTGTAACCAGCAAAATCGCTCTGCGAAATGACTTGGACCAGGTAAAACTAGTCATACATGAAGTAGAATTAAGAATGTGACTTCTACCTTAAAGAAAAGTCTTCCCTCTGGTGAGAGAAGTAAACAGTGCCTGCTGTTAGGAGAGAGTTGGCTTCTTCTTGGTTCTAAAAGAGTATGTGACCCACTCTTTCCCTCCTCTTCCCCGCCCCGCCACAGCCTTTGAACCTCTCTAGGTTCTACCCCCTCGTCCGCTCCTCCCAAACTGCCAACTGCCAGGTGTGGCTGCCAGGAAAAAATTCTCTAGGGGTACATGGATGCCAGCTGAAATTCTGCGAAGTATCTTAGCTGTTGTGAATCTAGAAGTTTTGTACAAAGAATACAAGTTCAGGGGGCATTTAGCAAACCTAGGAGGACCGTAAGTGGATTAGCTGCAGGTACTGACTTAATCTTGGCCTTTCCCACAATGCTGTCAACTTTAGAGTTCTGCTTCCCTTTGAAAACTCCACCTGTAGAGATGAACAACAAAGTGTAACAGTGGGAGACCATCAATGTGGGAAGGGTATCACGAATCCTGTCAGGTGAGGCGGGGGGGCCTGGAAAATCAGACCCTAATGTTGGAAAGGGCCTTCCTAAGAGGTCTGGTCCAACCACCTATCTCACACATAACCCTTTTACAATATCACTGACATTTAGTCAGCTCTTAAGATGCCAAGGAGCACCCTTTGCTCATTGGTGCCCAGGACTTGGAAGACAGGTGGACCACAGAAGAAATGACTTGTCTGTATCATGGGCTCAGTTAGCAACAAGCCTAGTTCCGTTTAAAGAATAACAATATGGTGCCTTTCTTTCCAAGGTATCAAGCTGCCTTAGCTGTCAGTAGTTACAGGAGATTCAAAAGAGATCTGACAGGAAAGACTTCACTGTAAAACACCTTCCTGTTTTTCAAATATTCATTGTCAAGACTATTGTTGGAGGTTATTCAAGTGAAGGTGTGACTGAAAGTGTAGCAACAGGAGAGGAAATTTTGTCCGAGTCCTTCTTTCTCCATGTTTTATCTGCGCAAATCCATCAATTTCCCATTTATCCTTTACATTATGTATAAAGTTTGGGTCTGAGGACTGGAATTATCTACACTTTTGATTTCATTGGCAACTCATCAGTTTTGTACAGTCCTAGAGAGTTGCCTGGGCACTGAGAGGTTACGGGACTTAGCCATGATCACATAGCTAATATGTTAGAGGTGTAACTTCAGTCCAGGACTATCTAACTGCAAGGCTAGCCCTCAGTCTGCTAGGCCAAACCAATTTTAATTTATGTATAATCTATGTGACAAAAAATTAGAAGTAATATAGTACATACATAGATAAAGCAAAGCAAGCAAGACAGTCTCTGTCTTCATTGAGCTTATGTTCTAATGGGCAGAAGACAGCACATAAAGGGAAGCAGGAAAAGGGGTGGGAGAATACATGCATGGCGGCATTCATGGTTGGAAATGGTCTCTGGGAAGCACGATGGAGTTCTGGTTCTAGGCAGGAAAGATGATGGCTCACTAGCAGAGCCTTGGCTGATCCCTGGGGCAGAATCAAAGGTTCTGGTAAGTGGGAGAGGGGCAGATAGCCATGTCGGTCAGAGTGGAGGCTGCATGGTTTGGAAATGGTGGCTGGAAGAGAGTGAAAAGTTATTCCCAACATATTTCTAGAAATTGCTTTTGTCCTCATAGAGAGAAGGGATTAGCTTTTATTTACAGGAGAATTGGTTATTTGTTTTTGCTTTTTTGAGTCCATCTATTCAGCATTTTCTTCTTATACTTAGCTAGTCTGAAAAATTATACTTCACATGAGTGCTTCCCTCTGACAATGGAAGGCACCCAGATTAAGGCAATAGTGATGAAATTGAGAAATCTGATAGTGCAGCAGAGTGTCCAGCAGAGAGTGGCCTCTTAGCCACTGCACTGAGAATATTTCCGCAGTAGGAAAAGCCCCTTTTTTTTCCAATAAAACACAGTTTATAATGGTTGTTAATGTGAATACCCCTAAACTGATATATCCTACAAGTATTTTAGGGCAGTTAGGTGGCACAGTGCATGGCGTGCCAGGCCTGGATTCAAGAAGCTTCATCTTCCTGCATTCAAAGCTGACCTCAGACACTTACTGTGTGACACAGAGCATTCAAAGCTGACCTCAGACACTGTGTGACACAGAGCAATTCCCTTCACCCTATTTGTCTCAGTTTCCTTATCTGTAAAATGAGCTGGAGAAGGAAATGGCAAACCACTCTAGTATCTTTCCCAAGGAAGATGTATGTAAAAGGTGCATAGCACTATGCTAGGTAAGAAGTAAGAGTGATTAAAAAAAAAAATCACAGTCCTCGAACGCAAAATGTTTATAGTCTACTTGAGAAGATACGTCAACAAGACAAGTCAGCAAACATTTATTAAGCACTTACTCTGTGCCAGGTGAGGCAGCTAGATGGCTCAGTGGATAGAGCACTGGCCTGGAGTCGAAAACCTGAGTTCAAATGCAGCCTCAGACATTCGCTGGTTGTTTGACCCTGGACAAGTCACTTAACCTGTTTGCTTTAATCCACTGGAGAAGGACATGGCAAACCACTCCACTATCTTTGCCAAGAAAATCCAATGGACTTTGGGATGCTGTGGTCCACAGGGTCATGAAGAGTCAGACATGACTGAACAACACCAAATGTGCCAAGCACTGTGCTGAGTTCTGGGAATACAAATACAAAAAAGAGTCTGTGCCCTTAAGGAACTTCTAAGAGAGCTGAAAAGGACATGGGGGCATGATGGAGCAGTCCCAAGGAGTACAGTGCAGGGAGGGAAGGAAAGAAAGGGTGGCTCACCTGCTTGCCCTCCCTAAAGGCAGGTTCTGGGAGGAACTCTCCACCCTCCAATCCAAGGGAGGGGCCCCAGGGGCAAAGGGAACTAAGGAAGTCTGGGAAGTCGTCTTTGTTTGGATGAAGACGTTTCTGGGGCTTGATGGAGAAGCCCTGAGATAGTCAGTAACCATGCTGTTCTTGAAGTTTCTGTGTCAGAGGGAAGCGTTTCAAAAAGTGATTTCTTTGTTTTAGGTTGGAAAGGACCTCGAAGGTTTCTTGGTCTTAGCTGTTAATGAGGCTGGTAGCAGAAGGGAACACCCCACACTTTCTCCCAACTATTTCCTGTTGCACCTCAAAATCTTTTGAGGTTGATTTTTGATGTTGGTCTCAGCATACCAGCCAAAGTGAACCCCCAAAGTAACTACATAGCTTTAAAGAGGAAAGTGTTAAATAGGGATTTTCGAAATAGAGATTATGAGGGAATTTTTAGCTTGGTACTAAGCATATCAATTGAGTGTAAATTGAACTACCAAGTGTGTGGCTCATCAGCAATAAAAATAAAATCTTTAAAAAATAATCCTAAAATTAGAAAGCACATGATGGTTTCTGTAAAGACAATTAAAATGCATTGTAATCAGTAGCTGACCTAAGGCCCAGCTAGACCTTCCTGGATAAAAAAGCATGGATCTTTCAGCTCCTGGGAGAGAAGAGAGGGACAGAAGGGAAAGGGAGAGGGGACCCTGCTACTCCTTCCCCTCATAAGAGGAAAAGGCACCCAAGGCAGCCCTGCTCTCTTGTCCTTGGGCATAAGAAGAAATAGAACCTTAGCTGCTAAATTCTTGCTCCCTCCATGGTAGACAGGGTCAAAGACCAAACCCACTTTCTAATAACGCTAGACCATAGGTTTAGTCATTACATCTCCTCCCCTTTCAGCTTTACCTCCTTGGAGGCGATACAATTGCGTGTTCAAAGCTTGGAGGTGACATGGTACTTTTCTGCAATGGACACTATGAAAATGGGAGTAAATCAGTTTGGAAGGAGTCTGTCAACAAGCATTTATTAAGTGCTTACTATATACTAGGCATCATGCAGAGCACTGGAGAGACAAAGTATGGCAAAAAGAGTCCCTGCCTCCAGCGTACTCATGTTCTTATGAGGGGCAGAGCTTACACATAGCTAGTACATACAAGATACATGCTGAGTGTAAACAGTGGAAGGTAAGATCAGAGGAAGACACTGGGGTAGGAGAAAGAAGGAGGGGAAGAGCCTCTTAAAGATGACGGGACTTTAACCAAATCTGGAAGGAGGCCATGGAAGCCAGGAGGCAGAAGGGAGAAAGGAGAGCATTCCAGGTGTGGGGGACAGCCAGGGTGAACAGACACAAGGTAGCTGGATAGTATCATGTGCAGGGGCAGCAGGGCCAGTGTCACTGAATCCTTGAGTCCATGGAAAGGAATGAAGGGGAAGACGGTGGAGAAATAGAAAGGGGCCAGGTGACGAGGGCTTTAAAAGAGGATTTTTATATTTGATCCTAGAAGTAATTGAGAAGCACTAGAGTTTATTTAGTAGAGAAGTGACACGCTCAGACCTCCACTTAGGAAGATAACTTTGGCCAGTGACTGGAGAGTGGTCTGGAGTGCAGAGACTCTAGTCAGAACGACCAAAGAGAAAGCTGTTGCATAGTCATGAAGCAACTGTACCAGACTCCCACCAACATGAAGCTAATTTGAATGGAGAGATAAGGGGACATATACAAGAGTTGTGAAGGTAACAATGACAGGCTTGGGAACAAAATGAGTATGTGGGGTGGCTTTGGGTAAGGAGTGAGAGATGACATTGAGATTGCAAGCTGGGAGGTGGGGAGAATGGTAGGAAAATTAGCAAGAGGGGTGGGCTTGGGGGCATCTGATGCACATTAAGTGAACAAATACACTGCCTCCTTGGAGTCTACAGTATTGAATCAAATGGTCTTTCGAAGAAGCTGACCCTGTTAACTATGACATTGCCAGGGATAGTGGAACTAGGGACCCAGCTATAAGGGATTAGCCTTTAACTATGACAGAAAAACTGGGAATCTGGGATGCCTCATAAAATAACCTCCCTTTGAAGCCTTTGTGGCTATAGGAGGATGCCACGATCAGGGTCAAAACTGATGACCGGCTCTCGCTAAAATGTTTACACTTGATTCAAGTTAGCAACAGATTTTTCTGTACCTCATTTTTAAAAACCCTCTTCATTGAGGTAACAAGCAGTTTTTAAAAACTTCATAACATTTTGATAAAGTTGCTCAATTCAATAACTTTTTGTTAAGCACTTGCTACATACTAGCATGAAGCTAGTGTTTGGTGAGATACTAAGATGAATAAGAAATAATCCTGGCCCTTAAGGATTTTTCTGATTTTGTTTGTTAAAAACTAAAAAGCTCTAAGGCACAAGTGTACTCTATCCTAACTTTGATTGTGCTTAGTCCGTTCCCTCTTTTGCTCGATTTCAAAATAAGAACCTGATTTTATTCTCAGCCCTCTGGACTTTAGGCTTCCTCAGCATCAGGACCCCAACCCACAGATTGAAGCCCCTTTTAAGTGTGTGTACATACACAAAACCAAAGTAAAGAGAAACACAGAAGTGGGATGTTACCTTCCCTCTGTGAAGCTACATTTTTCTGGAAGTGATACAACAGAGACTCAAAGATGATACCAAGAAATCTGAAGAGAGAGAAGTGAGCAAATTTGGAGAGGGGAGTGGGGATCAAGGAAAGCTAAGGGGGTGGAGTTAGAACCTGAGCTGAGACTTGAAGGACAAGGATTCCGAAAGGCTAAACTGAAAGGGGAATTGACTCCAAGCTCAGGAGACAGTTGTGCAGCTATACAGAGATGGAAGATGGGAATGTCATGTGGGGAACCAGAAAGAAGTCCAGTTTGGCTGAAACTTCAGCACTGTGAAGGGGAATGATATGAAATAAGTCTGGCAAGGTAAGTTGCGGGGAGGTCGGGGGACACTTCTGTTTTATTCTTGAGGTGGTAGGGAATGGCAGGGTCAGACTTAGGCCTTGTGAAGATTGTTTTAGCAGCCGTGTAGAGCAGCAGTGTTTTGGAGAGGGGAGAGACTACGAGCAGACTAAAATGGAGTGTCTTACAATAGTTCAGACAGGAGATGATGGAAGAGAAAGGAGCTAATGTGAGAAGCTGTCCAGAGAAAGAATGAACAAAATTTGGCAACTTTTTGGATAAGCTGCTGCAGGGCAGCAAGGGGGACAGTAAAAGTAAGAGTCAGGATTAACTCTGAGTTTACAAATTTGAGTGACTCAGAAATGAGTCTGCCTTCTGCAGAAATCGAGAGGTTTGTAAGAGGGACTGCCTAGCTAGGCGGGGGAAAATAACCGGTTCTGTTTTGCTCGTATTAGCTTTGGTGCAAACAGAACATCCTGGTGATGTCTAGTGGGTAATTCACAATATGGGACTGATGTTCATAGATTGGGGAGTTACTGGTATTGTTATCAGGTCTCCTTATGCCCCCGTGTCTTTTGGGGGCAAGTATGCTTGGGGTCTTCTGTTCACAGTCACAAGAATCCCAAAAAGTTGAACCTCACAAAATAAAAGCATTGCTCAAGAGAGAGGAATATTTAATGTGGACCACAAGACACATGGTTTATGGAACAAATTATTAGCTCAGTAACAACCATATAGTATAAACTCAGTAAGGTTGATATCAAGTACATATAATACCACAGGAAATTCCTAACTCCATATAAACTTGCAAATAAATAATTACCGTTATGCAATTAAAGTTTCTTAACCCACCTCTGAGACATAGTGGCTGTGTGACCCTGGGCAAGTCTCTGTAACCTCTTGTTGCTGCAGACCACTCAGTAAGACTTAAGAGAAGGTGCAGACCTGCATTAGGGTAGTTTCTTCATCTGGGAGATCCCCTATAGCAATAAAGTCATAGTTCTAAAGAAATAACCCTAACAACGGAATAAGACATAATTGTTCTTGGGGGAAAGAAGACACTTGATTAACAACTGATAACTGTCCTTTTGTGGTTGTTTTTGAGTTATTTCAGTTGTGTCTGACTCTTCTTGTCCCATTTGGAGTTTTCTTAACAAAGATACTGGAGAAAACTGATGGGGGGGAGCAGAGCCAAGATGACTTCTTGAAAGCAGAGACTCGCTTAAGCTCTCCCCCAAATCCCTCCAAACACCTGTAAAAAATGACTCTAGACAAAGACACTGGAGTGGTTTTCCATTTCCTCCTTCAGCTCCTTTCACAGATGAGGAAACTGAGGCAAATAGGGATAAGTGACTTGCCCAGGGTCACACAGCTAGTAGGTGTCTGAGGCAAGATTTGAACTTAGGAAGATGAGTCTTCCTGACTCTAGTCTCAGCACTCTATGCCCTGCCCCAATTGTCCTGTCATGTGCCAAATCCAGTCATATAATCCTAGTCATGTTGCTTCTTGCCAGTATCCAGTACCACTCCTGGGCTTTTGCCCTAAGGGTGAGATGATAATTTATCTCCTTCCATAGACTCTACCAGCTCTGCAAAAGTATTGACTAGGTTATAAGGAAGGAGTCTGTTTTGAATCAAATCCATGACCTACCGAGGACAGTTCCTGTGTTGGTTGGAACCAGGTAGAAGGAAGGGAGGATTATTGTACAGCTCTCCTCTCATCCCAGTTCCAAACAGCT
The DNA here is from genome assembly GCA_028646595.1 of Phalanger gymnotis. Taxonomy (NCBI): domain Eukaryota; kingdom Metazoa; phylum Chordata; class Mammalia; order Diprotodontia; family Phalangeridae; genus Phalanger; species Phalanger gymnotis. Next base: position 282,946,394 of record CM053626.1, on the reverse strand, counting down.
AAAAAGAAGGCGCACTGTCATTTGTTAGTTATGATAGTGCCCAGGATGCCTGAGATAAGGAGGGCTTCGTAATGACACCGACTGAGAACTAGTCATGGATTCCTCCTCACTGGAAGTCCTCAGACAGAAGCTGGATGATACTTTTTCGGGGATACTGTAGAGGGGGTTTTTGTTCCAGGCACAGGTTGTATTAGTGGCCTCAGATCTCTTCCAGCTCTGAGATTCTGGGATCCTGAGATGATAAGTGGACTAGTGGGGGCTGATGAACTGACCAAAGGAGAACATGTAGAGAGAAGAGAACTAAAACAGCCTTAGGAGAATCTTGCAGTATTAGAGGAGGAGATGGATGATGATACAACCAGCAGTACTGAGAAGGAACAGAATGATAGGTAACTAGGAGCGAATGACGTTGTGGGAATGAAGAGAGGAGTGCCGAGAACTTCACAGAGGTCAGGGAAGACGCAGTCTAAGAAGTGACGGTGGGTTTCATAGTGAAGAGATCATTGGTTCCGTTTGAGAGCAATTTCAAGGAAAGTAATGGGTCTAGAAGCAAAGCTGCAAAGATTGAGGAGTGAGTGAGCAGTGAGAAAAGAGGCAGAAAATGTAGCCATTATTCCTAGGAGTTTGACAGGGAGAGGTAAGAGAAAGCTGGGATAATAAATAAAAAAATCTAGGCATATCTGGCTGTAAGGAAGGATCGAGATTAAAGGAGAAAACAGAAAAAAATTGATGAGACATCATTGGAGGGGATGGAAAGAGAAGGGGAGTGGGAGCAGGATGGTGAAAGGCTTCCAGATGATACCATCCATAGGAGGATCATTGGAAGGATCTGAGAAGCCTTCTTGGCCTTGAGAAGACTTAGCTAGGACATGACACTTACCTTAAGTGTTGGAAGGGGTACTATGTGATAGTGGAATTCCACTTGTTCTGCTTGCACTTGAGGGCAGAATGAGCAGTAATGCTTGGAAGTTTCAGAGAGGTCAATTTAGGGTTAATGTACAGAAAATGCCTGAAGAACTATCCAAAAATGGAATGAACTGCTGCCAGTGAGAATGGGTTCTCCCTCACTAGAGAGAAAATGCTTCTCCCAAAAGCTGGATGTACACACTTGGTAAATAGAAAACCTAGAAGCCAACACTGATTATATTTGATGGCCTGTGAGGTTTCTTTCAGCTCAGAGATTCTGTGATTCAGTGAAGGAGAAGGGCTAGGCTTGGCAAGGAGTCTCCTTCTCAAAGACTCAAATAAAGGAAGTAAGGACGGGAGAAGATGTAGAGGGATTTTAGATGTAAAGATGGAGTAATGAGGAAGCCCACAGCCAGTTCAGTAGAGTAGAAGGCAGAATTATCTGCTTGAGGGAGTAGGTGGATGAGTATAGGGTAGGGTTGAGAAGAAACTTGGAAGAGGTTTGGAACACTCGAGGGGTGGGGAGGGGAAGTATAATCAGGAGTCAGTCAGAGAAAAATAAAAGAATCACTGTGTGAGAGCCCAGTTGAAAACAGATTTTTAAAAGTTCTCTGAGCCCTCAGTTTTCTCCTTCTCAAGTCTCTCATTTTCTTAGCTACCCCAGAGAAGAATCTGCCAGGGAGGAAAGAAAGATGCAGTTGTCCATATCTTTTTTCTGGCTCTTTTCATCCCTTCCATTCCTGGAAAGGAATTTTTAAATAGAGAGAAAAGAAGCAACTGGCATCTTTCCAGTAGGAGCTCTGAGTCCCTGTTACTTTAATAATTTTTTAAAATCCTTTTAACCATTTAGGAAAATAGTAGAACCATCCCTTCCCTTTTATTTCCCAGGCCAGTATCTGCCCATTTGAAACATATAAAGTAGATTGCTAATTTCTTATCTTGTTTTGCCAGTTTCTTAAAAAAGCATTTCAAGGAAGTATAAAGTGACCTTATTTATTCCAAGAGAACTGAATATTTTGTTCAGAAAAGAAACTGGTTATCTCACATGTTTCATTGTGGCATATATAATGTGCATGCGCCATGTTACTTTGATACCCTAGCTCAGACATTTTGAAGAAGTCTATTAGAGGAACTAATATGGCGGTGTTCTAATTGGTATGCCTTCCATAGTTGGGCAGAGTTTCTGTTGTTAATGGGTACTCCACACTTTGAAGCACTGAGGTTCTCAGTAAGTGTCGATGTTGATGACTTGTGCTGTCATGATGCTCCCCAGGGACCATGAATCATAAAACACTTTGTTTAGAAGCAAAATTAGATGCCACACTCACAACTTCAAATCTGGCTCTGTTTTACTAGTAGCATACAGTCCCACCCTCTGACAGAGCTGTGTCTTAGAGCAGAGCTAAGAGCCATGCTGAGTTGAACTACAGTTGCAGGATCTCTGGCCACATGTGACCCAAGATCGCAGCATTATTTATTCACACTTGCCTCAGGTTGATCCTTGCTATTAGTAAGTTCATAACACTAATGCTCCTGCCTTGGGTCAACCCTACTCTTAGTGGATTAGTAAAATGTGGCCAGACTTGAAGTTGTGAGTGGTATCCAATTTTGCTTCTAAAACAAAGTGTTTTATGATTCATGGTCCCTGGGGAGCATCATGACATAGAACCTCTGTGCTACTAAGTATGAAGTACCCATTAACAAAAGAAACCCTGCCCAAGTAGGGAAGGCATACCAGTCAGAACCCTGCCATGTTAGTTTTGTTTGGTGCACAGCCATAGTATGTATTGATAGATCTATGGATAAAGTGAGACTGAGAGACTCTTTACAGAAAGTGTGCACAACAGGAACTGTTATTTACTTAATATTAATGAATGCTTGTCATATAGGCATTCATTTAAGTACTAATTAAAAATTACTAAGAGGAATCTTCTTGTTTGTGTTTGCCACTGATGTGTCTGTTATTGCCCAAATCCAAACTAATATGTCATGAAACTCAAAACTATCTTAGAGCATGAGCATGTAGTAGGATGCCTATTGAATTCTCACTACAGAACCTCAGCTAAAAACCAAAAACATGTTTTTTTAAAAAACCTTAAATAGAAAAATAAAACCAACAAACCAGATAACTAAAGGCAATTAACCTCAGGTTATAAGAGAATGCTTTTTCCAAAAACAGACAGACTCGGGATGTTTAGCCTGGAAGAGAAAAGACTAAAAGGAGATATGATACTATTGCTGTCTTCAGACATCCAAAGAGTCATTGTGCTTTTCTTCAGAGGGTAGAGCTACGTGGAAGTTCCAAGAGGTAGACTTCAGGTCAGTGTGAAAGACCTGAGTTCATATGAGATTTCTGACACTAACGGTGTGATCCTGGGCAAAGCACTTAACAGCTGTCTGCCTTGGTTTGTTTATCTGTAAAATGGGGATAATAATAGCACCGCTTTCCCTGGTGGTTCTGACAATAAAATGAGGTAGTATTTGTAAAGGACAACGCTAGCTACTCAACAGCAGAACAAGCTGCATCCGAAAGTAGTGAGTAGTGAGTTCCCTGACACCTAGCACATTCTTTTAGATCCTGGGTGACTGTCCATTAGCAGTGAGCTATAGAAGAGATTTCTGCATCGAGTGAGAAGTTGTACAAATTCCAAGGTTCTTAACCTTGTTTGTGTTATGAGCCCCTTTGGCAGTCTGGGGAAGCCTGTGGCCTCTTCCTCAGAATCATGTTTTAAATTCATAAAATACATAGAATTTAAAAGAAAATCAATTACACACACACACAGAGGATGTCCCAAAAGCAGGGCAGTTTTAAGACTTTGGGGACACCTTAATATATGTGTATAGTAGCATTTGTCCAAAATCTCTAGCGTACCTACAAATGATAGCATGAGAGGAGTCTGTTGTATCACAAATTTCTGGTAGCAACAAAATCCCTAATGACAAAGATGTGACAGTTGCAATGTGAAAAATGAGTATGCTCTAGGACAGTGACGTATGCAGTCCTAGAGCGTAGCCACTCTGCCAGCTTCACTGTGCCACAGAGCTCGACTAAGCTATTCTGAGTAATATGAATATTCAAATCAACTACAGAGTACCTATGAAGAAAGATGCTCTCCACCTCCAGACGAAGAACTGCTATATGGAAGTTTGTATTGTATGGTTTCACATATATATCTGTATCAAATGTTGGCCTCCTCTACTGTGGTGTTGGGAGGAACTCAAAATGTAACCTCCTCCCCAAACAAACAAACAAAAATACTGTAGAGCTCTTCAGGGCTAGACACGTGGAGTGAGAAGGAACACAAACAGAAAGCTCCCTGCCTGATTCCTACGCTGCTTGAGTGAATTGTGGTTGCCTCTACCCAGGCTGTTAGTATTACCCCTGCAGGGAGAAATGAGTCTGTAGCCTTCTCTTGTACTGCTCCCAAAGGACTCCCTATCTCACACCAAGTCCACTGCAGCTCAGAATGTGCCATCATCTGAGTGGCTCGTGGGATACAGCTTACACACAGGTTAGGTAAGTTAAAACCACACAGTTCAGGCATCTCTAGGCATTTCCAGTTCTTCCAACATTCATCTCTTCTCGAACACATTGGAAATAGAGTTCTTTTGCCTTCAGCCCTAGGCCTGAAACTTTTTTGTCTTCAGTTGAAACTGTTTTCTGCACCAATGATTAGAACCCAGCCTTCGTGGCTTCTCAGGATTCTGCCTGGAGAATTTCTTTAGCACTTGGGGCCAGCTTGCCTGACTTACTCTTGATGATTCAGCTGAGTGTCCATGCACTTCTGAGACATTTGGTAATTACACTGTCCATTCATTCTGGATCCCATTTTTTTCTTTGCATTCCAAGCTTCTTACAATTCAGAGAGTTCCAATTCAGAGAACCATTTTGGCTTCTTCCACTTTGTTTGCTTTACCTATGCATGTATTTCTTTGTCTGTAGTCTCTTCTTGCTACCAACAATTGGCATAAACATAAGTACCTCTAAAATTCAATTTCAGTTTATCAAAAAATGTTTATTAAATGCCTACCCTGGAGAGGTACTGTATTAGGTATTGCCCCTGTCCCCAAGGAGCCTGCATTCTATTGAAGGAGACTTGGGCACATATAGGTGAAGGCAAAATAGATGCAAAGTGATTGGGAGGCAGGATGGGAAGCCACAAGCACCTGGAGGGATCAGGAAAAGCTTCAGAATGTGGAAGGTAGTGCGTGAGCTGAATAGCGAAGGTTTCTAAGAGGGGGAAGTGAGGAGGCCATGCATTCCAGGCATGAGGGATGAACAGGGACAAAGGCTCAGGGTTGTGAGATGGAGCTCCAAGCATAAAGAATAGTGAGAAAGCCAGTTTGACTACAGAGTAAGGACTTTAAGGGTTGTAAGGTATAATTACGCCAACACAATAGATTGAGTTCAGATTGGAAAGGCCTTTAAATGTCAAACAGAAGAATTTGTATTTGATCCTAGAGGTGAAAAGGAGCCACTGGGTTTGACTGCTCTGGCACTTGTCAGAGCATGGGGACAAGTAGGGGTTTCTATCCAGAGAAGAGATGGTAACAAGACAGTCAGCCAGTGGTTTTATATCAAGTTGAAATGGGATAATGATAAGCATGGAGAGTTGACGCGTCTCGATGAGGCACAATTTCAAATAATGGAACATGACTGTAGGAACTGATGGAAAACAGCAGCACAGCCACAGATGGGACAAGCTGCACATGGTTGTGAGGAATGGGATGATTCTTCAGGAATAAAGTCTATGTGCCCAACAACATGTTCAAGAGCCAGAGTATCGCAGATCATGGCAGCTTCATAATTGGTGGCTATAACTCTGTGCCAGAGAAAAGTCTTCATGGGCCATGAGTGAGAAGAGCTGTCAGCCTTTGCAGCCACTACCCGTGAATGAATAAGCCTATGAACAGCCCTTAGTATTCCATTCTGGTCAACGAACATTTATTTACAGCCTACTATGTGCAAGGCACTGGGTATACTGAGGCAAAAATGAAATAATCCCCACCTGAAAGGTATTCATACTCCACTGGAAGAAATATAACAAGCATACCAATAAGTACATGCAAATTTGTGCAAACTGACCAACCGCTAAGGGAATCAGGAAAAGTCTAATGTTGGGGCAGTTCTCCTGCTGTGCTTTGTAGGCTGTCTTATTGTTTGTTGTTGTTTACTCATTTCTGTCATGTCTGACTCTTTGTGACCTATTTGGGGCTTTCTAGACTAAGATACTGGAGTGGTTTGTCATTTTCTTCTCCAACTCATTTTACAGATGGAGGAATCTGAGACAAACAGGGTGAAATGACTTGCCCAGCTAGTAAGTGTTTGAGGTCAAATTGAAACTCAGGTCTTCCTGACTCCAGGCCCGGCTCTCTGTGCACTATGGTACCACCTAGCTGCCTTGGAGGATGGTAGAGGTGCTAAAAGGTAGAGGGGAGGATGGTGTACATTCTAGGCAGTAGCCTGTGTAAAGGCTTGGGAAGAACATGAAGGATGATAATGGGAAGTAGGTTTGAAAAGAAAAGTGCGAGCAATATTGTGGAAGGCTTTAAGTGCCAACCTAAGGATTTAAAACTTTAGAAGCAACTGGGAACCACTGAAGCTTCAGAGTAAGGGAATGACTTGGTTGGATCTTTGCTTTTAGCAATATTAATTTGGCGGCTATGTGAAAAATCGATTAGAGAGGAAACAGACTAGATGCAGAGAACAAACCTAAGACTGTTGTAATAGTGGAGTTGAGAAGTGCTAGGTACCTAAATTAGGGTGGTGACTGTTTTGGTGGTGAGACGGGCAGATGTAAGAGATGCTGTGGGGGTAGAAGTGACAAGACTTGGCAACTGATTGGAGATAAGGGGAGGGGAAAGAAGGAATCAAAGATAACTCTGAAGTTCTGAATCTGGGTGACTAAAAGGATACTAGTGCCCTCAATCAAAATAAGGAAGTCAGGAAGAGGGGTGGATTTAGAGGAACAGGGAAATTCCACTTTGGGACATATTAACTTTGAGCTACTTATGGCATATCCCAATGGAGATGGCCAGCAAGCAGTCAGTAATGAAGACCTGGAGTTCAGAGGAGGGATGAGGGCTAGCTATAGGGATTTCAACATCATTTGTATAAAGATGGAGGTCTTCAAAGAGGCTAGATGACTTCATAGGGCATGTGATTGTGGGGATTCTTTTTCAGCTATGAATTTGACTAAAGACCACTAAGGGCCTTTCTGCCTCTAAAAGTCTGTGATTCTGAGATAATTTAATTCATGAACCAATATCACTAAGAGAAAGGGTGGAGAGAGAAAAGAGACAAGGGCACAAGAGAGAATCTTGGGGGACATCCAAACAAAGTATCATCGTCTTTTAATAAGACATGGTTGTGGATGGCTGGATGGATATATGGATGGATACAATAGATAAGTATGTTGTATTACATATAATATCCACATATCTATAGATAGCCATATCAACAATTGCCCAGTGTTCAAAAACTGTTTAAGACTATAGGAAATGCTACAAATGCATGCCCACTCATGACATTTAATTTCCCTGTGATTACAGGCTGAAGACAAGGCAGATGTTTTAAATAAAGAGCTGCTCCTGACCAAACAGAGACTAGTGGAAACTGAAGAAGAGAAGAGGAAACAAGAGGAAGAAACTGCTCAGGTATTCTGACTCACTCTTATAGTAGTAGGTTTATTGACTAAGGGCTACACATCTTCAGAAAATAAACAACCAAAGCTATAGCAGTGTGTTCTTTCAAAATCAAGAAGCTTTTGGAGGAAACCTATAAAATTATCTTCTTAGAATGAAGCATTGAGCCTATAAATTCCATTGGGAGTTGGGGGCGTGGGGTGTGGAGAGGCTATATTCTTCATGTGCAGCCTTTTATAAAAAGAAATAGGAATATTTATGAAGGTTGCCTTCAATAAAGTATTCCAAGTAAAGCTATTCAATAGTTTGCTCTAAATTCGGTATGTGAGAGACATGATGCAGGATCTTTAATAAGACAATGAATGACAACAAATTCCTTC
>CM053626.1:282882406-282937963 GCA_028646595.1 Phalanger gymnotis | reverse complement strand
ATAAAGCCATCGGAGGTGACTTTCAGTGGGTGTTGCTGCACACTCCTTCAGCCAGTCAGGAGAAATCCCCTTCATTCACCTTAGGAGCATGGTGTTGAGATGTTCCCATTAGAGCTCTAGAATTCTTTGGGGACCAGACTTCAGGCCATCACTCTGCAACATGGTATCATGAAAGAAAGAAAGCTGCCACTTTCTAGTTGTGTGATCTTCCTCATGATGCCGCTCTCTGCCTCAGTTTCCCCATCAGTACAATGAGGGGGTTGCATTCCATGGTTTCTAAGGTCTCCTCCAGCTCAACATCTATGATCTTGTGATCCATTAAAGACTTAACTGATAGAGACTGCTGTTACAAAGGAGTACAGTACGGTATTTGCAGTACCGTAGACTTTTAGCCCCAAGTGTTAAGTCACTAGGTTCCCCAAGGAAGAACATTACCACTTCACCTGCGCTCTGGATGCCTTAGATTCTGAGTGTGAGAAACTAGAGCCAAAAAGCGCCAAAAAAGCTCATGTGGTTTTGTTTTATGCATTAGGTCTTCTTCACAACCAGCTAGCGCATCAGCCAAAAATCAATTTCGAAAGTGCTTACTTAGAATTTTGCTTGTAGAACCAAGCAATAGTAAAGTTTGTAGACTTCTGAAAATCTTGATTATTAACTTTTGTCGACTCGTATATTTCGAGTTCTGTTCTGAGACAGAAATAGTGCCAAATATCTATCCCATAATACCTAGCATTTCAAAGACTTAGAACTAGGCAAACCAGAGCAACCACCAATAAATTCATTTATTAAAGGGCAACATGTAATTTTAGCATTTTCTCAGAGGTTTATAAACCGACTAGTCACTTTAATTTCAACAGAGTGACAGAAAAAAAAAATGTTGGGCCATTTGGCATGAACCCTAGCCCTGATTTCTTTTATGAGCTTTGGACCTAATTTCTTTGAAACTTGGACCCTCCCACCTGTCTCTTTTCTGTTTTGTTATTTATTACCACCTTAACCAGAGAAAGGAGGTGAAACTTTTGGCTTTAGGATTTGGAGCAGAAAGGGATAGAAGCCATTAATTCTGACTACTTTACTATGCAAGCGAGGAGACTGAGACTCAGAGAGGTTAAATAATTTATATAACCAAGGTTATAAGTGACAGATCCAGGATGCAAACCCCGGTCCTCTAACTACAAATCCAGAATGCCGTCTACTATACTATATTCTTCTTCAAAGCAGTTTCCCGGGGGGGGGGGTCCTTTGTTTTGTTTTGGGGTTTTTTTTGTTTGTTTTGTGTTAACTTTAGTAGGAGGTTTAATTTGGGAAGAAAAAACTCTTGCCAGAGAAGGTATGAACTGACAATGGATTTTAATCCCCCACGGCTACTCTTTTTTCTAGCTGAACCAGATTAAACTGTAATTGGTAATGTTTAACAAATTAAGAATACCACAGATAGTTAATTTGTGATTTTCGAAGTCTACATGAGCCTCTTGGGAACTATTTCTGTTTTAGTTTGGCCCTACTGATCTAGTCCAACCAATAGCTGAATAGAATTTCCTCTCTAACATCCCTGACAAGTGGCACTCATCCAGCTACCCTGTTCTGGAAGACTTTTGGTAATGGGAGACTCCACTGAGGCAGCTCATGCTGCTTTTGGGAAGTTCTAATTGCTGGGAAGTCTTCCCTTTTAGATCGAGCTAAAATTTGCCTCTGCAGACAGATAACTATTTGTATTTGTCCAGGAACCTAGTCTCTTTTCCTCTTCTTGGTATCGCTTGCTGTTCGTGTCTCCAAATAACACATTCTCAAAGACAGAAATAAACATGACTAGCTAGGCCTATATCAGCAAAATTTACAGATTGCTCTCAGCATCTCAGGAGGTAACAAGCATGATGAGATCCCACAAACAAACTCTAATTATAGGGAGACCAGCTGTAAATTACAGTGTTTTACAAATTAGTGAATCTCTAGCCCAGCTCATTAATAATATAGGCAACTGTACCAGAAGATGCTCTTTCTTCATTCATTTGGACAAGGATACCATGGTATTGAACAGAATTTTCTTCTTCATGAATTTGGCATGTCTGAGCACACCTTTTCAGGGGGCTCCTGTATGAATGCTTCTGAACCTAAAATTCTAGAGCTCTTAAGCTAAAATACAGGGCTCTGGTTTTAAATGCAGTATTTATAATTATACTATGATCATTCCTTGTAAGAAATCCAGGTGCCTATGTGCCTGGAGCAGGGGCTGACTTCCTGTGGAAACCTAGCTCTTCTGGTTCTCTGCCTGCCTCCTTCATCCTTCAGAGTCCTGTGACCTGTTTTTTCCTAACTAACTTTTTCCTAACAGTTGCACTGACTGCCTCTCTGTCTTTTGACACCACCTTCATGACTCTCTCGTCTCTAGGAGAATAGCAGTGGCAGGTGGCCAGCTAGGTAGATGCATAGACTTTTGTTTCTTTATTCCTGGCTCAGTTATAACACTGCACTGTCTAGAGACTCACAGAATAAAAGCCCTCTCAGGGAAACAAGAGGCAGGCAATTGCAGACTGGAATTTCAGTAACTTTGCATTTGTGTTAGGATTTCAGAATGTGTCTGGATAGGCGCTAAATTGTATTTATTTAATAATACCAATTAGTAAATAACAAATATAATAAATATTATAACATTGCTCTCCAGTTGTTCCCTTCCCACTTTTTACCTTCCTTTTGTCTTTTGTCTTCCCCCATAGATTGTAAGCTCCTTTAGGGCAGAGACTGTCTTTTGATTTTTTTTTAATCCCCAGTGCTTTGCACTCTGCCTGGATCATAGTAAGTACTTATTAGATATTTATTGACTGACTGTTGATGTTCACAGAAAAAATTCTTTTCCAGGAAAAAAAGGCAAGCTTCATCATGTCTCTGAAGATTAGGTCTCATAAGATGGCACTCCATCTGAAGTGCAGATCGTCTGCATCTATCATTCTTGTTATTATTGTGATTGATAAGACTTAAAGAAAGGTCTTTGTGAAACCAGCCTGATCATTGGCTGTACCTTATTTTCCTCTTTCTTGCACTCCATAGCTAAAAGAAGTCTTTAGGAGACAGCTTGAGAAGGCAGAATCAGAAATAAAGAAAACAACGGCCATCATTGCTGAGTACAAACAGGTAAGAGAGCGCCCTCTCTTCTCATACAGGGCACCAGAAACTGCTCCTTTTTCTTTCAACAAGAGTTTGTAAGTTTTTAAATTAGATCGAACCAGTTTGCATTCAGCTTATTCCAGCAAACCCTTTATTAAGGGTGCTTGGGAGATACAGAATTTGGTTAAGGCATGGTTTCTACTATCATGGTGCTTACCGGTTTAAGTTTTGTTGTCCTTGCTATGGTTTCAAGGAGGATATCGTTAGGGTAGGGAAGAAGAAGGTTAATGAAAAATGACTAGGCTGAAAACAAAAGCCCTCTAGATTTGTAGGCTGGCCTCATCACTGACTCCTGTCTCTTCCCTGTATTGCTTCAGTTGACAAGACAGATCATGTTATTTCTACTTCCATGCCTCTCAACAACATCCTTTTCTCTCCACTTCCATAGTAACTGAAGTTCAGGCCCTTGTCACTTCTCATGTGGCTATTCTTGTAGCCTCTAGATTGGTTCCTTCCTTGTCTTGTCTATCCTCGCTCCAGTCGATTCTCTACACAGTTACCAAGATGAAATCGGTCCATGTCATGCCTAAGTCAGTAAATTCCAGGGAGTTCCACGTTACCTCTGGGATCAGTTTGATTTCATTTGCTTTATAATGACACGCAGAGGTCTAGCTGTTCCAGATCTCAACCTGTATTATAAAGTGGTAATTATCAAAACAATCTTGTACTGACTAAGAAATACAGTAGTGGATGAGTGGAATAGATTAGGTACATTGCGGTAAATGACCATAGTAATAGTTTTGATAAACCAAAAGATCCAAGATTTTGAGACAGAAACTCATTATTTGACAAAAACTGCTGGGAAAACAATATAGCAGAAACTAAGTATAGATCAACATCTCATAGTGTATACCAAGATAAGGTCAAAATGGGTATATGATTTAGGCATAAAAGGTGATACCATAAGGAAATTAGAAGATCATGGAACAGTTTCCCTCTCAGATCTATATATAAGGGAAGAAATTAGGACCAAACAAGATATAGAGAGCACTGCAAAACATAAAATAGATAATTTTATATAAAATTTAAAAGTTTTTGTGCAAACAAAACCAGTGTAACCAAAATTAGAAGGAAAGAAAAAACTGGGGGAAAAATTTTGCAGCAGTTCTCTCTGATAAGAGCCTTACTTCTCAAATATAGAGAGAACTGAGTCAAATTTATAAGCATGTAAGTCATTCCCCAATTCAAAAATGGTTAACAGATATAAACATGCAGCTTTCAGAAAAAGAAATCAAAACTATCTATAGTAATATGAAAAAAAATGCTCTAAATCACTACTGATTAGAGAAATGCACATTAAAAGAACTCTAAGGTACCACCTCACACCAAAAAATGAAAATAATAAATATTGGAGGGAATGTCAGAAAACTGGGACACTGATTCACTGTTGGTAGAATTATGAATTGATCCAACTATTCTGGAGAGCAATGTGGAGCTATGCCCAAAGGTTTATCAAACTATGTATACTCTTTGATCTAGCAATACCACCATTAGGTTTATATCCCAAAGAGATTTTTTTAAAGATAGGAAAAGGACCTACTTATACAAAAATATTTATAGCAGCTCTTTTGTGATGGTTAAGAACTGGAAATCAAGGGAGTGGGTGCCTATCAATTGGGGAATGGCTGAACAAATTGTGGTATGTGATTGTAATGGAATATTATTGTGCTATGAGAAATTACAAATAGAATGATAATCAGAGAAACCTGAAAGACTTACACAAACTGATACAAAGCAAAATGAGCAGAACCATCATACACAGTAACAGCAGTATTGTAAGATGAACAACTGTGAAGGACTTCACTATTCTCAGCAGTACAGTGATCCAAGACAATCCCAAGGACACATGATGAAACATATTATCTGTCTTCAGAAAAAAGAACTGATATTGTCTGAATGGACTGGAGCATGCCTTTTTTCACTTTCTTTCATTCTTTTTTTTTTTTGAGTCTTCCTATGTAGCAAATGACTAATATGGAAATGTTTTACATGATTGCACATGTATAACCTGTATTAGATTGCTTATCATCAGGGGGGGTGGGAGGGGGGTAGAACTTGGAACTCAAAACTTTTTAAAAATGTTTAAAATTGCTTTAACATGTAATTGGGAAAAAATTAAAATATAAATGTTTTAAAAAACAATGGCACACAGAGAAGATAGTAAGTAGAATAGCAGTTTTTATTTGTATAAGATAGTCTATAAACAAAAATGGCCCTTGTCTGCATCAAAAACCTGAACTCTCCTCCTTGCTTGGGGACATCTCATTTCAGACCAAATTACCTAAGGGTAGTTTTTATTTTTGACTTGTTCACTATATGTTCTCCTCAAAGGATATTTTTGTGGTTCTGCCCAAGGAGGCTTAGCCAAAGTGGTGGCTCATCAGATTCCACAGCCCTGAGCAAGTTGGTGCTCAGACAATATTAGCTGGTTGCTTGCTTCTAGGTTGAAACATGAAGTTATGTGTCAGTGACTAGTGAGTCAGTGAAATGAAAAAGCTAAATCTTCCTCTTCAGGGCTGCCCCTTCAATTTGAAATGGCATTTTTAGACTTCCTCCTGCAGAAACACAGAGGGGAAGATGGTCAGTGACTTACAGGACCAGTTGATTCACAGCTAAATAGCACAGTGCATAAAACGTTAGAGTTGGGTTGGAATCAGAAAGACCTGTGTTCACGTCCTGCCTCAGAAGGCACTTACTGGCCATATGACCATGGGCAAATCACTTAACCTTTCTCAGCCTTAGTTTCCTCATCTGTAAAATGGAAGATAATAATTAGCACCTACTTCCCAGGGTTATTGTGGAAAACCTTGAAGTGCTACATGGATGCTAACAATAATTATGCACGTAATTTATAAAAAAAGCTGACCTCTTCCGACAAAGAAACTCTTTTTCTCTTCTTTAGATCTGCTCCCAGTTGAGTACCAGACTGGAAAAGCAACAAGCGGCCAACAAGGAGGAGCTAGAAATTGTCAAGGTAGGAGAGTGAAACTTCAACACCATCACCTCCATGTGTACACACGCTACATGAGGACACAGGAGGGGAAACTACCTTATGTTGCCTCATCAACAAACTGGTCCATAAATGTGTCAGGTTCTACACATGTCCATTCCCAGAGGGCATTCCCTTCTTGAGCACTAATGTCATACTTCCCTCCCTCGGCTCTGTATGGCCCTCTCCTCTGCCATTTGAAGGCTTGTGCTTACCTGTGTGGACCTGAGAGTTGGACAGGGAAAAACAAGCAATAAGGGGAGAAGTTCAAGAGGCAAGTCAGCCCTACCAGCAGCTTCCCTGAGAGCTGGGGCTTAAACTTGGAAGATACACCATCCTTCATAACACCCTATGCATTTTCATAAACAATAAAAGATTTAGTAGATACTCAATAAATATCTGTGTGCTGATTGCCTAGTTAGCCTCAGCCAAATCAGCCAAACTAATCCACTTTGGAGAGAAAACAAAGATTCTGCTTACATACTGCCACCTAGTGGGCAATCTTCTTATTTGCATGTTAAATTTGGAGAACAAACTCATTGATTTGGGGGTAGAGTTGATTTTTTTCAGAGACAGTGTCCAGGTATTTTCCACCTTTTCTGAGAACGGAAGATGATACAGGCTTCACTTGTCAGAGGAGGCATCTAGATTTAGGCTGGTCATTAAAGGAGATATATTTTATTTTAGGCAAAGTTAGATTTTAAAGCAGAATTCTGAGAAATCTTGATCTGTGAAGATCTTTTAGGCAGCCAGGTGGCACAGTGGATCAGAGTACTGGGCCTGGAGTCAGAAAGACCTGAGTTCCGATCCAGCCTCAGATACTTCACAGTAGAATCTTGAACACTTAACGTTAACTCTATTTTGCTTCAGTTTCCTCCACTGTAAATTGGTGATAATAATGGCATCTACCTCCCAGGGTTGTTGTGAGGATCACATAGGATGCACAGTGCCTGGCACATAGTAGGTGCTATATAAATGCTCATTCTCTTCCCCTTCTCTTGGAGAAGAAGGCTATTGTGCTTAGAATCCTGGGATATAATGTTGTCAGGTTCCAAGAATATGTACTGGATGGCCTTGTGGCCTCTTCCAGTGGAGTTGGAAATACAAGAAAAATGCCTGCTACAGAATAGGTCTCCCTGTGTCAGAGAAAGATCACGCGCGGTAAGGCCCTTTGAGATCATCTAGTACAATCCTCTGAATTTACAGATGAAAGAGCTGAGGCTCCAAGCACTTACATGATTGGATCGGAGAATTTGAGCTTGAAAGACTTCCTGCTGCCCACCTAGCCCTCTTTCCACTGTACAGTTTCTGCACCCACAGACAGTATCAACATAAGCACACAAAGAACCAGTGTGTTCTAGGGAATGATCAGTCCCATGAAATGAGGTGTAATTGCTTATCTGCTTGGACGTTGCAGGGAAAGGTGATGGCGTGCAAACACTGCAGTGAGATTTTCAATAAGGAAGGGGCGCTAAAGTTAGCAACTATAAGCAAAGAAAACCAGGGCATTGAGATTGATGATGAGAAGGACTCGCTCAAGAAACAACTGCGGGAAATGGAGCTGGAACTGGCCCAGACCAAACTGCAGCTGGTGGAGGCCAAGTGTAAAATCCAGGTTGGTGACTCGCTCCCAGACTCATTGAGGAGTTCACAGCTGGAAGTGTTTGGGCACTTTCAGTACCGGCGTCCCTTCTCCAGACTCTCAAGGAGGGCTTGCCATTCACTCCAAGTGTTTGGCTCTTCTTTTCTCTTTAATACTTGCTTTTGACTCCGTGTATTTTTAAACACAGCTAGGAAAGGAACCTGCACTTGTTTTTACTTATCATCATTCTACTTTGTTGCTTCATCATGGCTTGGAGACCAGCTCAAGGTGTTGAAAGAGATTCTGTTATTAAGCCAGAAAGGCTGTAGATGGCAGCCTGTCAGTGGGCTACATGTGTCTCTCGGTAAAGGGTCTGGCCAAATTCAGAAAGGCTCATCACCATGTTGGCCACAAAATAGTGAACCTTTCAAGTATAGCAACCCACAGAGACCATCTTCTGTAAGGTGATCAGATCATAGTTGCTTGGCTTGCTAGAATACACACACACACACACACACACACACACACACACACACACACACACACGTTTTGTGAGTTTTAAAAACTAGGCATGTGTCTTCCAAATAATTAATTAAACATTCTAAAAATGGAAGAAATATTTGAAGACATAATTCAAGTTTTCTTCTCTCTAGCCATTCATCCTTCCCTTTAAACCTCTTTTCAAACAATCTTGTGAAATTCTCTTCTACATAATCTCTTTCTCTAGCTTTAGGGGAAATTCCCTCCATGGTGGCATACCATGTAATCTCTGCTAATGAGACTTGTGGATCACTTGAGATCAGGCATTCTAAGCTGCATTAAAACTAAAGCTGATCCAGTGTCTGCACTAAATCCTCCAGCAATATGGTGATCCTCCGGGAGTGGGGGCCCACCAGGCTATCTAAAGAGGGCTAGCCAGTCCAGGTTGGATATGGAGCAGAGCTAAGCTCCCATGCCAATCAGCAATAGGTTCAAGCCTGCTAGAGTCAGAGAGTGCCTGCTGTACGTCCATCATGGACAAAATAGAGACCCAGTATGGAAGGGGGGAGAAGCGGGGAGAGAGAAAGAGAGAAGTAAACAGAGAGAGGAAAAGGGAAGAGAGAAAAAGAAAATTCTCTGACCTCTAACACATGGGCAGTGTGCTGTGTCTATAAAGAGTGCCACCAGAGACAAAGCCTCACTTCACTGAGGCTGAGTGTGCTTCCCTTTATCCACCTTCTGGCCTTGAGTCCCCATCTCCAGTCTCTGGTGCCTGCAGCCCAGCCCCTTGCATTTCTTTACCCAGGAATTTTAAACAATTCACTTCCACAACCATTTATTAAGCCCCTTTACTGCCCAAAGCACCCCGGATGGTATTCTGTTTCCCCTTTCTTGTCATGACTTGTACCTCAGCCTTTCTGTCTCTTTAAGGCTGTGGCAGCCTTAATCACTGGCAAGTATGTGTGCAGGCATCACATCCATGGTGGGCAAGGCTTCAGTATCTGTTGCCCAGATTTCTCCATCTCCTTTACAGTGGTTGTATATTGTACCAATGCCCCAAAACAAGAAACACCTATTGTCATTACATGTACTTCTGCTCTAGAGATGTGAGACATTTTTTTAAATGTCCAAGGAAAGAAACATATCTTTTTTTTTATCTTGTACAGTACCTAGCATAGTCTGACTATCACCTTAATAAAAATATATTGTAAATATTAAATGCCAACCTAACATTGTATCAAAGAGTTCAACCTAAACTTAATACTGGAATTCTGAAGAGAAAATTGTTCTGTTTCGCCTCTCAGAAGAAATAAGTACACGCCTTTTCCTAAAACAGGGAGATGTTAGAATGTTAGAGCAGGAAAGCGCCTTGAAGATGGTCTGACTCAACATCCATCTTTTCCAGTGAGGACATCGAAGGCCAGTTAGACAGGCCAATCCAAGCTGACTCCCGGGCCAGCATTCTTTCCCAGACCATCTTATAGGCCATTTAAACCTAGGAAGCAGCTGCTCTGTTTTTCTTCCTTGCTTTCACTGCCCAGTTTCTTGAAGGGGCGTCTGCCCTCATTGCCTTCCATCTCTAGTCAGTAGAATTTATTGCTGGTATGAAAACTATCCTCAATGATCTAGAAATAGCTAAACAGCTGTACTGAAGGGTTTTAAATACAGAGAAAAAGGCCCCCAACCTCATTGATTGTCTTTCTTCCTTTCTTTAGGAGCTTGAACACCAGAGAGGAGCCCTCATGAATGAAATTCAAGCTGCAAAAAACTCTTGGTTTAGCAAAACCCTGAACTCTATCAAAACAGCCACAGGCACGCAGCCACCCCAGCAGCCTCAGCCATCCCAGCCACCCAAAGAGAGCACGTAGTTCCTGCCAAATTCCACACACAAGAACACAACGATTCAAGCAACTGAAGCCCTGGCAGATTGTCCCAGTATCCCTTTGAGGGGAAGTAAGGAAGGCCAGAGGGCAAGCCTCAAACTGAAATCCTTCAGCATCTCTCATTCATCTGGTGTGATGCTTTTCAAAGGAAAGTTATTTAGAGTCCTGTTTTATGTTGAATATCTATTTTCCACCTTCCTCACTAAAAACCACCATCAACCTTTTCACACCTTATTTTATTATATCTAGATGTTAAGTTGGAAATAAATAATTCAGAGTTAAATGTTTTATTTAGAACTAATTATTCCTAATTATTTTGTATCTTGCATAAAACAGTAGATTTTTTTTGCTATTTCAGGGTTGACATGGTGGGAGATGGGATATCAGTCAGGGCAAGGAAGAGATTAAAATTTAAGCCTTGATCATTTTCAGGACTTAAAACTTAAAATAAAGCACATTGTAGGGGCAGGCCATGATCACTGTCTAGGTCTTATCCTAGGCATGATCCCAGTAGTTTACAAGAGGGATGGTAACATCCTACCAAGAAGCACTTTGCTTTGGAAACAGGAATGACCACAGACCAATCTCCTGAAAAGAGACTCATTTTTAAAAAAAAAAAAATTTCTGCTGGGTTCATTTGGAAATGAGTTCCCTACATAGATGTTTGATGTTCCAGAGGCTCTCTTATCCTTTGTCTTCTGGCATGCACACTGGAGCAAGGGAACTGGGATTTCAGCAAACTCAAATAAAGCCTATATCACCTTGGCCTCAGTTCTTTTAAGAACTCCATCCATGAATCTCAAGAGTCTGCCTGTGTGCATGGCCTCAGGTATGACAGACAGTCTTGTGGATGCGTAATGCAAAAGATATTTTTGTGAGGAGTAGCCTTAGAAAACTTTCACTAGAGCACCTAGGAATACCCAGATACAGCTGTTGGGCTTAGTATGAAATCAGAACTTCTGAATGAAAAGTAAGTAGGAGGACAGCACCAGTGAATTCACATGCCATTTAATTTGGATGAGCACTAGCTGAGGAAACACTAATTGGCTATAACAGTTTTGTGTTAAAGATACAGAAATGGGAACTAAAGGCCAACTTTTTAGTCTTATGCCGTGTAACTCTTCCTGATTTCTATAACTATCTAAAAGTGTGCCCTTTTTATCCCAAAGATGGAGAGGGGCAAAGGCATTTGTAACATTTTTTGATTGAACATAAAATGTTTATAGAAACACTTATTTCATTGAAAGGTAAAACTATAGTTTAAAATTTGATGGAAATGTTTTAAAATTATATTTAACATGTCTATATAGAAAGGCCTTGCCAGGAAGTCTCCCAAACAGGGCCAAAAATGTTAGTTGTATATTAAGTTTTCCATCTTATCTGTTCAGGAGTAGGGGGTGGGTCCTCTGGATCCAAATGCTTTTAACTCAAATTAATTCTTCCATCAGGTCTGTACAATAGAGTTAAATAATATTAGTCAATGACTGGCTTCATTGTCAAGCATCTTGTTTGCAAAGGATCTGAAGCTGTAGTGCCAGTGAGACTCTTATCTGTGCCATGTTTTACTTTGGGAAGATTAACCAGTAATCAAATTATAGTTTCATTCCTAAGGCATTTATTGAAATTCAGTCCTAGAGAATGTCTTGCCCACTTCCCCTAAAAAGAACTATTTAATCAGAAAAAGTTGTGTATCCCTCAACTGTAACAGTTTACGAAAAAACTCACAAAAACACATTGTTTAATTCTTCACATCCTACTCAAGTAGGGGCTCCCTCAAAGGAGGGTGGTTTTGTCTGACATTTTTCATGAAAACATTTATTAGAAAAAGAAAATCGTGCAACACTTTCAAAATTGTGAAAACTGTTTTAGCCACAGTTGGTTCACTTGCTAGTGGCCAACTGCATTTTGAGAAATAAGAACCTTTTTGATAAACTGAACTTAAAAATTTTGAATGTGTTAACTTGTAAAATGATGATCACACTACCTAGTTCATTATTGTATCAGCTCTGATTTGGGTGTTAGCTACAATGTGGTTTTTAAAGTATGTACTCTTCTCCAAAGTATATATATATAATAATGGCTAGAAAATGCTTTCTGTATAAAATGGCACCTTATAACATGCTACATTGGCCTCCATTTATTTGGCATTTCCGCGTTGACTCCCATAAACCTCATCACCTTGATTCAGCCTCCTGAATGAAATTGCCAACTAAGTAGAAAATGCTCATTTCTCCTGGGGCCTGATGCCATGGAGCTACCCCATTGCCTTCCACTTCTCAGAACCAGCAGAATTGGGCTTATGCTGCAAGGTTATCCTTAGTGAGAAGAAAAAATAAAGTTGCTGCATGCTGCCTACTCAGACTTGGACAGGAGTCTCATAGATGCCTCTAGAATGGTTATATAGACCATGTTTGTCACAGACTCCTCGTCCTCCATTGCTCCCTCCCCCTTCAAAAAAAAATCGGGTTCTTACATCTAAACTGATATTTGGACTCAGCTGGCCAATCTTGAGGTTCAGTTGAATTTTTGGATCCTAAGATGAAATGTGTAGAACTTAATACTAGAAGTTATATTTTGATTACTTTAACAGAGTTTATGTAGAAGTGAGTGAATATTAAAATTCTACATCATTTTCATCATTTTTTTCTGACAAGAACAGCACTTTAATTTTAAATAAAATTAATGCAACTCAATGTATATTTGATGGAGAAAAAAAACATATCTACATGTTGTACAGATTTAGAAACTGGTGTTTTGTTTTGAAAGGAAAGTTAAGACATTTTAGAATTCCATTTAGTGCTTTCAGTGACGTATATTAATAGTGCTGAGTTGCTTCTTCTCCCGTCTAGTGCCAATGGCGATGTGTGGCATGACCTGCCGTGCCAGGAGCTTAGTCTATCCCATGCTGAAATATCTATTTGCCACCAGCAGCAGGAAAGATGCAAGATGAAAGGACCAAAGTTTGATATGTAAGATGTAGTTTTCATTTAATATGCTGGAATATCACCCTTCTCAGTGGTACGCCCAAGGACAAGTAAAGCTCTGAAAATGTCAGCATCCTAGTGAGGGCAGGGGGCTGCTTCATCTTTGTGTGGGAGGCCCTTAATGAGTACTTGTCAATTAACAGATTGACTTCAGTTAATTTGAGGGGGTTATATAAACTGCCCCTCTTCACTTTGGATTCTTTCCAGGAACCAAGCAAAAGACAACTGAGAAACCTGAAAATTCTTACACACAATGGAGTGTTTTTCTGACATAACTGTTTAATCTTAATTCACTTGTAGTCTTTCCCTTACATACACACTGCAGAACAAATCCCTTCCAAAATCCAATGTTTACAACATTTTGAAAAATAATTAGTTTTGGGGGGGACAAATTCTGAATCCCACCTCTTTATATACTAAATTAAGTACTATTTATTAAATTAGTTTATATACATATCTTGAAGATTTTTTATTTCTTTAAAATCTCTTATTTTCTTTAAAGGTCAAAGAAAACAAAGCTGAATTTAGTAGTGCATGTGTTTAATAGCTTCCCAAATCCTGAACCATATCATAAGTAATTATATTTATGTAGACAGTTTCATTTAGAGAAGATCTTAACCCTCTACAAGTGCTTATCAGAAACATTGCTAGATGTACCAGTTCGGCATATACTCTTTATCTTGCATGGCAACCTACACATCTCTCTGTCTTTCCTACCTATTAAATCAACGTTTTTTTCCATTGGTTTGGGTTAATTTTTCTTTTCAAGATAATCTTTTTGCTGAAGTTACCAACATTTAACAGTGTTTTACTTTCTCTTATTATGTTTCTCCAATTTTTTGAATGTCTCCCTACATAGTGGGTTGTCTTCCTCTCCTATCTGTTTAAAACACTCTATTAATAAGTAATAACCTGATGATTTAATTTCTCAGTATGAGAGAAAATATGGAAAACCAGAATGACCCAACTCTTGGCTCTGAGAGTCCTGAAAGCCTTATTAAGAGTCTTGGAATATTGGAAGAGATGGCCTGTCACTTAGAATAAGGATTATAAATGTAACTTTGTCACAGACACTGTTGCAAAAGCTCATTTGCTTGGGTCACTAAGTGAAACCTAAGTACTGATTGATCAACTGTGTTCATCAAGCACCCGTGTAAATCAATCATGTGATTTTTAGCTTCTCAGTAAAATATTTCAGCAGCTTGTTTTTTTTCTCTAGAAAACAGTCCCTTTGATGAATGATTAAGGAAGTTGTTGATTTAATACGCTTAAACAAGATCCTAAATAACCTGCTTCTCTTGCTTCATTTCCAGATAGGCAAAAGAATGAGCAAACTTCAGTAATTTGAAGATTAGGTAGACTTCCTGAACAGTTAAGTTACAAATGTGGATCAGTTTGCTTATCTGTTAGGCCCATGTAGTACATATCCACACATACCGAGGCACGTGGGAATCTAAGACAGCAGATCGGAAGCTGGCACAGGGCCCAATCTTGTTTTTCCCATTAACCGTTATCTCTTCTTCATTTCTCTGGCTGCCAAGTTCATGTTTCTCTTGGCCCACATTGTTACAAAATTCATCCTTAAGGAAAGGTCTTATTTTTCCTCCACAAAGAGGGCTGTATAATACTGGAGTGGATGCTGTCTATGGAATTTCCCCGACCCTACAAAAGCCACTAAACTGGGAAACTAAAGATACAGAAAGTACTGAGCATGAAAAGATCTGGAGTTAGGATTTGACAATGAGACATTTATAGAGTCATTTCACAGACAACAGCTGGCTGCTAGGACTTTTTGCCCAGTTTGAGGGTGAGTAAATTACCTCAGATACAGAATTATTGTCTAGCACATGGCCAGAGGACTATGTTAGTAAAACAGAACCATTAATGACATGTCCATATTTTCCTTAGCTTATACTACAGATTTTCTGGAAGGTTTTATTGGGAATGTTTTTATCTAAAAACAGGCAGGAAAATTTTTCAGAAATGTCCTTTTTTCAGTGGAAATTATTTAATGTGTAAAAGTTTCAGTATGTATGTAATTTGGAGAAAACTGTATATTAGTCACAGACTAATATATATGAAATTGAATTATAAAAATATAAATACATCAAAGGACTCTAGTGTCATCAAAGCACAGAAGTGATGCTGGAGGTGGTCCCAGAATCCAAGATATCTTAATAGCTTTTTTCACCAGTTTCTCTATTTTTAGTATTTTACATAATTCATGGATCTTGTATTTCAAATGAGAAAAAAAAGATTTCCTTCTCCACCCACCCTTCTCCCTCTTTTTCTGATCCCTGTCTTTGTACTGACCAGGAGGTAAAAGAAATCACCTTTGTGCTAATCGCTTTCCTATACTGTCCCTATAACTCATCTATACCTCTTAATACAAGTTCTAAAACAAATGAATTGACATTCACCCCCACCCTACCCCCAAATGCAAATATTATAAAGGCTACAAAGAGAAACTTGCTGACCCTGTTGTTCCCCAAACCATGGACCACTGACAATTAGACGTTTTCCATAAATCCATGTATTATGTATGGTACAATTATCAATGTAAATGCTTGCTATGAAAAGTGCGATTTATTGTACATTGTCTCAACAAATGTTTACTTTTCTAATTGTTAAGAACTTGTTTGGAGGGTATCTTGTTTTCATTGTGTGAATGATTGATCCCTTGTAAAATAAAAAGAAATACAAAGGAAATGGCTGCCAGGAGCCTGTTTTTCTAAGTTGTTAATGCTTCTTACTCCCTTCAACTCTGAGCCAGGCTGAGCCCTACAAGCTAACAATCTGCCTTGGTCCCGAGTCTAGGCTTGCTTTGCTGATATTTTCCTCATGGGGGAGGGGGGAAAGGCTGAGTGCTGCATCTATGCAGTGTCTAAGCTGCATGTCTCTGGGGTGGGAGGGCCTAGCTCTTGTCTCTGCAGATACCAGCTCCAGGCTCTCCTCCCTTAGAGCTCAAGTTCACATTGCCAGCTGCCTATTGGACATTTCAAGTCAGATTTCCTGAATACATGAAAACGCAATATTCCCCAAAGTAAATGTTAACAAATTTTCCCCCCAAACCCTCCCCTCTTCCAGCCTTCACTATTTCTGTTAAAGGCACTATCAAAGGCACCCTCCTTCCAGGCTCCTACATTTGTAACCTCTGCATTACCCTAAACTCGCCCTCACCTTCACTCTATATGTCAGATCAGTTGCCCAGTTGTGCTGTTTCTGCCTTTATATGTCTCACATCTGGAACTTTCTCTTCATTCACACAGCAACTACTTGCTTAGATCATTGCGGCAGTCTCCTCATTGGCTTTCCTGCCTCATCCCCACTCCAGGCCCAGGGTCACAGGGCTTGGTCAGAACTAAGTCCAGCACTCTGCACTTATCACCTGGCTGCCCTAGGAATATGACCATGCCATGGTCCTGCTCAGTAAACTCACTGACTTTTACCTTCAGGATCAAACATAAACTCCCAAGTTTGGCATTCTAGGATCTTCAACTCTGGCCCCTTCCTACTTTTTCAACTCTTACTCCCTTCCACATGCTACACAACTTAGCTACAGTTCTCTGCATAGGCTATCCCACATCCTGTCTCTTGGCCTTTTCATTGCCTATGTCCTCCATGCTCTGTCCCTTCACCACTGCCATTTCATGGGGTCCCTGGCTTCCTTCAGTACTCAGTTCAAATCCCTCATCTTACAGGAAAACTTTCCTAGTGAGCCCAGCTGGCCACACCTTCCCTTTTCACACTATCTTCATCTACTCTGCATAGATCTTCTATGAGTTTAGTTAGTAACTGGTTATCTCTTTCATTAGAATATATGCTCCTTGAGGGCAGGAACTGGGTTTTTTGGGGTTTTTTTTTTTTGCCTTTTTGTATCAGAGCTTAACATAGTCCCTGGAACACAGTAAGTGCTTAATGTTGATGACTGCAGGACCTATTTTAGTCCATTCCCTCACTCCATACCACCCCCCCCAAAAAAAAAATTCTTTTTCCTTGATGGTTACATTGCATCTACATGATATGTATCTTGTATATACCTATATATGTACATATTGTCTTCCTATTAGGATGCAAAGTTCCTTGAGGAGAGGAA
The DNA here is from genome assembly GCA_028646595.1 of Phalanger gymnotis. Lineage (NCBI taxonomy): Eukaryota > Metazoa > Chordata > Mammalia > Diprotodontia > Phalangeridae > Phalanger > Phalanger gymnotis. The sequence goes on along the minus strand of CM053626.1, from coordinate 282,920,787 downwards.
CTGTTTCATGGCTGTCTGTATCTTCAGTGCCTGGTAAGTAGTAGGCATTAGGCTTATTGGTTGATTGGCTTGATTGGCAGCCCCATTCTTTCCTCTAATTATTCTGCAAAGCCCTTTTAATCCCAACGATGGGAAATAATGTGAAATGTCTGGACAAAGTTGATTGGAGTTTGTTAAGAGGCTTAAAAATATCAGGCTAGGGGATCCCCTAAAGGTTTTTGAGCTGAAAAATGACATCATCAAGGCTTCATTTATAGCAAAATGCTTATAGTAGCACTTTTATTTTTTTTTAGCAGCAAAGAACTAGAAACAAAATAGATGCCCACTGAGGCATCTTGAAGAATGGCAAAACAAACTGTGGGCCATGAATGTCACCAACTAATATTGTGCTGTTAAGAAAATGAAGTAAGCCAAGCCAGGAGATCATACACAATGACTATAACAGTGTAAATGGTAAAAACAACCACAAAAAAGTATTGCAAAATTCTAAACGAGCTTGGCCAGAAAGGGGAGATATAAGAAGCCATCTCACCACTAGGATGAGGATAATGGGGATAATTAATGGCAAGAGATGATGAAGCCCTAAAACGGGGAAGGAAGCAGACGTTAAGCACCTACTATGCGCTAAGCACTATGCTAATGTACTTTAGGAGTGCTTTACAGGCAGGGACATCCAAGACTGGGAAACACTGAGTATAATGTTAGATTTTTTTTGATGGATTACTTGGTTTTGCTGGATTTCTTCCTTTTTTTAAATGTGTTTAATTAAGAGTATTTTTCATAAGGGATGCTTCTGGGGTGGGGATATAAGGATACAGGGGAAATCTAAATGTCTATGGCAACGGCATTCACTGGCCCTCTCATATTTAAAACCTTGGGCATAACTTTGACTCTTGCTTCTATCACCTCTGATATCCTATTGATTACTAAGGTTTGATTTGACCTTTATAGCCTCTCCAACCCAAGCCATCATTAAGTGCCTGTTATAGCACTGTGCTAGGTATTGGTTATACAAAGACAAAAATGAAATGGCCTTATCCTCAGGGAGCTTACATTCTATTAGGGAGATCTAACATGTATAGGGAAAATTAAATACAAAATACATATAAAGTTGTATTTGTCCCTTGTTCCCAAGAGGACCGTGACATCAGAGAGATGATATCATGACATGTAAGTGAACTAGATTTCAATGAGGCAGGGCTATGCAAAGTCACCAGCCTCACTTTCTCCTCCAGAGCCTTCCCGGTCCAGTGGTGAGATAGATATAGATCAGGATCATCACTGGAGATGGCCTTTCACTTTCTGGGGAAAGGACACTACAACTCGAGGGACCAGGAAGGGCTTTCTGGAGAAGGTGGCACTTGAGCTAAACTAGAAAAAAGGTAGAAGAAAGAGATTCTATGAGGCAATTCAACATGCAATTGTGAAGCCCCCACTAAGTACACGGTGAGAGATATCATGCTGTAAGTGGACAGACTACTTAGGCTTGAATTCAAACCATGCTAGTCATGTGACCCTAGGCCAGTCATTTAACCTCTCAATATCCTCAGACAACTCTTTTAAGACTGTAACAGGTGAACTGGGGCCCTGCAGAGGTAGAGAGGGCTTCTATGGGAATTCCCAACACCAATGAAACAATAGGTCTAGACCTACCTCTTTCCTCCCTTCCCACCCCCCAACCCTCAACGGTAAAGACATTGTGCTGGGTTCTAGGAACATAAGAATGAAAGAAAAAAAAACATTCCATGTCCTCAAGGAGCTTATCAGAGGATATAACCTATAAAGACAAATGTGTTTTTACGTAATGATTTTTAGGACTGAGGACTGACACCTAGGGTTTCCACAGGAGAGGGCACGTGGACTAAATCTTGAAGGAAGCTAGGGATTCTAAGAAGTAGAGGACAGAAGGAATGCTATCTAGGCATGGGGAACATGAGCCAAAACATGGAGGTGGGAGATAGAGTTATAACTTCAGGCTGTAAAGCAAGCAGTTTATTTTCAGTGAAATGTAATGTGTGCGAAAGGAAGTGATGTGCAGTAAGTCTTGAAAACTAGGCTAGAAGCCTGGTAGTAAAGGCCTTTGTATTTAAACCTAAAGGCAACAGGCGATCACTGAAATCTCTCAGGCAGGGGAGTGACATAGGAACAGTTATGCTTTAGAAGGATTCTTTTGGCAGTTGTATGGATGATGGATTGGACAGAAGAAAAGACTAGAAGCCAGCAGTCCAATTAGGAGGCTATTGCAATGCTCAAGGAAAGAGGGGGAAGTGGAAGGGAAAGAGCATTTATTAAATGCTACTATGTGCCAGGCACTTTTGCAAATATAATCTCTTTCAACAATACCCCTGGAAGGGATGTACTGTTATTAATAATCCCCATTTCCTAGAAGAGGAAACAGAGAGAGCCAGAAATTAAGTGACTTGCCCAGGGTCACACAGCTGGTAAGTGTGTGGCTGAATCTGAATTCGGTTCTTCCCGACTCAGACCCAGCACTCAACTACTGTACCACCTAGTTGTCTGAGGTGGCAAGAGATGATGAAGGCCTAAAAAGGGGGAGGAAAAAATACATTAAATGCCTACTATGGGCCAAGCACTGTAAATGAGTGCTGTACAAATATTATCTAATTTGATAATCGGATGTTAGCCATGGGAATGTAGAGGAGATGGATTTGAAGATGTTGCACAGGTGGAATCTTCAAGACTTGGCAAGTAATTGGATATGGGGAGACAGGGAAAGAATGGAACATGATGCCAAAGTGGCAAAACTGGGTGGTGTGCACAACAGAAACAGAAGTGTAAAGGAGGCATGTATTCAGGAGGGAAGATAATGATTCTGAATATTTTAAAGATAACATTTTGTTGAGAATGTTGAGTTTACAATAACTATATGTTATCCAAGTGAAGATGGCCAATGGGCATTTAGTAATATGAAACTGGAGTTCAGGAGATAGATATGGGCTGGATACATAAGTTGGAGTATAATCTGCATAGTTAATTAATTAAAACTTCAAGAACTAATGAGACCACCAAGAAAAAAGATGTAGAGAAAAATGGGATGCCCAGGACAGAGCCTGGGGTACCCACAGTTAGCAGAGACCTGCCCTCTACTGAGGGAATAGAATTTAGATGATGATCCAGCAATAGAAGGAAAGGGAGAATGGTCATTACAGGTAGGAGAAGCAGGAAAGAGCAGTAACCACAAGACCCTGGAAGGAACAGTTACCTATGGAGAATTCAAACTCTCCTGAGAGGTCAAGGACAAAGATGCCTGAGAACAGGCCCAAAGAGATCACAACTTTGGAGAGAGCAGTTTCGGTTGTGGAGAAAGGTTGGAATCTAGATTGTAAGGGATTGAGAAGGGGAAGAAGGGAAAATGAAGTGTTTATTCTCCGTTTCCACTGCCACCACCTTACTCTAGCCCCCTATTATATGGGATAGTGAATTACTGCAATAGCCCCCTTCTAGGTCTTTCCACCTCTACTGTCTCCACTCCAATCCATTCTTCATGTCACTTCTACACAAAAACCTTCACTGGCTCCCTTCTACTCAGTAACTACCCAATTCACACCCTTCTTACTGTATTCAAAGCCCTTTAGTAAAATCTGACGCCATCCTACCTTTCCTGCCTTCTCTCTTATTCCTCTGCCCATGCTCTAGTACACTCTAGCCAGACATGGGATAACTAAAGCCTCTGACCCCTGGACCTTTGGGCCCTACACCAGACTGTCTCCTATCTCTGTTTTTAGCTTTTTGGCCCTTTCTTTAAAAGCTCAAGTCAAATGCCACCGCCTTCAGGCTAGGTTTCCAGACTCCTTCTGTCTTAATTGTTCCTTCAAACCTCACTTGGAAATTTGTTTTGTAACTCTCTACCTTACCTATTTTAGTTATCACCTAGCTCAGGCCATCAACATTGCCATAGCCTCAATCTACTAATTTCCCTACATCTAATCTCATTCCACTCCAATCCATTCTCAACAGAACTGCCAGATTGACCTAAGCACGGGTCTTACTATGTCATCTCCCGCTCCAGAGGCTCTAGCAACTTTATTTAAAATGAAAAATTCCTCAGTTTGGTTATCCCCCTCTGGTGGACCACCTACATTTCCAGGCTGATCACACGTTACTCTTCCTCAAACCCTAAATGCATGCCTCCGACTCTAACCCTAACCCTTAAGGCCTCCCGAATTTAACCCTAACCCTTCGTGTATCCAAACCACAAAACCAACTGTCTCCTACAGTTGCTGTATTAGTTTCCAGAGGGGTTACCAATACTCTCCCACCTCCATACCTTTGCACTGGCTAACTCCCCAGGGACAGAATCCTCTTCCTCATCACCTAAACCTTTTCAGAATTCTAGATCTCTTTAAGGTTCATTCTAAGTTCCACCTAAAACCACCAATCTGGAGGTGTAAGGGTCTCTGAGGCTCATGAAGTCCAGCACTCTCAGTTTACTGATAGAGAAAATGAGGTCCAGGGGCTATGGAACTAGTTCAAGGTTACAGACATTAAACAGTAACTGTAACAATACTTGAACTCTTATCTCCGATCCGGGATTCTTTCCCTTGCACCACCCTCCGCCCAGCATTCTTCCTGATTCTCCCGGTCGTGAGACGCCCCCTTTTTACTAATCTACCTTGTATTTACTTGTGGGCATATAGGATGCCTTTCGGGGAAGAAGGAAGCACCCTCTACCCTTCCTGGCTTCCTATGACTCTCGGCAAAAATTCCGCCTTCTGCAAGACGCCTTTGTAGGTCCCCCTCAAGGCTCGTGTCTCCCCTGAGAGCACCTGCAGTTTAGTACACGTATCTCATCTGCGCACAGTTTGTCGTCTTCCATTCGATAGCGAGCTCCTTAAGAGCAGGGATTGTTTTTGCCTTTCTTTGCATCCCCATCGACTAGCACAATGCCTGGCACACAGAAAGAAGCCTCTGATATTGCTGAGAAGAAAGCAAGGGGTTGGTCTCACTTTGGTATTTGTATCCTCAAACCCATAGAAGAGAGCACGGCGCCAGCACCAGGTGCCTTATAAGCGCTTCCTGATTTTAGTCTGCACTGGACCGTAGGGTCCAACAGACAGCCCGAGAGTGTGTACACGTACGGGCATAGACTTTCTAGGACCAGCCTGGCGCGGTGTTTCTGGCATTTACATCCTGAGCGGTCTCCAGGTGGGGGGCAGGGGATGCGGCCGAGACTGCCAGGGCGGGCAGGCACAGCAAAGGACGCCCCCCCCACCCCCGCCTTGGAGCAGCGACCCCGCCCCCGCAACTGGCGGTGACGTGACGTAAGCTCAAACAATAAAGACCCAAGTAGCTTTCCACTTTAAACCGGCCTCTTCTCTCCATGCTAGGCCGATCGGCTTCGGACCTCACAAGTTTTTCAAGATTTTGGTTTCAGCAAGATCACAGTACCCTGGGGCGGCCCACCGTCCAAGAGGAAGCAAAACCGCGGACGCTCCAGACCTGGCCCACTAATCGCCCACGATCGGGAAATCCTTCCGGTCGTAGGGTGGGCTGCGGCTGCGCGGAGGTAGCTGCGGCCAAGGATGGGTTCCTTTCCTCCGACGTCCAGTCAGCTCCCGAGGCCACGCGACGCCGGCTTCCGCAGGCAGAGCGCATGCGCGAGAGACTGACTGGGCGGGGCTTAGGACTTGGCGGAGGCTCCACGTGGGTGGCTCGCGAAGTTTCCAGAGGCACCTCGCGCTAGAGGAAGGGGGTGGGCCATGAGGAGGGGGCGCGGCTCTGGAGGCTGGCCGAGGCGCGTCCGGTCCGTCCCCGCGCAGGCGGCCTAAGGAGCGGTTCGCGCCGGGCCGGTTCTCGCGCAGGCGGCCTAGAGGACGGCCCGCGAACATCAGATACGTGCGCAGGCGGCGCTGGGAGCAGCGGCTCGTGGCTATAGGGTCAGCGCTTTGAGCTCAGTCCTTGCGGAGTGGGATCCCGGGGCCTCTTCTCTGCGTGGTCGCAGCTCGCGTTACTCCTGGTGGTGGTGGCAAGCTATGGCGGCAGCCCTGGAGGAGGTAAGGCCCCGCGCCCCAGACCCTTCCCGCCCGTGCGGTCCTCCGGAGCCCTTTCGCACATGCCCCGGCGCGGTCCCTTCCCTCTGGGCCCGGCTCCCGCTTCTTGCAAAGCTCCTACTCCCGCCCGCTTCCGGTGTGCGGTGGCGCGGCCCCCGAAGCCTCGGCCCCCGCGGGAAAGTTCCTCGTGGCCCGGGGGGCCGGGCGGGAGAGAACCCGGGCCGCAGGCAGGTGGTGTCAGCGCCGGATCCCTCCCGATAGCCCCCGATGCTGCCGGCCTAGTGAAGAGGGCTCCTGACCGCCGCGCCTCGTACCGGGCAAGGGTGCAACTTAACGCGGACCAGGGAGGCTTTCAGGCTGGGGCGGCGGGCCTGACACCCCGCGGTGGTTGTGATTGTAGAGAGTTAAATAGGCGACGAGCTAATGAGGGCTCCAGGCGTCGGGCCGCGAGTTCGGAAGGTAAAGGAGCAGGGCGTGACCTTGGTCCAGCACTTTCGTTTTTCCCCAGAGGATTTACTGGGACTGGTGTGCTCGGGCACGTCCACACCTGCTCCTGGTAACCGAGACCGAGGAAAATGGTTAGGAAAGGGACCAACACGTCCGGAGTCCAAATTACTAACAGCGCTTTATCTCGATGAGGTCTTGTTTTTCAGCATCACGAAGACACTGAGAATGAGGAAACAGACTGTCACTTTTACCTCCGAATTTAAAGTTTGTTTAAAAACTTGGACTTGTTAAGCTCCCCACAGTTTTACATTTTTTCAGTTTGCAAATTGTGGTACTTAGGGGAGGAACAGCCCCGGGGATCTAGTGAATTGCGTATTTATGTATAGTTGAGTTCGTCTGATAGAGGGTTAACCCCCAGAGACATAATTGTGCCTTTCAGCTTGCAGGAGTACAAAGAACAGCCTTAAACAGAGACCTAGTTTCTAGGTCCTGCTCTGCCACTAATTATTGTGTGATCTCGGATAAGTGCTTGAACCTCCCAGGCTTGTTTCCTCCTTTGTAAAGTGAGCAGTTAGACTAGTGGGCTGTTTGTAGGAGTATTAATAACGCATCTATTATGCGTTAATTACTTTTAAAATACACAAGTGCTTTTCATTCATTATTTGACCACAACATTGTTGTAAGGTATTTACTACAGGCATTTGGCCGGAGGGGTGGGGGGCCGTTTGGGTTCAGTGACTTGCCCAAGGTCACACAGCTAGTACTTGTGTGAAGTGTCTGAAGCCGCATTTGAACTCAGGTCCTCCAGACTCCAGGGCCAGTGCTCTACTCACTGCGCCACCTAGCTGCCCCAACAGGTGTTATTTTACAGATGAAGAAACTGAGGCTCAGCGTTTATGGGTCCTGGAACACAAGTATCAGTTCCAAATCCAGGCATCTTCCTATTGCTAACAAACAGTGCTGTTTATCCTCTAAGTGAATTGGAAATATCTACCTTAAATATTCAATTTAACCAGCATATATGTTTATGTTACTGATTAGGGGTAACCTCTACAGAGCAGTGGATAGAATGGGGACCTGGAGTCTGGAAGACTGTGTTCGGAACTGGCCTCAGACACTTACTAGCTGTGTAACCCTGGGCAAGTCATTTAACCCTGTTTGCCTCAGTTTCTTTATCTGTAAAATGAGCTGGAGAAGGAAATGGCAAACCACTGCAGTATTTTTTGCCAAGAAAACCCAAAATGGGGTCATGAAGGACTGAACAGCAGTCACTGTTCAAATAGAATTTTTTTTTAAATGTGTGAGTAATTTTGTATCTGGCGACTTGGAAATAAATTTTTTGATAAGTTGTGCATGACTACAAAGTTGGAAATGATGTGTACAACAAAGAATAAATTAGATTTCTATTGTCCATTTTCTGGATGTATATTGCTGTGATAGTGGAATACACAATCAAAATTGCTGGTCATCTAAAGGCTAGTAGATGAGGAATTGGGTAATAAATAGTTTGCAGCACTTGTTGCACACAAATGGATGAACAACTCCTTTAAATAAGTGTCAAAACTACCCTGGATGAATTAAAAGGCATGGGAAAAAAATATAAAGACAAATATAAAACTGTCCCCTCCTTAAGGTTACTTTCTAATAAAGGAGAGCACATGTTCACACAGAAGTTTACATTAAATCCAGCAGGATAAATATAAGGTAGTTTGGGGGTGGAGTGCCCTAGCAAGTGGAACCTAGGAAATGCTTCATGTAGTGATGGCACTCGAACTGCGGCTTGAAGGAAACCAGGATTTCCAAGAGGTCAAGTTGTGGAGGGAGTGCTTTCCAACATGGGGAGCAGCCAGTACAAAACCACAGACAGGAGATTGGGTGTCCTGTGTACCAGACAGTAAGTATGCTAGCATATTCCAGAGGACAGCTGGGTAAAGTGTAAGTAGTCTGGAGAGGTAGGAAGAAGCCAGGTTGGAAAGATAGTTAAATGCCAATAACCTGGCTGTATGTACTTACCGCCTTGGTAATTGGAAGGATAGTGTTGCCTTGTTCCGTATTTTGGAAATTTAGAAGAGGAATGGGCTTCGGGAAAAGATGAGTTGGTTTTAGACGTGTGGAGTTGGAAATGTCCATTGGGCAGTTGGACATGTAGGATTAACTAGAGTGAGGAGAGACACTGGGGAGGGAGGGAGGGAGAGATAATTTATCCAGCTCCAATGAAAGCAGATCAAGTGACCAAAATAGAGAAAAAGTCTCAGAATGGAACTTTGTAGTACATAGCAATGATGAATCAGCAAAGGATACTGATTCTAAAAAAATTGAGGCCATTTGCCAAGAGGTCCTCTTTTTCCTTCCTCCTCATTTCACATCACTCACTTGCCTTTGTCACCATCTTCTCTACCCCATCTCATATAAGCAGCCCTTTTCTTGCCAAAGCAAACCTCTTTACATGCACAAGTTATCCCATTTCTTCTTAACAGATTGACTCCTCTCTCAACTATATTTTTATATCTCTCCTTCCCCTCTCTTTCTCTCCCTCTCCCCCTCATTCCCTATTTCTCTACCTCTCTCCTTTTCATCCTTCCATCTTCCTGCTGTCTATCTACTGGCTGCTTTCCTACTGCCTACAAATATGCCTGTGTCTCTCCCATCCTCAAAAAAAAATCCTCACTAGAGTTATACATCCCTACCTGTAATTATATCCTATCTCTTCTTCCTTTTTCCAGCCAAACTTCTGGAGAAGACTGTCTATAATCAGTGTGTCTCCTTTCCTTTTTTCTTTTGACTCCTGACCTCAATCTGCCAAAACTGGTCTTTCCAAAATCTAATGGCCCCATCTCAGTCCTCATCTTTCTTGACCTCTTTTCCTTTGATACTATTGATAACCTTCTGGATACTTTTTTCTAGTCTTGTGACACTATCCTAGTTCTCCTACCTATCTCCTCACTTCATCCATTCCTCATCTGATAACTTGAGACTTTTGTTCTCTCTTCTTCTTCCAAACTATTTTATTTGGTGATCTCATTATGCCTTTTATTTGGTGATCTCAATGCCATGGATTTAATTACCTGTTAATTCTCATATCTACTTGTCCAGCCCTCTATTGACCTACAGTCATGTGTCTCCAGTTTACTCTAGTTTTACATAGTTGTTTTCATATTGTCACCCCCATTACACCGTGAGCCCCTTGAGAGCAGAGACTGTTTACTGCCCTTTTTTGTACCCCTATCCCTTATCACTGTTCTTCGTACATAATCTCCTTGCCACAAGCCTCCCCACTCCAGTCTATTCTCCACCTATCTGTCAAAATAACCTTCCAAAAGCACAAATCTGACATTGTCCACACCACCTACCACCATCCACCCTCCTTTGGCAAACTCCAGTGGCTCCCTATCGCCTCCAGGATCAAACGTAAAATTCCTCTACTTGGTCTTTAAAGAAGCCATATTCTGATCCAGTGACACTGGGCTTCTTGCTATTCTTCTGCAAGTTACTCCATCTCCCAACTCTGAGCATTTTCCCTGGCTGTCTCATACTGGAATTCTTCCCCTTCTCCCATCTGCCTGGTTTCCCTAAAGTTAAATCTCAAATTCCATCTTTTACAAGAAGCATTTTTGATTCCCCTTAATGCTGGTGGTTTCCCTCTGTTGATTATCTCCACATTATCTTGGGGGTGGTTTGTTCGTAATTGTTTACATGTTGTTTTCCCCATTAGACTGAGTTCCTTAAGAGCAGGTACTGTGTTTTTGTCATCCTTGTAACCACAGCACCCATTACCACGTTGACCAATTGATTTGACTGAAAAGGAGCAGTCAGATGGGAGGAGGCCCAGGAGGGAACAGTGTCACAAAGATGAAGAGGGAGAAGGTAGTTAAGGACCCAGTGCAGCAGAGAGGCCAAGGAGGAGGGAGATTGGCCAATACATCATTGGTCATTTTGGAGAGAGCAGGTGCAGTTGAGTGAGGTTGGAAGTCATTTTGCAGGCAGTCAAGAAGAAAATAAGAGAAAAGAAGATGGAGCCAGAGTATAGTTGGCTTTTTCAAGGATTTTGACAGAGAAGGGAGAAGTACAGGATGATAGAGTTTCTGCCCAGCATAGAGGAGACTTGCATATGTTTGTAGCAGAAGAGGACCTTTCCAGAGGGAGGAGGGAGGGAGTAAAGGACTTGGCCTTGATGAGAAGGGGAATCTCTTCATCAGGAGGAAATTGTAGGGATAATATCAAGGGGTTGTACAACGAGGAGAAGGGAGTCTGTATTAGTTTGGGTTTTTGCAGTGAAGTAAGAGGATCTCAGATTGGGGAGGAGGGAGAAATAATAGGGTACATATGTGTTCACGTAACATTTGTGGGCTAACAAACCATTAGGTACAAAACTAAAGGCCTCAGGGGACATGGCTTTAAAAGATTATTTAAGAATGAAAACTAGATATAGAGGGCCTGGGGATGCTGCTATTTGGGAACGGATCTATGCTGATTACATTCTCCCTGTGTCATACTATATAGTGCTTCCTATACCGTGGAATTTTGAGATGCTGGCCACAGCTCGTTTTTTTGCGCCGTGAATCACTTCTACAAGCATCTTTGCCGTGATAGCTTTTGATAGGAAATCAGTGATTTTAAAAAAAAAAATCAGTCTGTGTCAAAATTTTGATTTTTACTAAAATGTTCTTTAAAAGGCAAAATGTTCATCTATTTAGGAAAGTTGGTAAGTTTTTGTTAATTCTAGCCGAATGCTATAGGAGAATAAAAGACTTATTGTAAAATGTTTTAGTACATTACAGATTATCAATTTTATTTTCCATAAAAATATTGTGGTAGAAATAGTAGCTTTGAACTAAAATGCCCTTTTCTGTTTTACATCAAGCTAGATATGAATACCATTGTGACAAAGCACTTATGCAGCTAAGATAGAAAAGGCAGTTTTATAAATTTCTTGGCTGTGCTTTGTAAATGTTCTAAATAAGGCATGTTTAAGGGGTCCTGATTCAAGTACCATTCTATCTGCTTGAGACTTAGTCTTTATTTTAGCAGCTGCGCATGTACAATTCATTCAGTGTTTTGCTGTTACTTTTTTTTTTTTAAGCCAGGAACTCCATTAAAATACTTGTTCTACCCCATCAAGGTAGAATCTTAAAATAAATTGAGTTAACTCATACTTGGACTAATGTGTGTTTGTGTGAAAGAAAGCAGGAACATACATTATTTTTTAATTTCCTTTTTTTTAAGGTGGCTTATAGTCAGCCATTATTCAAAAATACGATTTTGGTGGGTGGGGATCATTTACAGCCTTTCCCATCTCTTCTCCCTCCTCCCCAATTTTTTTTTTCTCTGAATTCAGGCTCCCTGTAGTAGGGCTAGACTAGAAAAGGGTTAGGATAGGACAAAGATAGGCAAGTCTCTGAGAGTTTCCATAAAACACAAGGTAAACATTAAGACTTTACCTCTGCATCTGCTCCCCCAAAAAGAGCTGAATGCATTGACTTTTAAGAAATAGCCCTAGTAGAGTTCAGTTAGTAGGAAGAGAACTGGAATGATAGGAGTATTAGATAAATCTGCTTTGTTTCACATACCTAAAGACATAAATGTTCTGTGAGCAGCAGGACCATATGCATGATCTGAACATTAGTAGTTATGCCATTACTGTTGAAACCATTAAAGTACATCACCGAGTTCCACAGACTGGCACTGATGTTACATTATATTAATTACACTCAAAGACATCATAGATTGGCTGATACCACAGGAACAACATTGTTCAGTATGGAAAAATCCTGAGGCATAGAAAAATCAGATCTTCATCCACATAGTCTGGCATATAGTATAGCGTCGTAATTATGTAAGTTGCACAAAATGTAGGCTGTGAATTTCTTGGGATTGTGGTCCCACTTCATAAGATCATAGATCTAGAGGGACCTCAGCACATCCAGTCTAGCTCCTGCAATTTCCCTGACTTTCCCAAGGTCCTATATGTAGGTTTGGGAATTCAGGTGTTCTTTTTTTTTTTTTTAATAAGTTGTGCTGTCATCATATACCCTCTCATTTATTTTCCTTTCATTTTTTATAACATGTAGCGGTGTTGGGGCAGTCTATTTTGAGGGAGGTTGTAGCTTTTCAATCATAGCAGAGCTTCAGAAAGGAAATAATTGTGCTGGATGTTTTGGACAGGGTAGTACATTTCTTATATACTTGCCAGCTCTGATTATATGACTCTTTTTTCAAATATGTGATGAAGAAATAAAATATTCCAAAATAGGGGAAGTTATCTATCCAATGAAACATGTCATGTTGATTAGGGAATTCGAAATTGACTATCAATTTGAGGGGTATTTTTAAGGGGCACAAGAAAAAAAAAAAGCTTGTTCAATAGGAAGAAAGGAAAAGCCAGTGAGAGTTTAGGGTCGTTAAGAAAGAAGTAGAGGCGGAGAGCATTTATAAGAGGACCCCCAGGATGGTGAAGGGCCTTAGGGATCATTCCACAAGAAGATTCGTTGAAGGACCTGTAATGGCAAGCAAAGTGGAACTTTTCACTTTTTTCTTTTGGAGCGCTTCTCAGCAGCACTAAGGCAATCAAGTGCCTTTGAATCAAGAGTCTTTGATGACCTGCTTAAGTCACAAGAAACCTTGAGTCACATGGTTGTGAGGCCCTCTGACCCTGAAGAAGTGTATGTGTACTCTGAGGTTAGCATTTTGCTTGAGAGCTCATTCACTGGAAGAGTGTTCATGCAGTTTGGCCATTTGAGACTCTGGGTAGCTATTAAGGAGCCCCCCAGCTTTGAAAACCCAGATGTTGGTGTTTCTTTCTCTAGTAACTGCATGTATTGCTATGGACAGACAGAAGCCTTGTCTGCTACTTTGTGTTATTTGCTCTGTTTATATAATTTCTGTTTGTGTTTTCTCTGAAGTTCAGGGTGCTGACTTTTTCCACTGAACTAAGTGAACGATATATGTATGTTTAATTAAAGTGAGATTGTAAACCCCTTAAAGTAACTTTCCGTAGAAAAGCAGATCAAAGAACCTGTGCTAGCAGTCCTCTTGTGTGCTGGTGTTATTGGTCTTACACACCCACAGCAGCTGTTAGCAACATTGTTGTTTCAGGACCTGAGAATATTAAGTCTGGAGAAGAGAAAACTGAGGAAGAACGTGGTAGCTCTGAATATTTGAAGGACTATCCATATGACGTGAGATCAGATTTATTCTGCTAGGTCCCATCTTTGGGGGACTAGAAACAATAGTTGGAATTTGTGGGGGGTTAGGTTTTGATATAAGGGGAAAACTTGTTATTCCAAAGTGGCATGATCAGTCTCAGGAGGTGAATTGGTTCTCTTTCACAGGAAGGCTTCAAGAAAAGCCTGGGTACTTGTCAGGCAGGTTAATTGTAGAGGAGATTTTTGGCAAAGTATAGGTTGAACTCTGAAGTCCCTTCCAAATTTGAAATTTTGTGTTTTCATGAATCACACATCAAGGAGGTCTACCAAGCCAGAATTACACAGAAGAACTTCTTTCTATTTCAATAATTAGGGTATAAGTTGGGTATAATAAGTGGATCTTTATCGTTTAGGTCACAGTAAAAGTATTTTGTTGTCTTTAAACAGCTACGGAAAGACCTGGAAGAAGCGAAGGAGTTGCTGGGAAAGGCCACTAGGAAAAGAGTCCGCGATGTCCTAGCAGCAGAAAAATCCAAGCTAGAAACCGAGATCAAGCACAAGACAAAGCAGAAGGGACAGGAGAAAGGAGAAGCTATTGACAGTGAGAAACCAGCCGCTGTGGTCGCCCCCATTTCAGTTGGGTACACAGTGAAAATCAACAATTATGGTATGATTACTGCTCCCACATCCCAGCTCTTGCTTCTTTGTGAACTCACCAACACGTTAATTTTTTTGTTGTGCTCATTGTTGTAAATGGTAGGAGGTGGTAAGAGGGTCTCACAGTTCTTGTTTAATCTGAGGGATCCCTCTTTTTCAGTGCTAAAGATGAAAAACAAGACTGCATCCCAAAAGGCCTATGCAAGAGAGCTAGACTGTTTAATGATGAGAAGGGTTCAGGATCCAGTGTATCCTAAATAATGCTTTCTAGTCTTTCTCTGCTAAACCAACCACAGAAATTATCTGAGAAAAGGAATCCATATTTATGGCAGAATCATTGATTTTTAGTGTTGGAAGGGACATGAAAACTGAAGCTTACAGGGTTGGAATGCCATCTGAGCATGCTTTAATTGAAAGAACTAAGGAGAGAAAATTTATTGGAAGGACATGTTGCTTCTGCAAATATTTAAAGACTTGTTACGTGGAAGAGGGTCTATTTGACTTTAGAGGGCAGATCTAGAAATAGAGATAGATTTTGACTCATTTTAAAGAAAACTTTTAAGAATTTAGAAAGCTGTTTTTAAAAAGGTAGAATGGACTGAATTAGGAAGTAGTGAATTAGTTCCCCGTTGTATACGTATGCTATTGGACTAAATGACCTAAGATTTCCAGTTTTTTAATTCTGTGATTCCACTGATGTGATTTGTTTAACACATAGCTAATATTGAGTGGTAGAGTTTGGTCGATAATGGGTTCTTAATCTGGAATCCGTTAACTCTTTAAAAAAATTATTTTGATAAGTGTTTCAATATAATTGGATTTCTTTGTAATCCTATGTATCTTATTTTATGCATTTAAAAACTTTATTCTGAGGTGTCCATGGGCTTCACCAGACTGACAAAGGGGTCCATTTCGCAAAAAAGGTTAAGGAAGCTTGGACTCCATTCCTAGTTCCTGATTTCCAGTTGAGTGTTCTTTCTACCTTCCTGCATTATTCTTATTTAAAATTTGGCTCAAACATCTTTGTTAGAAGTCAACCCTGGTCAATATTCATTTACATAACATCCACATTTCTACTCCATCGTGATAACTAAAACCATGCCTTTTATATGTAGTTTATGTACATGTTAATGTTGATTGAGGATTCATTACATTTTAAGCGGGTTGGGGAAAGAATACAAGCTCTTGTTAAAAAGTATCCTTGGTCAGTCAGTCAGCAAGCATTTATAAAATACCTGCTGTTGTGCCAGGCCCTGTGCCAAGCAATAGGGATACAGAGAAAGGCAAAAAGACAGTATGTGCCCCGTGGGGCATATAATAAATATCTGTTGGTACCTGAATAAGTGCTATTTTAAGGACCTGAAGCAGAATACTGATGTCTTAGAATGGAAGACTAGGTGATGTAGTAGCAGGATCCCCCAGATTGGGTCAAGTGCACCTCAGTTCAGAGGTCAGCTATGCTTATTTCACTTTTTTTGCCCTCATTTTCCTTATTAACAACATGAAGGGGTTTGAATGAGGGTATCTCAAAGGTCTCTGCCTAAATCCCTTGGTCACTGGACTAGGAGGCACAAGACTTGGGTTCAAGTCCTGTTTTTGTGCCATGTGTGACATTGGGTCTGTGAACTTTTTTGAGTCTCTTGTCTTGAGTACGTATACACCTTAAAATGAATACACCTTAAAAACTGTAGAACACTATGATTATAAAGTACCTTAATGGATAAAGAACTAGACATTTAAAGTAGCATAAAGAAGTAGGAAAATGCTGTGAAACCAAAATTTTTTTTTTAATGCAAGTGGTAAAGCTGAGTAAACCACCAGAATAAGTATAGAAGAGAAAGGTACATGACAAGAATGTATTTAGCTTTCACATTTTCTGAAAGATTATGAGGTCTTTTCAAGTTCTGTGCTTCTTAATTCTAGGCCTTGCTTTTGTGATTGATGGGGTTAATTGTGGAGCCAGCACAGCACTGTGGGATATATACTCAGCAGAATTAAGTTTGAATTATAGCACTTTAGCTTACTAAAATCACATAAACACTTAAGTTCTCCAAGCCTGAGTTTTCCCATCCGCAAAATGGAGGATTGCAGTATTTATACTATATACTTGTGAGTTTTGTAAACCAATAAGGTATTTTGTGGATATGAACTTTTACTGTACACATAAGAAACACTCCCATTCTTACATTCCTTCCATTGTCTTATTTTTATTACCAAGTAGAAGTATGAGCCATAGCTACCTATTGTGTTATGGAGCAAATTCATAGAGTTGGCTGGCTAATCTACCTTTCTTTGTGTGTAGGATGGGATCAATCAGATAAATATGTGAAAATCTACATCACCTTAAAAGGTGTTCAGCAAGTCCCCACTGAGAATGTACAGGTGCAGTTCACAGAGAGGTGAGTATACAATGTAATTTGGAATATACATGGCCTTTTGTCCTTCATTGATTGCTTTATTAGTTGTCATAAATTTCCCATGGAGCTCCTGTGTTTAATTTTGTGATCGATTTCTCCATTCTATGACTTTAAAAAATCTGTCTTTATATTTGGGACTTAGCTCATCAAATCCTGCAGGGAGCAGCAGGGATTATAAGGCCCTAAGAAAACCTAATATTTCAGGCTTTTTGAACACTTTCCTTAACATCTTAAGAATCTCATAGAACCAAGAAGATAATGCATCTATCATTTTATTTACCTTATAGGTCATTTGAAGTTCTTGTAAAGAATCTTAATGGGAAAAACTACTCTATGACTGTCAACAACCTCTTGAAGCCCATCTCTGTAGAAGGTAGTTTAAGAAAGGTGAGTCTTCTAGGTTTTTCTTTTTTTTTTTTTAAAGTACATCATTGTATAATTGCATTGTACAGTCTAATTAACAAAGACTGTGCCAAGTCTAAATTTGAAAATTCAGAGGTTGGGCTGAAGTTTGCTTTTTTACTCATCATGGGGGAAAGTGCTTGCTCTATAATGAAAATGAGGAAAAGCTATTTGGAGCATTTAGAAAATACAGGGTGGAAAGTGGTGGCATTTATGGCCAGGTATGGTAGCAAATGCCAATAATTCTGGTTCTAAGGAGGCTAAGTGAAGCTGGTGGATCCCTTTGATTTGAAAATTCTGAGCTAAAGCCAAGGGGGATGTCAGCACTGTCTGGCATCAACATGGTGACTTCTTGAAGTGGGGAGCCACTAGGCTGCTAGGAAGGGATAGTTGGAAATAGAGCTGGTCACAGCTTCTGTGACATCAGCAATGGGGTCAGGCCCCAGAGTTGCCAGTTGCACTTCCAGCCCAATCGCAAAAGAAACATATAAAAATATTATTCTTATCCATTAAAGACAGTCCTTTAAAGGTTCTTTCCTATTGGGAGGTTGATAAATACTAATAAAAAATATGAAACTGCCTTTAAAAAATTCTATAACCTATATTTACCACTAATATAAACTAGCCTTCTTTCAGATTACTTATAATTAGCATCATATAGTGGAACTATTCATATTTGCCATTCTGTAATTCTTTATAGAGATAAAATTAGACATTGGCACAAAGTTATAGCTACTTTTGCAAACCTCAAATTCTGCTGTCGGCATACAATTCCATTGTTCAGTAGTGTTTTTTTTTCTTCCCATCCGTGTTTTTTTCAGTGGTTGAAATTTAAAAATAAAAATGGTTTCTGGAGACAATTATTGAGATTAATGTTTTATTTTCAGAGAGTTTCAAAGCTTTAAATAAAATTTAGTCATTAGCAAATGAAATTATAGTGATCAGCCAGTCAAATCATAAAACTGTTCACAGTGAGATAAATGTATAGTAACAGGTGACTGGAAGCAGTGATATCACTGTTTCCTTGGAATTTCAACTGATAGAAAACAGTCTTCACAACGAGTAGACCAGTATAGCTCCTTAGCTATAGTTGGCAGACATTTTCCTTGGAGAGACACAGCAACAAAGGTTTAAAATATTTACTTGTTCACAAAATGGTATAAAGGGAGAGGGTAGTGCAAAATAATGAGCAGTAGCTTAGCACAAATCAGTGAAAAAGGAAGAGGAGGAAATGAGTCTGCAGAAAGCTTGGTGTGAGACTCAACTGAATTGTATCATCCCAAGAGCAAATCTAGATAAGACCGGAACACAGATCTGTCACCATTTCTAAAATGATATAGTTTATCAGTGACAGAACTGACATGTTTGGACTCGGATGCCCACAAAAGAAATCTATGGGCACTGAAACACCAAAGTAATGAGGGCTTAGCTAGAGAACTAAAGGGTTAACTATGAAGCATCTATAGGGGATTTCTGAGGAATGTATGGATAAGAAATAGTAGGATGAGAATCACAGAATTGTACCACTGGAGGGGAATCCTGAGGTTATCCGGTACAACCAGGATTATCTTCAACATGTGGTAATCTTGATAATACCTCACATGACAGAAAAACTGGTATCAGTTGGGGCAGCCTATTCCATTTCATTCCTGAACAGCTGTAATATGAATTTTTTTCTCTATATTATAAAGCCAAAATCTGCGTCTTCCTATACCTCTTATTTGTGTCCTCTGATTACACATAACAAACCTAACCCTTTCTACATGACAGCCCTTCACTTTACTAACTGTGGCTCACTATTGTGGTAAAACCTTATTAGCATTTAGGCTAAGAACATCTGGAAAAATGATTTTAGAACTAGAATTAATCTTGTAAGTGGCAGAGCATGAACCTGGCCCTTTTGACTCCAAATTGAGTGGTCTCTTTACTACAAACTGTTCATCCTTGTAGTTTTGTGGTATTTCATATCTTCCAAAGCATATTCATTTGTCCCTAAAGCAACCCTGTTAACATAGAGGTTACAAGATGTTACAATCCCCCTTGTTATTGAGTGTGTGGTATAGTAGAAAAATCACTCAACTGAAGATGGGAAGATAAGGGTTCAGATCCTGGCACTGCTCAATATGTACTTTCTGGCAAGCCTTAGAGGATTTCTAGGGGTCAGGTGAGATAATGCATAAATTATTTATGATGGAGTAGAAAAGTTATGAATATCAAAGAATACACATAAAGAATCTGTCATATCTTAAATTTTTTCCTTGCTCTTCTAGATCAAGACTGATACCGTTCTTGTGTTATGCAAAAAGAAGCAGGAACAGAAATGGGATTACCTGACCCAGGTGGAGAAAGAATGCAAAGAGAAGGAGTGAGTCTTCTTCCTTATACTTCTAAGAATTGCAACTTAGATAGTTGTAGAAAATGATTGTGCTGTGTACCGATTTTGGACTGCTAACACTTTTAAGTTTTTACAGAATGTTTTTTTTTGTTGTTGTAAAGAATCTTAATGGGAAAAACTACTCTATGACTGTCAACAACAACAAACAAATGGGGGTGGGGGGCGGGGGTCATAATCTGACTTGAAGGGGGCTAATCAATTGTTTTCTTAAAGTTTTGCTGCTTTTCTATTGTCAAAGCAGATCCTGAGGAAAGCATGTGACTAGGAATTATTACACTTTTAAGTCCAGTGATATTTATGGGGGGTGTGTGTGTAGACATACAGTAGTGTCATGTTCTATTGTCTTAAGGTAACGAATTGAACTTAGCTAGCCAACCATCTCCTTTGGGCCAGCTAGCTTGTGATTAGTGGCGTGTTTCTTTGAAGCAGCTAGCCAGAGTTGGGGAAGAAGTTTAAGTTATCTAACCTTGGCCTCATAGAGCGCTGTATTCTAACTGGCTGGTCTAACTGACCCAAATGAATGTAGGACATAAAAAAAGCCCCATTTTTTCTGATTCAGTATTTGTTCATCACAGGGAAGTTTTGTGGTAAAGCTTTATTCTGTTTTCTTTTTTCTACAGAAAATCTTCCTTTGATAATGACACAGATCCTAGTGAGGGGCTGATGAATGTTTTGAAGAAAATTTATGAAGATGGAGATGATGAAATGAAGAGAACTATTAATAAAGCCTGGGTAGAGTCAAGGGAGAAACAAGCCAAAGGAGAGAGTGAATTTTGAGACAAAAAAGGCCTTTCAGCCACGAATGTGGAAATATCCTTTCCAATAAGGAACTGTTGCTAAGCTGCACAGATGCATCTGACAAGTATATTGTTTACACAGCCTTCTTCCAAGCAAAGACCATGAACTCTTTCCATTTCATGCTGGAGGATTTATTTAAAATAAAATATGCTTATTTTAAAACACTTCTTTCAAGGAAAAGTTGCCTTAGTGCCCTGGTTTTTGTGTGCAAGAAGGGGTCATTGTTTCCTCACTTCAATGTCAAAAAAAAAAAAAAGTCTTGCTAATTAAAAAGCTATATATTCCTCATCTCTGGTGTTCATCTGCACAATTAAAAGGGTTGACTACGGTCAAAATAATCTTGCTTTTCCTTCAAGGTTGGCACGGACATCTAGTCAAGTGCTTCAACTCAGTATTTTAGTTTAGGAGGAGCGGTTATAAAATTTGAGGTGTGAGCCTGCGTTAATAGGTTGTGGTATAAATTGGCCCTTGCTCCTTAGGGAACAGGGAGGGGGGAATGTTCAGTTACTGTTATAATTAATATAAAGGGCACTTCATTGAAGTTTGAAAGATTAACTTAATAACCAGGTGTTACCACAAGGCATGTCTATAAATATTAGGGAATTATTTGAAAATATAGTAAAAATTCAAACAAGTCATAACTGAGAACAAAAATAAGCCTACAGTGGTATGAACTAATCTCAAATTCCTCTTGAATTTAACAGCTAATAACAGTAATAAAATAAAGAAAAAATAACTAGCAATCTTTTGTCCTTTTTTTTTGCATTCATCATTAACTGCCAGAGATTATCTACAGAAGAGGAATATAACAACATAGTAAAAGTTTTATCTGATTCCTTGGGAAGGTGTAAAAAAATTTAAAGTTACTTCCTTAAGTTATAAATGGAATGAATGAAAGTAATTCCCCTTGGGACAAAAATGGCCAACCCCTAAAATAGCAGTGATAATCTAGACACCTCTGTCCCAACCTCTGCTTGTTTAAACTTGACTAACACTGGATTAGATTGGGAAATGCCACTTAAATACTCTCACCACCTCTATCCAATCTGCTGCTAACTGCCATCATTTCTACCTTTACTGCACCTCTCATACACTGCTTTCTTTCCTCTGATGATGGCCCGTTACCTCATGCATGGACTATTGCAGTAGCGTTCTGTTCGGTTTTCCTGCCTCAGGTCTGTACCCAGTACAGTCCACCATCCACCCTCCACACAGCCACCAAAGTGATGTTCTGTAAGTGCAGGTCTGACCATGTTACCTTATTCAATAAACTCCCAATTACCTCCAAGATAAAATGTAAAATCTTGTTCGGTGCTTAAAGTCCTTCATAATCTGGCCCCTTCCCATCTTTCCAGTCTTCTTTCACCTACTCTGTACCCTATAATCCAATGAGTGACACAGACTCTCGCCCTGTTTCTTGAACAAGACACTTGCAACTCCAGCCATTTTCACTAGTCATCTTTCATGTCTGGAATTCGCTCTTGCTGTCTCGCTCCTTATCTCTACCTTCTGGCTTCCATGATTCTTTTAAGTCAAAGCTAAAATCCTACCTTCAGGAAGCAGCTTTTCTACCTTGGTGCCTTTCCTCTGAGAGTATTTCTAATTTATCCTGTATATATCTTGTTTGTACTTAAGTTGTTTGCATGTTTTCTCCCCCATCGAACTGTGAGGCCCTTGGGAAAAAGGACTACTCCCCACTCCCCTTTTCTGTACCTTCAGCATTAGGGCAATGCCTGGCACATCATAAAGTGCTTAATAAATGCTGTTGACCTGACTTGACTCGAGCTTAACAGGACCTACCAGAGCTTGTGTTCCATTAGCAGAGCCTGACAAAATTCAGGTGCCTTCCCCTCCACTTCAAGTAGCAGAGTTTTAGTCTACTTTTGCTTTAAGCCAAGCAGAAATAAAGGAAAAAGACAAAGTTCTTCATATCAAAATCTTTTTCTTTTCTTTACCAGTATTAACAAGCTAAATTATAAGAAAGCAATTCAGTTCTCCAAAGATTTTTACAATACCAAGATTTTTTCTGCTAAAAAATCAACTTAAGGAAAGCAGTTCTACAACGGGGCTATGGCTTACTGCTTGTTAATTCACGCTGGTGGTCACATTCCTTAATGTCAATGTCAAGCGCTCGAGCACAGTGTCCACTTTGCTGTAATTAGGTGCTACTGTTGAATCACCACATGGCTCTCTGGACCCCAGAAAGTTGTCCGTGGTCAGCCAGATGCCGGAAGACGATCCGGCTGAGTCTCCAACGCCTCTTCACTCCCCGGGGTCGAGACGTCATAACACAGCGATTTCGGATCCTGACGGGACAGCTGTCTCTGGGAAGAGCAGCAATTTCCTGATCTGCTACTTCCTAGGAAAAAAAGAGTATTTCCGTCTAGCTTTTATTCACCAGTATCAGCAGTCTATATGAATTTTCCAGCGGAGAAAGTCAACAAGCTTTTTCTTAGGGCTTGTTAGGGACTTCTCGCGGGATCTCAGAATTGAAAGTGAATTTGGATGTCACCTGGTCCAGCCTGTAAGAATCCCCTACCCTGAGAAGTGGCTTTCAGCCTCCGCTTGAAGATCTCCTACGAGGATATGACGACCTCTTAAGGCAAGGCAACTCATTACGCTTAAGGGTAGTTCTAATTATTTAGAAGCTTTTTCTCACAACGAGCATACCCTTAGCTCTGCAGCTTCTGAAACTCATTGGTTGGGAGAATATTTAGCCTTCGCAAGCTTGCTTGTTAGTTAATCTGTAAAATGGGGGGCTTGAACTAGACGATCTAGACGAACTAGAGGACTGAGGGTCCTTCTCACTGCATCTGATTCTACACTCGAATCTGGCAAAACAGATCTAAATATCTCCCCCATATGAGAGCTCTTTAAACACTTGTGACAGACATCTTTCACCCTCCCCTGCTCTCTGCCCCACTAGTCTTCTCAGTTAAATTCCTCTGATGCCTTCAGTGACTCTTACACAGCAAGCATGGTATCCAGTTTCCTAACTAGCTTGCATGCCCTCTGGGTACCGTCCAGATGGTCAGCGAGTGGACTTTCTAAAAATGAAGAAAGCACTCCAGGTGTGCTCGGAACAGGACAGAGGAGAGTGGTACCAGCATGTTCCTTGTTCAGGACACTATCTCTTCGATGCAGCCTGTAGGGTTGTGTGCCACACTGTCACACATAATGAGCTTGCAATCTACTAAAGCCCTCAGAACTGATTTTGTTTTTCCACATGAACCTCAAGAAGGCTGTGTACAATCAATAACTCCACTTTTCCTCTTCTCTTGACTCTCTGTTGTCTGGCTTCTGAAATCATCCAACTGCAAGAGCTCTTGCCAAAGTGACCAATGACCTCTTAATGGGCTTTTCTCTATCCTCATTCCCCTTGACCTCTCTGCAGCCTTTCATGCTGTCCTGACACATTCTCTAGATGCTTGTGACATTGCTCTCTCCTGTTCCTCCTCCTACTGGTCTGCCCATTCCTCCCTCTCTTCTGCTGGACTTTCATCCGGGTCTCCCTAACCATGGGAAACCTCCAAGCCTCTGTGTTGGGCCCTTTTTCCCTGGTTTTATTTTGCTTAGTGATCAAGTTAGGTCCCAGGGATTCAGCTCTCATCTCCAGGCAGATGACTCGCGAGCTAGTTATCTAGCCCTGCCGTTTCTCCTGACCGCCATCTGCCTATGAGACATCTCTGGGTATCTCTTTTATCTCTTAAACGCGGCATGTTCAAAACTTAACTCATTAACTACTCCCCTTAACTTTGCTATGACTATACAGGGCACCACCATCCTCTCAGTCTCCCAGGCTTGTGACCTAGGTTTTATCCTCAACTCACTCTTTCTCACCTCTATATTCAATCTGCTGCAAACTCCTGTCATTTTACCTTTCTAGCACCTCTCATAGACACTCCCTTCTTTCCTTTGGCCCTCATTACCTCATGTATGGACTATTGCAACAGCCTTCTAAGTGGTTTCCCTGCCTCAAGTCTCCGCCCACTACAATCCACCCTCCACACAGCCACCAAAGCCTCCTAAAGCACAGGTCTGACCATTGTCGCCTTATTCAACAAAATTCAGTGGCTCCCTATTACCTCCTGCATCCAAGGTAAAATCTTCTGTTTGACTTTAAAAGTCCTTCATAATCTGGTGCCTTCCTACTCGGTTTTCTTAGCAATCTCCACTTCCTGGTTTCCATGACTGTCTTTCAGTCACAGCTAAAATCTCACCTTTGCTAAGAAGCTTTTCCAGGTCCTCTTTAACCTTAGTCTCTTCACTCTGAGAGTATCTCCAGTTTCTGCTGTATATAGCTTGTTTGTACATAGTTGTCTACGTGTTGTCTCCCTCATTAGATTGTGAGCTCCTGAGAGCAGGGACCTTTTTTGCCTTTCTTTGTAGCCCCAGTACTTGGCACAATGCCTGCCACCAGTATGCACTTAATAAATGCTTCCTGACTGACTGAAAGGAATTGCTGTTTATCCACATTTCTCCCATCATATAAATTGATTTATCAACCCTACTGAAGAGCTTTACATGAATTCTTATAGATGAAATTAACCATGACTAGGTTCACTTCTTTGTAGAATTAAGGACAGAGCTTAACCACAGAATAGGATATGCCCTGGTATGGAAAAAGGTCAGCCATAGGCAATTTTTAAGCCCAACAAATTTATTTCCCAAAGAGACATACTTGGGCTAGTAAAGACAGAAATGAGGTTATAACACACACACACACACGAGTGTATGTATATAGATATATAGATATAGATGTGTGTGTGTAAAAAATATAAATATATACCTATATATCTTCCTCCTTTCCTTTTCCTCTATCACGAGTAGTGCTGGATGTTAGGGACCTTGTACAAAATGACAAAAAGAAATGGCTAGTGTCTTGCCTTAAATGTATTGGCACCTGCCCTTTTGATCTACAAGTCAGTCACATACTTTTCAAGGCTATTTCTGTGTTGGGGTGGGAGGTTTCTATCAGATAAACTGTAGTGAGAAGGGGCAACAAACTCCAGTTTACCAAGTATCTCTAAGGCTTTCTGTATATACTTCATACTGAACCCTCTGTTGGGATTTGTGAGGGATACAAAAGTTGTGTCAGCCCTTCAGAGAACAATAACAGACAAACGAAGGGTCACAAGGGAGATGGCTAAGCCACAGGAGAATGATACGGCTCATAGAGATTTGCCTTGAATGATAGGTAGGAATTGTCATGGATGTTGCAGGGTTGACTTCAGGTGAGAGGTGAGTGGTCCTCAAGATACCAGGGCCCTCCAATTCTCTGATTCTTTTAGAGTGACTACAAAAGTGTCTTTCACAGTGCCTTGCACACAATATGTAGCTTATAAATATGTGTTGGATAAAATGTCACAATGATTAAGATCATATAATATAATGGATGAAAGGGCAGTTAAATGTGAATAGCATTCTTGAACCTTGGCATTTTGAGGACAGTTTCAAGAAAATTTGTTTGTATAATTTCTTAGCTTTAAATCTTAAATAAACTTACCTGGAGATCTTTTGGCAATATAGTGTTCTTTCTGAGGGAGTTGATCCGAAGCCTTTCATCTGCAAATTCAAAGGCCATCTTTCTCCTCTTTACATCACGAAGCATTCTCCAATCCACATAGTAACTTCTTATCTGTCCTGTACCTGAAAAAGGAACCATCTAACGATGGTCAAAAAAACAGACAAAAAGGCAGTAAAATTGATGCTTTGTTCCTTGTCTTGATAATCCCCCACCCCTTTTATAGCTTTTGTGCAATGTAACTTAATGTTTCTAATTCAATATTTATTAAGTGTTTGCTCTATATTTCCCTCCAATAGGAAGTGAGCTTCTTGAGGGCAGCGGCTTGTTTTTTGTGTTAGTATCCCCAGTGCCTAGCGATGTATCTGTCATATAGTAGGCACTTAACAAATGCTTGCTGAGGTTTGCACAGTGCTTTATGTATTACCTCACAGGATCCACAAAGATCCTTTGAGATGGTTCTATTATTATGCCCATTTGACAGATGAGAAAACCGAGGAAGAAAGCAGTTAAGTGATTTGCCCAGGGTCACCCAACAAAGGAAGTTTCTGAATCAGGATTTGCATTCAGGTATTTCTGATTCCAAGTACCACGCTCTAAATTCACTGTGTCTCCTCGCTGCCCACCATGGTGAAAAAGATGGATAGGTTTTGTTTTGGAAATGCTGAGTTTGCAGATGTCCAGCATGCAGCAGGAGATTCAGGACCGGCATTCAGGACAGGAGTCTGCATTGGATTTGGGATTCATCTGTGTAGAGATGATAATGATCCTTTGGAAGCTATGGTCATCACAATACAGAGAGTATGTACAGATACAGAAAAGGTTGTGTCTTGGGCACAACTCTCTGCCACGCGGGACAGGGTCAGTGACTTAGAAAAGAACCTGGAGGGAACACACAAGTCATCCAGGACCACGTGGGTTGGTCAACATGTCAAAAGCTGCAGCGGTCAAGCGGGAAGCCAAAAAGCCTTGGGTTAAGCAGTTGAAGGACTTAGGGAGTGATTTCTTTGTATCCTCCAGAGGAGCTCAGTATTTGTTTAATGACTGCAAGGTCCCCTGGGCTTTGAGGAGACCCAGATTCACTCCCTGGCTGTTACTTGGTTGTATGATGTCAGACAAGCAATGCCCCTTCTCGGTTTTATTTTTTCATTTTTAAAATGATGGGCTTGAAGCATGTGTGGGAGGTTCCTCTCTTCCAAATCTATGATTTTTTGCAGCTGGCTTCACACCCCGCCTCTGACACACCCTTAGCAAGCCTCTCCCGGCCTCAGTTTCCTACTCGGTGAAAGGGGTTTAATGACAGCACCCGCTCCCGGGCTGCAGCGTGGTTGAAACGAGGCAATATTTGTAAATTACTCCCTAGACCTTAAAGCGCCTGTAAATGTCAGGGCCCGAGGCTGCCTGCGCGGGGCTTAGACCCCCCCCCCCCCAGGGGGTGAAGAGGGGACCATAGTCAGGGGCCTGGATTCAAAAGTCCACTCTGCGGCTTGGTCCCCGAGAGGCCTGGGCAGCTGGGTGACCCTGCGGAGACATCGAACCGGAGTCAAGAGGACCCGAGTTCGAATCTGCTCAGGCACCCCACCTGCGAGAGGGATAACTCTGGCTGAGTCCTTTATCCGCCCCTTGCCTCAGTTTCCTCACCTGTACAATGGAGGTCATAATAATGTACCTACTTCCCCGGCCTGCTACGAGGATCAAAAGGAGCGCTTTCAAACCTTAAAAGCACCATCTAAACGCTAGCCATTGTTCTAATCATCAGCATTGTTATCTGGGGCCTCAGTTTCCTCATTCGCCCAGTGACCTCGGAGGAGCTTCCGGCTCTCTCCATATAACTGCCTACACTCGTGCGCTCATTCCTTTGCTCCCCCGGGGCGGAGGTCTCCAGGCCGGCCAATTTCAGGGGTCGGGGAGCGGCCGGGGGACAAAAGAGCAGGGAGAAGGAGCAGACTACGCGCGACACTGACCTGACGTACGGACCGCAGCAGAGATGTCAGCACGGAGGCCGCCATGCTGCCGGACACGACATTCAAAGTTCCGCAACTTTATCAACACCGGAGGAAAGAGGAGGTGACACCGGGAGGCGGGGCCTCGTGCCGCTACTGGGGGGCGGGGAAGGTGAGAAGGAAAGCCCCGGTGAGCATGCGCAAGGAGGATGCGCAATGAGGATGCTCGGCTAAGGCGCTCCCCTTCCAATGACGTCACTGCGCTTGCTCACGCTCCCCAGCTTCCAGGCAGAGTTTGTGTTACCTGCCTCTGCTCCCTCTGGGACGTGATAGAATCTAAGTGTTTATAAAGGCGAGAGTGCAGGGGCGAAAATAGGTGACGTTTAGAAAAAGATCAAAAACACCCACCCTTCTCTTAGTCAAGCGGCCCACAAACATTTATAAAAGTGCACACTATGTGCCAGGCTCTGTGTTAAGCGCCGGGGATGAGGAGAAAGGGATAAACCTGGTCCCTGCCCTCGGGGAGCTGCCATTCTAATAGGAAAGACCAAGTATAAGTAACCGAATTTACCGGGGCAGCCCAGGGGTAAAGGGTGGGACCCTGGAGACCAGCCTTTTAAACGCTCACGGCCTCCGTGGAGCTGATAATAATAGTACCTGCCTCCCAGGGTCAGGACAGAATAATAAACTATTTGTAAAGCGCTTTGCAAAACGTAAAACCTTTTATAAGAGCCTAGTTATTAGTGAATAGAGCGCTGAACCTGGAGTCAAGGAGATCCGAGTTCAAATGCTGCCTCACTCGCTTATTAACTCAGTGATCCTGGTCAAGTCTGGTTACTCGTCTGTAAAATGGAGATAATAGGATCGAATAAGATAATATTTATAAGCACTACATAAATACTAACCATCATCATCATCACAGAGTAAATGGAAGGTAACCTGATAGCTAAAGCTTTTGTTCTTTCCTTTCTAAAAAGATTCGTTTAATCACATTTGATCCACTCTGTATAAATCTTGTATGTGCCTAGTTATTTCCTATTATTATTAATTTTTAATATATTATCATGATAATATAATATTATATAATATATAATATAATGTATAATAATATTATAATAATATTATTATTATTATTCCTAGTTATGTCCGTTAGTGTGTGAGCTTCCTGAGGACAGAGATTGTTTTTGCCTTTCTTTGCATTCCCGGTGCTTGCTTCACGCAGTTCTTGGCACACAGTAAGTGCCTAATAAGTGCTTCTTGCCTGCTTGCCTGAAGTATCTATTGAGTACCCGATGTATGCCCAACCATGTGCAGGGAAGTATGGCAGAAACAATAGAAGTAGAAGCTCTCACTCCTCTCTGGAGTAGAGCTGCTGACTGGTGAGACAGGACAATGAATGGACCAATAGAAAAGCAAGATAAGGCAGCCCTGTCCGTGTGATGCTTTGGACTGCTAATATGATCATTTTAAGAAACCGTTATGACCCATGAGATAGAGTATAAAGAGCCCAATTAGAAAACAGAAGTGAACAAGGAAGAAGAGCAAAGGAGAATCTTAAAATTTCAATTCAACGAACAAGAAAACATTTATTAAGGAGCTGCCCACAATGATAGGCTGGGATACTGCGACTGGGCTGGGGGTACAAGAAAACTGACTCCTGTTCAGAAGGCCCTTCCATTCTGCTTTCCACTTCAAAGACCCTCAGAGGATGTTTTGGGACTTAAAAAGTACAAGGATATCAAGAAACAGTCCTAAGGTTTTATGTTTAAGGATTTATTTTAAAATATCTAGAGCCTGTTTTTCCCTTAGTTCAGAATCCTCTGACACTTTTAAAGTTAACCTATTTTCTTTTTCAGTGGCATAAAGGTAGTAGATGACGAGCCTGTGGCTGTGTCTTCAGAGCCCTAGATTTGGAGGTAGGGGCCTTAGGTTCAAATCTCTTTCCAGCTCCTTACTACTTATATGACATCAGGCAAGTAATAATCTCTTTGAACCTCGGTGTCCTCATCTTTAAAATGAGGGGGTCAGACTAGGTGACCTCTAAGGTGTCTTCCATGCCTAAATCTGTGATGCCTCTTCAGAGGGATTATCCTCATTTCTTGGGGACCAGTATAGAGTCTTGGCCAGAAAATCAAGAAACTTCCCATCTACCAGCAAGTCAGTCATTTCCTCCTTCCTTCCTCTGTCTGTCCTTTCTCATCTTCATTTCTGTGTTATCTGCTCTTCTCAGATGAATTAATCTCTACCCCTTTGTTCCATCATTCCTCAGGTGGATAGGTAACATTTTCTTAATACCTTTTGGTTTTGGAGAAGATAATCCAGTAATTAGTTAAGGTTCTTTATATTGCTTAAAAATGGGAAGTGTCAAATTCTGCCAGTCAATTTTCTGTTAGTGCAGCCTGGAAGTCTGATGGCGAGAACAGTCCAGATGGCAGGGCTTGACCCTACCATATGACATCTACATCCATCAAAGCCGACACATACATACCCCCATGTGCTTGGCTTTACCACTTCTTCCTTATCCAGCTCCTCCCTGCTGACCAGCAGCTGTTCCCCAAGAGAGGACACGATGTTCCTGTCTTTTCTCTCCCACATAAGAGATGGATGTGGTTTGGTCAAAAGTGAGAGGAGATTCCCAGGAAAGAGGAAGAGCCTTTGGGTGGTCCATGTGTGTTCAGTGCACGTTATTTGTATGTGCGGCCAGAATGGTGGTGGTAGTGACTGTGAGGAGAAAACTGAACAGAAGGGGAAGAAGGGTGGGGAAAGAAAAAGAAAGCTGGGGAAGATGAAAATTAGATCTAGTAGCAAGAGTTGAGGGGAGGAAGGAAGCCTTTCTTTTCCTTTGATCCTGCAGTTGAAATTGGGAGGAATGTAAAGATTGTATTTTATTTTATTCCTCAAATTAAAAGTCATTTAATTTGAAAATCCTGCACCATGAGAAAGCTGTATGCTCATTACAATATTGGACATTTAGTTCCTTCTACTCAGACTCTGAGATGGTGTGTTATATGTAGGGGATGAGTGAAACATCTTTTTTTTTTTTATCTGAACCCATTAAACATCATTACCAGATCTGATTGACTTAGTACCTTGGCAGTAAAGTGTGGGAAACATTACCTTTTTACTGCTAGGTGCTGCTGCAGGAACTGACCTGTATGGCATGTCAATTAGACTCCAGTCTTGTGCTATAGACACAAGTTTTATGTCTTGCACACAAGGTGGTGCTGGTGCTTCAGCTGAGCTGAGTGCCCTCAAAATCAGTTCTACTTATCCTGTCATGTATGCTGGGTGAAATAAAAGGGGGGGGGGGGAATGGCTTTTTAAAGTGTCGTCCTTTGCATATGAAGCTGACACTTCCAACCCATCATCAGAAGGGAATGTATTTATAGTAGTCTTTGTCCATTAGTTGTGATAGTTTTGCCTACACCTACCCATACCCTCACACATTTGTGAGAATGCTGACCTTTTGGTGAGGGACATAGAGTGAAGGAACCCATTACCTTGACCAGGCTCTGACCAACTGAATAGATACTATCAAGTCAAGAAAGTCAGGAAGGGTCAGCACAAAATACCAGCTAGCTCTTCGAATTGTCCCTAGGCTTTTCTCTCAGGTCAAGTTTCTGTGTGCCTGACTTATAATCATGGGATCATGAGACATATCTGGAAGGGACCATTCAATCACTCATCCAATTGAACAATCGACAAGTGTTTATTAAGTGTCTTATGTTCTAGGTTCTAAGGATGCAAATATAAAGAAGAGAAAAAACCCTACTCTCAAGGAACTTATATCCTAATAGAGATCTAAACCCCCTCCTAATTTAAAAATAAAGAAACTGAGACCTTGAGAGGTTAAGTGACTTGCCCAAGGTCACCCAGAAAGCAAGTAGCATAACTGGCATCAAAATCCAGGTTCACCAGTCTCTGGGTCATAGAAGAAAAAAGAACCAGTATGTTCTTTCATTTTTTCTAGGATGAACCTTTCTTGTAATGAATATGTCCTTCAAAGACTAACTGGCCTTGGAGTCAGAAGACCTAAATTCTAATCCTGGGATAGTCATTTAATAGCTTTGTGACCCTAGAGAAATCCCTTTACCCACTCTGAGCCATGGTTTACTTATTTGAAACCAGAGACAATAACATCTTCATTTTCTCCCTCATAGGAATCAGAGGACAGGAAGATCAGATGAACTGATGTATACAAAGCACTCTGTGTCTTCCAAGCATCATATAAATGCAATGACTGCTATGTATTATTATATTGTAAATTGTTGGAGAACAGGGAGTTAGTCTTTTACGTCTTTGTATCTCCGGTGCTTTTGTTTCACAGTACCTTGAAAACACCAGGCATTTAAATAAATGTTTTGGGGGGATGGTGATGGCATCCAGAATCTTTATTTTCAGCTCACCTCCTTCAGTACAAGTGACATTGATTCACTCTGCTTTTCTCTTAAATGAAATGCTTTTACCTACCAAGTGTGGAAAGAGAATGACTCCTTGGTTTGACTCTAAGTCCTGTGCTAGGAAGAGGGATAATCCTGAGCTTTCTGAGGCCAATCCCATTGAGTTTCTTTTCCTGCTCTCTTTTAGCTTCCTTTGTTACAGTTATCTTAATTTTTATTATGAATATATTCTCTTCATATGTATACACATGTGTGCATTTGAATACCACCTTGTAACTCCTAAGAATAAACTGTGTATTTTGTTTTGGGGTTTAAGATTGGCTTAATTTTCCCTCAGGGTACACTTTGCCAGCTCACTTGTGGCCTAGACTGAAACACAGTGTTTCAAATTGATTCTGGTGGTGAGGATACACCTACTTTCTTTTGCAATGCCCTTGGCTGGTTTTCATTTGTACAAAAAACATTTAGTTTGTAGCCCAAGCTCTCCTCATTGTGGGCTCCAAACAGCTACACCCAAATTCAATGTACTCAATCTACTCTTTCAGTTGGCATCTAACTAAAACCATGTATCACGAGCCCTACTCCACTCCTTTTCTCTAAAATCAAATCAAAACAAGACAAATACAAAACAAAGCAAATAGCCAAACTATAGTATACCTTAACTCAAAGCAAAGGTACTTGGTTAAACATAGTAGTGTGTTGGATGAAAGACCCTCACCAATTAAAAGTTAATAAGGAACCATCTCAGGGTAGAAACAGAAATAAACTTTATTCAATTCTTGAGAATTGGGCATCCCCCGCAAGGGAGGCGCTTTACAAGGGGCTAGGCACGCATAATTATACCTAACACAAGAGAATTCCCGCCCACCTCTGACTCTTCTCACCATTGGCTGGGAGGTGGGCTTACAATCTGAGTGAGAAAGCTAGACAAAGAACTGGGAAATTGAGGCACAGAAACTCCAATTCCCATTCCCTTAGTTAATGATTACAACTGAGGTGACATCTATAAATGTAAAGGAGAATAGGATAAGTGGAGGGGGAAACCTTCTCCATTCTTTACAGTAGAGAAAAACAGGTCACCATGACCCAATTCTTACTAAGCAAATCTTTAAACCAGAACCAGAAGAAAGAACAAAAAGTTTCAGGGTAAACTTTCCCAGAGACTGAGCCATCAGACTCTCACGGCCTCAGAATTTTTTTTTTCACTTTCCTATTTCTTGATTTTTAAACATTTCTTAGTATAGATATAGATATATATTTATACATATCTTCCCTGTGAAGTCTTCCCATTTTATTTACCTCACACAGTAGTAATATAAATAAGCAGGAAAAGTCCTCTTATGAACACAGGGGAGCATTTTCCCACAAATTCCTGTGCCATCACTGGCAGAAAAAACAGTCTGCTTAACTTGTGCTCCAAAGGTTACATCCCAGGTGGAACACTTGTCTGTATTGGAAGTTTCATCTTATTACCTTCCCATAAAGCTACTCTTTCATTTGCTGATCTCTTGATAACACCTGTGGGGCTGTTTTCTTATTTGCTTTCTTTCTACTAAACTCTTATTGGCCCTTGCTGTTTCTCCATTGAATCATACCTACCAGGTGACTTCATTCTCTGCAAGGGATACTTCCAATTCATTTGTAAGCTATCCAATGACCTCAGGGCTATTATAGCTCTTTTGTGAAGCAAATCTTAAGTTGCACTTAGCCTGCATAGCAAGATCCCTAAGGTCAAATCTGTATTTTGTACACTGATTTCTCTTCCAAGCCTATCTGATATTTTGGCTGGAATGAATAAATTCCTTTCAACCCTTATCATGCCCCCATCTGCTAGCAATAGAACCTTCAAGAATATCCCTCACCTTCACTTAACTAGACTGAAAGGTCAAAGTGCAGGTGGCAACTTTTGTACTACATTCCTACAACTACATCCAAATCATTATTGATAGTGAATTTTTAATTAATATTCCTTTTCTCCCTTTTCTTTTCTTCCTCTGTCTTGAGTCCTTTTGAAAATCTTCATCAATCTATCAATTTTTCAGCCCTTCTTAAGAAGATCCTATACAATCACAAAGTTGTCTCTCCTTTTTTCATAACCATTTCAATGGAGTCATTTGGAGTAATAAGAGACTTTAAAGCTCACCCTAGTTCAACTTGTTGAAACTTAGGTTACTATATTGCATATGAGGGAAGCTACCAAGGTTCTATGTACAGTTAAACCCCCAACCCATAAGGAGTTTGGCAGGGGCCTAATTATATTAATCTAATTTAATTTTGTCCTGATTTGCCGAGGAAAAGGAGTTGTAAAAATTTTATATGAGGGTATTTGGCTTCTGTTCCCCTATAGTGTCAACAATAGTTGGCATCTAATTCCAGTATTGGTTTTTTTATTGTGTTATTTGTATTTGTCTTTCCTTCCCAATAGAGTACAAACAGTAAGGGCAGTGACCATGTCTTGTGCATGTCTTCTATTACTCATGGTGCCCAGCATTGTGCTTAGTATACATGTGGAACATTTTATACCATTTTATACGATTTTATATCATTTTTGTAATTTCAATAAGACTCAGAGCCTGAACTGATTAACCAGAAGAAAAGCTTGATCCTAACAGTCTCTTTGTTCTCTGA
The DNA here is from genome assembly GCA_028646595.1 of Phalanger gymnotis. Lineage (NCBI taxonomy): Eukaryota > Metazoa > Chordata > Mammalia > Diprotodontia > Phalangeridae > Phalanger > Phalanger gymnotis. The sequence continues at coordinate 282,886,023 of CM053626.1, read as the reverse complement.
GTAAACTCAGAATATCTTTTCTCTGCCAACAAGGCCAGACCTGGCTGACCTAAGAACATTCTTTCCCCTGTTAGTCATTAAGGGATGAGACCCTAATCCTGAGAAGACCACTTAAACATACATGGGGGTCATAAAAGTGACTGGGTCTGCTAAAATAACGTATATAAGTTTTCTCCTTCCTTTGTTCAGATAGCCAGAGCTTATGCTCTGACTCCTTGTACGTACAAGTAAGCTAGCTTAGCTATGCTTAACGGGAAAATAATAAACAACATGGATATTTCTGTCACCTAGATTGTTTGCCTCCTTCAACCAAACTTTCAAGTTTAACATACAGAAAGTGTTCAGCAAAAGTTTTTGGTTGATAAATTGATTTACTAGATTAAATTCCTGTGGGTGTTCCCCATGGGTCTGTCTTTGGCCCTTTTTTCTTTTCCCTCAGTATTGTCTCACTTAGTGATCTCATCAGCTCCCATGGATTTAATTATAATCTCTATGCAGATGGGTCTCAGATCTTTTTATCCCAACCTAACCTCTATTCTGACCACTACTCACATCACCAGCTGCATAATGGACTTCTTGAATCAGATGTCCCGAAACTGAACTCCCCATGCTTGAAACTAAACTTATTATCTTTTCCCAAAAATTTTGTTCCTCTTCCAAATTACCTGTTACTGTTGAAGAGGGTACCACTAATCTGCTAGTGACCCAGTATCATAAATTAGGTGTCATCCTCAACTCCTCATTCTTTCTCATCCCTCATATCCAATCTGTTTCCAAGGCCAGTTGATTTGACCTTAACAACATTTCTTATGTACATCCCCTCCTGTCTGCTTGTACAGTCACCATCCTGGTGCAGAGGCAGCCCAACATCTCACTACTGAACTATTACAAAAGCTTTCTGGATGGGCTTCCCATTGCTGGTGCATTCCCTCTGAGATTACCTCCAGGTTACCAAAAATAGATAATTTTGTATGTATATAATTGTTTGCATGTTGATTCTCCCATTAAAATGAAAGCAGAGGCTGTTCTTTGCCTTTATTTGTATTCCCAGTGCAAAGCACAGAGCCTGCCACATAGTAAATGCTTAATAAATGCTCTTTGACTTGTTGACTTCTTTGGATATCAGCTTTTTAGCGTATAGTATGTTTTTCTTTTCCTTTCCCTTGCTGTAATCCATAGATATCTAGATCTCTAACTTTCCCCTCCCACTTACAGAAAAAAGAGATAAAAGCAAAAATAAGTTAGTGGGGAGGGGGGATTCTAAGTGTGTACTGCTCATAGATTTAGAACTAAAGGGGACCCTAAGAATCCATCAGGTCCAATCCCTTTATTTTACAGATAAAAAAGGAAAGTCAGGGTCACATTGCAAGTAAGTATCTAAGATGAGATTTGAACCTAGTCTTCCTGACTTGAAGTTTGGTGCCCTACTCATTGTCATGTTGCTTCTAACTCTCTAGAATATAAAGAAGACAATGTCTTCTGAAGGTTCTTTAACGTCAGATACCGCCCTGTATCAGTAAGGCAAGATTCATGACTTCAAGGATGACCATGAACATGCCTGAATGGTTTGGAATCGCAAAGTATGGAAAACTCTCTAGGTAGAAGGCTGAGGAAGTATAACATTTATTTAGACACCAGAGAATCCAATCCCAGTACCAATAATTCCAATTCAGTATAGCAGTAATTACATTCCAAAATCAGTAAGCCCACCTCAATGTAGCAACAAGGAAATTATAACACAGTATTATAGGAAGGAACCGAGTCATCCTGTAACCTTCCCCCCTGCTAGGGCCTTCCCATAAACAGTCACTCATGAATCCTAACTGTCTGCTTGCCTCAATTCTCTGGTCTCCCAAGCTCCCTGGTTTCCACTCTCTGATCAGCACTCTCTTCTGCAGCTCTGTTGCCTCCTTCTCCTTGGGCTGAATTCTGGCTTCACTTCTGAATTCTCAGTTCTCAATTACTACCTTCTGGGCATATACACACTTTTTTTTAGGGCCTGAAGGCTTCATGCCCAATCAGCAAAAGGGTGTACTCCTGAGGCTTAGTGCCTAGTAAGTAAGGGGATTAGGTCTGCCTACAAACAAACCTTCCTTTGTTGGCCCCACCTGAGGCCTATTGAAGGGGTGGGAAAGATCTTTCACTTACTGATTGGCCTCACACACCCTCATAACACAGCAAATGCTCTTAAAAGAATAATTGAAGCCTATAAATTCATTAGTTCATTGATATCTATAATGGAACAACTTTTTGATGCTGAAAACAACATAGTATAATGGACTGGAGATGGCAGACCTGGATTCTAGATATGGTTCTTCTACTAACCAGCTTTATAAGTTTGAGTCAATCATTTAACTTCTCTGGGCCTCAGTTTCCTCATTTGTAAAGAGAAAAGGTTTGACTTGTTGACCTCTTAGGTTCCTACCAGCTTTAAGTCTATGATCCTATGATGAAATGATTGCTAAGTTTCTTTTTTATGTCTAGCATTTTAAGATTCTAACATCTGCTCTGCTATATAGACATGGGGCTCAGATTGCATTCTCTTTTACTGGTTACCTAATAGAGAGATTGGGACTCTGTCATGCACTTGCAATGAAGAGACCATAAGACCTATTATGTAGACACTGAAAGGCATTATTGGAATTGGAATGATGACTCTAGTTATCCTTCTAGCTTGAAAATTCCTCCAACCAGTATAGTGAAAAGAGCACTAGACTTAGAAAGCCTGGGTTCAAATCCCAACACAACCAATCTCGAGTATACTGAGCTGTGTAACCATGGGTAGGTCACTTTATTTCTCTGGACATTGTTTTTCTCAACTCCAAAACTGACTAGGTTATCTCTGAAATCCTTTCTAGCACTGTGATTCTATGATTCTGTGATTCTGTGACCTGGTTCTTTTTAAAATCCCCATGTGTCGGGGGGTGGGGTGGGGGCGGAGCCAAGATGGTGGCTGGAAAACAGGGACTAGCGTGAGCTCCCTGCCAAGTCCCTCCAAAAACCTATAAAAAATGGCTTTGAACCAATTCTAGAACTGCAGAGCCCACACGGTAGCAGAGGGAAGCAGGGCTCTAGCCCAGGACAGCCTGGATAGTCTCTGGGTAAGGTCTATCGCACACAGAGCTGGGAGCAGAGGGGAGCTGAGCTGAGCGAGCAGAGCCCAGTGTGGGTGGCGCAGACCAACAAGACCAGGAGCCGGATGGAGCATGCCCTAGCACCCTGAATCAGTGAGCTGCAGCCGTTACTAGACTTCTCAACCCCAAAACACCAAAGACAACAGAGTAGGTTAGTGGGAAAAGCTACTGGGGACAGGGAGTTTGTGGTTTGGCTACCACCCAGGGGGGAAGTGGAGGTGGGGCAGCTATAGAACTACAGCTGCGGTTCCCAGGCCCACCTGGTAGGAGGAATTAAGTGGTGGATCAGAGCAGGAGTGAAGAGCCTGCTGAAGATCTAAGTCCAGTCCAGGTTGGGGGTTCTTGGGGAAGGAGGAGTGCAGGTGAGACAGAGCTGGCGCATCCCCCCAAGAGTGGAACATAGAACTCTTTAGTCTACAAGCAGTCATACTCCGCTGAAAAACTCAAGGGTCAAGTAAGTTGGCTGGGAACATGGCCAGGCAG
>CM053626.1:282806138-282881906 GCA_028646595.1 Phalanger gymnotis | reverse complement strand
ACCACTGAAGAAAATACTACCTTAAAAATTAGATGGGAGCAAGTGGAAGCTAGTGACTTTATGAGAAATCAAGATACTATAAAACAGAACCAAAGGAATGAAAAAATGGAAGACAAGGTGGAATATCTCATTGGAAAAACACTGACCTGGAGAACAGGTCCAGGAGAGATAATTTAAAAATTGTTGGACTACTTGAAAGCCATGATCAAAAAAAGAGCCTAGATATCATCTTTCAAGAAATTATCAAGGAAAACTGCCCTGAGGGTAAAATAGAAATTGAAAGAATCCACCAATTACCTCTTGAAAAAGATCCCCAAAAGAAGACTCCTAGGAACATTGTTGCCAAATTCCAGAGTTCCCAGGTCAAGGAGAAAATACTGCAAGCAGCCAGAAAGAAACAATTCGAATATTGTGGAAATACAACCAGGATGACACAAGATCTAGCACCTTCTACATTAAGAGATGGAAGGGCTTGGAATATGATATTCCAGAGGTCGAAGGAGCTAGGATTAAAACCAAGAATCACCTACCCAATAAAACTGAGTATAATGCTCCAAGGCAAAATATGGACTTTTGGGGGGCAGGGCAGGGCAATTGGGTTTAAGTGACTTGCCCAAGGTCACACAGCTAGTAAACGTGTCAAGTGTCTGAGGCCGAATTTGAACTCAGGTCCTCCTGACTCCAGGGCCAGTGCACTACTCACTGCACCACCTACTTGCCCCTTGGACTTTCAATAAAATAGGGGACTTTCAAGCTTTCTTAATAAAAAGACCAAAGATGAATAGAAAATTTGACTTGCAAACACAAGAATCAAGAGAAGCATGAGAAGCTAAACAAGAAAGAAATCATAAGGGACTTACTAAAGTTGAACTGTTCTGTTTGCATTCCTCCATGGAAAGATGATGTGTGTAATTCATGAGACCTCAGCATTAGGGTAGCTGAAGGGAATATACATGTATACATACATACATATATATATATATACATATATATAACATATATTATATATATATATATATAGACAGAGGGCACAGGGTGAATTGAATATGAAGGGATGATATCTAAAAAAATAAAATAAAACTAAGGGATGAGAGAGGAATATATTGAGAGATGGAGAAAGGGAGAGATAGAATGGGGTAAATTATCTTGCATAAAAGTGGCAAGAAAAAGCAGTTCTGTAGGAGGGGAAGAGGGGGCAGGTGAGGGGGGAATGAGTGAATCTTGCTCTCATCTGATTTAACCTGAAGAAGGAATAACATATACACTCAATTGGGTATCTTACCCCACAGGAAAGTAGGAGAAGGGGATATAAAAAGGGAGATGATAGAAGGGAGTGCAGATAGGGGGAGGAGGTAATCAAAAGCAAACACTTTTGATGCCAATATTTTTATTACAATTTTTACAAGGTTAGTTTTGAACAGTTTATACAGTGAAATATAATTTTAGTTATAAAACCCCAACTAACAAGTTACATTTACATCAGGCCTGGGTCTGTAAAAGCCAATCTAGAGGTTTGCCAGTCTCCTAACTTTTACTTTGCAAAATTATATAAAAATAAAATCTGATAATTAGTTACAGTTTTGATTTAAAGATGAAAATGAAGAGGTGCTCTTTATAATATTTCAACACTCAGAAACAAGCACATCTCTGTACAAAGTCTCCCACATACTACACTGCCACTTAAAGCACTGTAACAATTTTAAAGTTTTTATAGCTAGAACAGTACCACCATGTTTACACTATAGCTAGAATGAAATTGACAGGACTCTGATTTTCTTCAGTCAAACTCTAACATGGTTCCCTCTCCTCAAAACCCTCAAGCCCAATACTTAAAAAAACAGGTTTTTTGGGGAAAAATCCTTAACAAAAAAGTTTATTCACAGTTGTTGTGGTCCATTTCCCTGCCCACCACCCTAACCCAGAGGCAGAGGGGTTAAATATGAAAAGGGCCCAAATGAATGTTGTTCTGAAGTCCAAACAAAGTAGATGTTCCATAGCTTCTATGTACACAAGATTTACACAAGGATTTTATCTGCACCATCTGTGAAGAAAGACATTATGCTTTCAATTCAAAAAGATTTTCTCTTTATCGAAAAATTTAAATAGGGCAAACGATGCATGCTTTTTCTAAAACGCAAAATGTTGTTTGTAATTTAAAATAGCTTAAGGTGTTATTGAGCAGATCATACAAGAAAAGCAAACACTTTTGAAACAGCACAAGGTCAAGGGAGAAAACTGAATAAATGTGGACAGGACAGGATGGAGGGAAATATAGGTAGTCTTTCACAACATGAGTATTGTGGAACTGTTTTACATAATGAAACATGTGTGGCCTATGTGGAATTGTTTGCCTTCTTAGGGAGAGTGGGTGGGAAGGGAACAAGTGAGAGAATTTGGAACTCAAAGTTTTAAAAGCAGATGCTCAAAAAAAAAAAGATAAGGGAAGAGTATTTTAATAGACAAATAACATCTTAGCACTATTATGAAAATAGTTTTGACCTCAGGGATCCCCTGAAAGGGTCTGGAGTGGACCACTGTTTGAGAACCACTGAAATAGAATAATAACAGGAAAGAACTAAATGATAGGGTTTAGAACTAGGCAGGTGATTCTTCTACTGTGCTTTGCCCTCCTCACATCATGTCTTGAGGATGTTAGCTTTTGGGTGCCACATTTAGAAAGGACATTTATAAACTGGAGCATATTCTGAGGAGGGCCATCAGGATGATGAAGGGCCTGAACATCATGCAGTAAAAGAATTGGTGGAAAGAAGCAGGGATGAGAAGACCCACTGAGGATATGACAGCTGTCTTCAAATATTTGCAGTGTTCTCTGGTTAAAAAAATGGGATTCAATTTATTCTACTTGGCCCCAGAGGGCAGAACTAGGAACTAAGGGTGGAAGGTGCAAAGAGGCAGACTTAGGCTTAATGTCAGGAAAAATTTAGGGAGAATTAGAACTGTCTTTAGAGGTAATATGTCTCTCCCCCAACCCCCAAACCTGGAAGTCTCAGAGTAAATCTGGATGGCCGCTTACTGGGTAAGGTGCAGAAAGGATTCCAGTTCAGGTCTGGCTTAGAGAAGATGGGAGCTGAAGATCTCTGCAACTCAGATTCCACGATTGTACAACTAGAGAAAGTCAGAATTGGACAATTTTCTTCAAAAGGCGAGTTTTCCGTGCCAGACTGCAGGGTGGAACATCACAGGGAAGGGTGGGGAAGACATACTGTAGCATTTAAATGCTGAATATTGTCATTAAAAAATTTAGGTAGAGGGCAAACATGTCAGACTCAGGCCTTGATCAAACCACACACAGCTGCTAGACTGCCACCCTCTGGAATTTTTCTTTTTCTTTTTCCTTCCCTCTAGGCTACTCAGATCCTGATCAAAAGAAGAAAGGGTAGCTTAAGTAACGATTTTATAGATGAATTTAAATGTCTTGCAAGGCATCTAAGGAACTAGCTGCAAATTCTACCCCATTAGCTTGCCTTTAATACCTCTAATACTATTGACCATGCCTTTGGGTGAAAGCATTGAATTTCCTTGGTAAAAGACAGATGATCCGCCTGAGCTGCTACTCCTAGTCTCTCCGTGAATGACATAAACTCTGGGTTCCAAGGAAAAAGACCACACGCTGGTTAAAAGGCAGTGAGTGACCGTCTACATTTAGCTAGCAAAACTCATCATTACTGTGTGGCTTTTCCCTGCATGATATGGGATAGTTGCCTGTCCCACAGTTGCCTAGGAGTAACCCTACACCCCTGAGAAAAGAAGCCCTATGGCAACCAGTGGAGTACAAACTGGATTTTTTGGGGGGGATGGGGGAGGAGTCATATGAGCCTGAAGTCTATTCCAGACAGTGGGGATGCATCAGAGAACGTTAGAGAAGGGAACCTGTGACTCAGTGGAAAATGGAAAGGACTGGGTTTTCTTATTAGATTATGAGAGTGTAATCACATTCAGAAGGAGATCTCCTGGGCCCACTCCTGCCTTGATTTAGAGTTAGGAAATGGAGAGACTTCATTCTGTCTTGCTCATGGGATGTAGGTTTTCTCTGTCCAGTTAAGATCTTGAAACACTTTCAGGCACTGTTATTCCAGAGACTAGGAGTTTGTTAAGGGATAACAATGTGGCAACATTCCCAAATGTCTCCGTTTTATAGATGAGAAATAAAGAGGCAGAGAAGATGAGTTTTTCTATCTGAGTTGGTTCCTAATTTAGTGGCAAGAACAATCCCAGACTACATAGCTTTCCCCTTACAGTTAGATTAGATTCTTGTGACCTAAGTCTCATTGAAAACCTTCATCTAGGACTGAAATCAGGACCTTTCCACTAATGAATGTGAGTACAATCCACTCATGTTAAAAGTTTCAGATTATGACAAGACCTTCCCCGCCCGCCCCCTCCCCAAGGCAGACACTTCTGGCCTTCAGATGGATGGCAGTCAGAAAGCCATTTATCACTCCTTTCTTCTCAAAGAGAGGCATTCTTTTGATAGACATTTTTTCTAGGTGGTTTAGGTGCAGACAAGAAAATAAAGTAAAACACTGGAGGTTCCTTTCAGTACTGTAATTCCAAGACTCAACTTATGGCACATAAACAAGCTAGTTGGGCTGATTTGGGAATCCAATAAAATGAATAAATGAATGAATAAGCAAGCAAATAAAGAAATAAAACACAAGTTAAACTACTTTTTGGCAACAAAAAATTAAAAAAGTTTTTGTTGAGCATCTATTACGTGTCTACTACCGTGCTAGAAACTCTAAGCAACATACTATCTACTTAAGGTTGTGTATAAAAATACACAGTCAAATAGCTGCTGACCTGCTGTCTAAGATGAGTAATTATTTGTGTCAAGTGAGTAGAGAAAAACACTGACTTTACTGATAGGATTTGTTTAGAGACAAGGAATGTTTTTGTGTTTGTTTTGCTGGCCAAGATATACCATCCAACCTCGATATTTTTGAGACGCACACACACTCACACACACACACAGGGCTGTGTGTGTGTGTATGTGTATAGATATATAATTATGTGTGTATGGGAGTATTTTCTATGGCTTTTGTTAGGTGTAGTGGCTCATACAGGGCCTCTGACTATGACTAAAGAATTTTCAGGCTGACCCAATCAGAGACAGGCTTTTCAGTCACCATATCCAAAGAGACTGGAGTTGAGATGGTTGGCAGGTAGCCCTGATGAGATGAAGCCCAGAAGTTGATGGCAGAGATCATTGCCCAACAGAGACAATGAGACCAACATAGTGACACATATAGTTTAGTTGAAGATCTCTGCGTGTGTGGCAGAGGGAAGTTGGGGTGGGGGTGGGGGGAGCAGAGCACCTTTGCTACAACAACAATTTAGAAATGGCACACAAACAATGCTACCCCCAGCTTCAGAGCCCATCAAATATCAGGGTCAAAATGAACAATATGGAGCTGTCACCAAAAGACATAAGTAGCCCTGTAGCACCAGAAACATGAGTTGTTCCTCCATGTGTGTGGCCCGGCCATTATGTGCTCCCTTAATATGTGTTACCATGATTTATCCCATGCTTATCTACCCTTCCCACTGATGATCTATGTATTTACGGAAGGGCATGACCCAGCTTTGTTTAGGAATATTCCATTGCTATTTTTCTTGCCACACAATTTCATTAAATTTCATTGCTTTGAACTGGTTATATCATCTGGATGACTAGTCAAAGTAAACATAACAGTAAGGGCTCACAAATAATGATTTTGAATGGATGCAGCTCTCTAGACCATCTTGCATAGCTTTCCTGGAGACACACATGTGAGACAAGATCCCTCGAGAGTTACAGAGTCTCTAAATACTTCTTCTAAGCGTAAGAGCAGGGCAGTCTGTTTTTTTTGTTTTTTTTTTTTTTAATAGTAGACTGATATTTAGTATTTGTTTGCTGGACTTTTCTATATTTCTGTGATTTGAATTCTTACTTTTGTCACCTCTTGCCCGAGTGGTTTAACTGTGTTCCACTTCAGGGGGAATCTTCTAAGACCTCCAGAGAAGAAAAGAGATGATCTTTAGTAAAATTTTTTGGTAACTTCTGTCACTTCAGTTTCGTTTTAATGCATCTGTGATTTCATCGATATGGGAACTTCTCAATTCTACAAATGAAAACTTTAATTTTTGTCCATGTCCTTCTATAAATATGTAATTGAACATTGTAATGTCCCACCCATTAATAGGCCTCACACGGAGCCCATTGCCTAAGACTTGCCTAAGGAGGAGCTTGCTTGTAGGAAGCCTTTTGCTAATAAGCTAATTAGGCCCTGAGTGAGAGTTGTGATGTCTTCGGGCTCTGAGCCTATTAGCCAAAACAGTATATATTCTGAGAGGTGAGGTTTTGCTTTGGGAAGTTTGCTTATGAGAAGGACCTTGTGATTCCCTTGTCAAGATTCTGAGTGGCCGTATGTTCAGAGCTCCCCACTGCTCAGAGTTAAAGGCTCTCTCAATCCAGGGAGGTACATAAAGTATGTATAGCAATATTGCTTTGATTCAGGCAGTAGAGCCCAATCTGTTGGTCTTTATTTCTCTGCTCTGTATTTTCTCTGTTGGTAGTTTATGTAATTAAAGAAGATTGTTGACCCTTAAACAACTGTCTTTCCTAGTGCAGCAGATCTAAGAATTTGTGCTAGCAGCCATCCTGGGTATGCCAGGGTGGCTGCTGTTCCAAACATCTACCAGCATACTAGAGACCTTATTCTAACTTCTTTAACATTCCCTGGGTACTAGTAAAACATGGAAGCTTTCCTCCTGTTATCCGCTGCTCTCTCAGAAGACTGGCTCACCTTGTTTTCGAGTCATACATTTCTCGGATGATATCTTTTATTTTCTTTCTTGGAAGAAATCATCATCCAAGGACCCTATTCAGTTCTCCATTGAATTTGGAGTCATCCACAATTCTGACTCTCCAGAGATTTTGCTGTTCCGTGGTTTGTAGCTATGTAGTCAACAGAACAGCAGTGCTATTGGACGGGTGGATTTTTGTGTCAAAGGGCAGCCAGGCAATCATTGGATGTGCTATAAATCTTTCACTATTCTCTATTTCCAAGCCTCTTCTGCACTCAGCTCATTGTCCTCCTGCAGTACCTATTCAATGACAGACCAGCTCAGTGTGCCATCTGTCTAACTTCACATGATATTCTGAGCAGGGATTCCTCATCTGTTTGATTTTTCCTGTGCGATTTGTGAGGCTGATGTATTGTGAGTGGTTATGGCTCTCTTTGAGGAGGCCCTATAGTATCCTAGGGTTTGATGTAATTGGAATAATGCCATCTGAAAACAGAACTATTTGGAGGAAGATTCATCATCTATAGGTCAATCTCTTTTCCTTTCGAACTCTGCTCATGACATCTTTAAAGACAATGGCAAATATTTTTCGTGAGCATACATTTTCTTGTTTTATTCCTTACCTCACTGTTGTTTGTTTGTTTGTTGTTGTTTGTCCTTTCTTCTCAAAGGTGATGTCTTGACTTGCAAATGAATTGGACTTAAATGAGGCAGGGCTGTGCAGAGTCATCAGCCTCGCTCTCTCCTCATCTGGACCCAGTGGCAAGACATAGATCAGGATGACTGGAGATGGCCTCGGATGCAGTGGGAAACCTTGGTCTCTTTGAGACAATATCTTTTCCAGGTCTCAGTTTGTCTGAGGAAACACCCATTCAGTGATTAAGATGAGGTAAGAAATGAAGCAAAAGATGGCCTCTTTTACCTACTCGAAAAGAAAAAAATCATTCTGGGAGGGGAAGACCCTCATTCTCAAAGAGGACCAATGACATCAATACCTTACCTCATATTAGTAATCAAAGGAATAGTGAACAATTTTTTTTTTCCTGTGGCCACATGTATCAAGGCGTCTTATGATCATTATGTGTGTACATGACCCACATGGTTGGAAGAAAACCTTTAAAGTTGTGTTCTGCTCTACTTTATTAAATACTTAAAAAATGAATGACTAAATGAAAAAAGCACTTAAGTTTGTATTATGTACTAAGCACAGTGCTAAGTGCTGAGGATACAAATACAAAAGCAAAGACAGTCCCTGCCTTCAAGGAGCTGTTGTTGTTTGTTATTGTTGTTTGTCTTTCCTTCTTGAAGAGGACCATGACGTCAGGAAGGTGATGCCATGACTTGCACATGAATTGGATTTAAGTGAGGGAGGGCTGTGCAAAGGCACCAGCCTCACTTTCTCCTCTGGTGAAAGGCTCTTCTGGAGCCTTCTGGGTCCAGTGGCAAGACCTACAGGATGACTGGAGTTGGCCTCTCAAGGAGCTTACCTTCTAATGAGGAAGACAACACATAAAGGGCAGTAGTGGCCAAGGAGGGGCACTTTGGTTTGGAAAGCTATAGAGATAGTAAGACCATAGGGGAATAGACTGACCTGTCTCATATGGGAACAAAAGCATCATTGATTTGATCATAGGTCTTGATTAGAACTTGGAGCTGAAGGGGAGTGGGGGTGAGGAGGGTAGGAGAGAAGGGAAGTAGGGAGAGGAAAAGGAAGAGAGAAATGGCTGAATAGGAGTAGCACAAAAACATGCATTAATCACAGTGGGACCATACATTCCCTAGGCTTCACTACCATCTCCATGCTATACTGTCTGTACTCTGGCCATCATCCTCATCCTCTTCTCAGCAGAACATCAGTCTCTGCCCCTGAAATGCTAGGTTCTGATTTAGTAAAAAGCTGTTTGAGAGCCCCCTACATGATGGTAATGAAAAAGCTACTATGAATTAAATAATGCTTTTAAATACATTTTTGTTAAATTAATCACAGAAATGTTAAAAACTTGAAAAAAAACACAAGTGTGAAAGACATTACTTATCTAATTTACAGAAGATATTTTTGTTTATTTGGAGATTTACAAATGGATTTATAGATCTATGACTCCTCCCCACCCCATCCCTCAATTATGACCCACAGGTTGTGAACTGTTCTATTAACTATTTTAGTTAATTGTGTGACTTTAAAGATGTGGTCTATTGTAAAAAAAAAAAATTTCTGGTAAAATCCTGCGTAGTCCCTATCCCTAATATTGTAGTCCATGATTTTTCCTAATCCGTCAGTTCTCTTCTTTCAAGTTTATTAAAACCTGGTCCTTCCATGCTATCAATTTGTTGTCTTGACTCCAGTATGAATTTCTTCTGTGTAGTTACTTTGAAGATCCAATTTTAAATTGAAATGCCATTTGACTCCTGGTTAAAGATTCATGTTCAAGAACTGAGAAATCAAGAAATAATAGATCAAATGAGATTGGACATACAAACACTTGAGGCAGGTAGGTGGTGCAGTGGATGAAGAACTGAGTGTAAATCCCATCTCAGAAACTTGTCAGTTTTGTGACCCAGCTGCAAGTCACTTAACCTCTTTTATCCTCAGCTTTTTCAGCTGTACAATAGGGACATATATAACCTCTACCTTTCAGGGTTGTGGAATGGATCAAAGAGATACCATCAGTAAAAAGCTTTGCAAACTTTAAACTGTTATGTAGATGATAGTTATTATTACATAAAATTAGCTATTATTGTTAATAAGTGAATAAATACAAGGACAAATCCTAATCAAGCATAGATGGTAAGGATTCTTTAAAAAAAATCAGTGGTAGTGGAGATAAGTGATCCTCAGGTCAACCTTCCTGGGGGCTAATTCCTAGAACCCATTAACTTATAGGGATTTTTTGGTTCAGTCCTTGGCCTGGTATTATTCTCTTGATCCTCTATTCCCACGTAGCACTGGCTCGTGTCCATCATTATGGGAAAGAGAAATCCTATGCACTTTTGCTGAGACAGATATAAAAATATATTGATCCAAGGGAGGCAAATATTATCTGAGGTGAGACTGAGGTCACTCTCAGCCTTGAGGAGAAATTAATTTCTTCCTCTGCTAAAACCCACAGTCTGTTAAGTTTATTTTAAAAGTCACTTATTCTTGCCCAGTGAAAAGGCTAGGATTTCACTTCTCAACACACATTCTTATCATTTTGTTTCCTCCTATTTTGCAAAAATAAATTGAGGGGCAAACAAAATCATAGGTTCAAAATAACTTTTATTTATAGCCTAAGCAAAGAGTCAAAACAGGTATCCTGGCAGTATAGTTCTGACTCATTTTTACTCAACTGAATTAGATTAATACCAATTGTACCAGTGGAAAAAATAGCCTCCGACTAGAACTGGCACAGGCCAGCTTCAAACCAGTTGAAACCATCTCAGACTTCCTTAGATTAAACTCATTGGTTTATTTGTTGGTTTGGTGATTTTGTAAGAAAGAAAACTGACATAATGAAGTTGACATTATTCTGTATTTTGTCCTACATTTTTCGCAGAAACACCAAGACAACATGCAACGCTTTGCTTTGAGCTAATTATTTCCTTAATTTTTTTTTTACTTTTGTCTCATTTTACTCTAGCCATATTGTGACTTACAGAGGCTTTTACAAAAGAGTTAGGCCAGTGGTGGTTAGAGCAATGGGTCTTTATTATTGGGCATTTTTATATAGACTCACTAAGTTCGAGAATCAGAAAGGTACTCAGGATTCATCTAGTCCAACCCCTACATAAAATGAATAGTACTTAGTCCAGCCTCTGTTTGAAATCCTCTAAGGAGAGGGAATCTATCACTTTGAGGTCACTCTCCACTTCTGGATAGCTCTAATTGAAAGGCAGCCAGGAGACACAGCGGATAGAGCTCTGGCCCTGGAGTCAGGAGATAAAATCCAGCCTCAGACAGCTGTGACCCTGGGCAAGTCTCTTTCTCCTGTTTGCTTCAGTTTCCTCATCTGTCAAATGAGCTGTAGAAGGAAATGGCAAATCAGTCCAGTATCTTTGCCAAGAAAACTCCAAATGACATGACTGAAAAAATGACTCAATAACAACAACAAATTGTTAGGTGTTTTTTCTCACGTTGAGCTTAAATTTGACCCTGCTGCTTCCACTTCTGGTTCTGTCCTCTGGGGCTAAATGGAGCAAGTTGAGTCCTTTCTTCACGTGATAGCCCTTCAATTACTTGAAGCCAAGTAATTGTCTCTGAGCCTTTCCTTCATCATGCTGGTCATGCCCCAGCTCCTTTAACAGATCCTCATTTGGCATTGGCTTAGGAACCACCATTATGAATGGTTTCTTCTGGACACTCTCCAACTTATCAATGTCTTCCTTCAGCCAGAAGTCCCAGAACTGAACAGAATTCTCCAGATGGGGTCTGGTGAGCGCAGAGTACGGTGATGCTATCATGTTCTTGTTCCTGGAAGCTATGCTTGTCTTCACATAGCCCAAGAACACATTAGCTTCTTGGCTGATGCATCATGCTGCTGATGTGCTTATAGTCTGTTTCAGACTAATTGCTGTCTATGCAGAAGTTATTATAATACTTGCATAGATGTTTTTTGTATCTAAGGGCAAGACTTTACATTTATCCCTATTGAATTTAATTATATCATATTCAGCTCAATGCTCTAATCTGTCAATCAGTCTTTGGACCCTGACTCTAGTCATCTATCGTGTTAGCTATCTTTTCCAGTTTTGTGTTATCTGCAAATTTAATGAGCATACCAAGGAATGGATAAGGGTCAAGGAAAGATCCTAAGGATATTCCACTGGAAATTTCTTGCCATATTGACACTAAATCATTAACAACTACACTTTGAGTCCAACTATTGGACTAGTTCTGAAACCATGTGTCAGTAATTAAGGTGGGACTTTTTTGCTGTTTTCTCTTTTGCAGCACTTATTTAATCAAGTGCCCTTGATTAGTCCGGCCTTTGTTTCTTGATTAAATCAGGAGTCTTTGATGACCTGCTTACCTCAAGGGAAAGCCTAGTTTAAATGGGTTTGAGTCACATGTTTGTGATGCCAGAAGCTTTTAGGTCATGTGGGTTTGTGTTGCATGTTGTGACACCCTTGGACCCTGAACAGGGTATATAAACTCAGAGGTTGGCTTCTTGCCTTTGGGGCTCACTCATGGAAGGAGTGTTGAGACTCTGGGCAAACCGTTGTAACTGCCCCTCGGCTTTGCTAACCCAGACCCATTGGTTCTTTGGTAACTATTGTGATTTGGTCAGACAGATAAGAGGCCTGTCTGTTGATTCATGTTTATTTGTTCTGTTTATATAATGTATGTTTGTAATTTGTTTGTATTTGCTCTGAAGTTCAGGGTGCTGGCTTTTCCCCCTGAACTAAGGGAATGATATATGTACGTTTGATTAAAGTGAGATTATTAACCCCTTAAAGTTGCTTCCCTTAAAAAAGCAGATCAAAGAACTTGTGCTGTCCTATGTGCTGATCTTGTTGGGTCTTACACCTTAACAGCTGCTGCTAGCCAAATTGTTACAATCCATCTCACAATATTATCATCTAAACTAGAGGCATCAGACACATAGCCTGACCTGAGGAACTGAAGCCTGTGAAAAGGTCCCAAACCAGATTAAAATGTAATTGGAGAATAGTTAACAAAATAAATATAAATACAATAAAACACAGATAATATTAAAATGAGGGTTTCTAAGTCAATATGAAACCTGCAGGGATCTTATATATGGTTTAGTGGCCCTCCTTTCTATTTGAGTTTGACACCACCGATTTAATCCCTATCTCTCCATTTTCTCTACAAGACTAGAATGAGATACTTTATTAAAATCAAGGTTAGCTATATCCACAGCATTGTCCTCATATACTAGTCCTGTCAAAAAAGGAGATGAGGTTAGATTTGCAGGACTTATACTTGATGAAGCTATGCTAGCACTTTTGTGATTACAATTTCCCTATTTAGATGTTATGATATTCGTAAAGATTTTTTTTAATCTAAGGAGAAGACTTTCTATTTCTCTCTATTGAATTTCATCTTATTAGATTCAGATCAATGTTCTAGTCTGTCAAGCACTTTTTTTTTTTGGGTCCTGACTCTTTCATTTACTATGTGGATGTCTGCCAACCAGCTTTTTAATGACATGTTCTATAATTTTTCTAGGATTCAAAATTAAGTACACTGACTTCCAGTGTGCAGACTCTATTCTTTTTTCTCTCTCCCTCTCTCCCTTCAAGTTATTAGGATAGATAGGGGGATTCCTAAAGGAAATAGAAACAAAGCTTCAATATGGAAAAAAAAAGAAGTTTGACTCTTGCCAGGATGGTAGGGAATTTAAAAGTAGAGAAAAGACACCCTCACAGTTAGAGCTTAAAAAACAGATCTGAGGCACTTTCTGAAGAGGAGAAAGAAACTATTTGTTCTTCCAAAGATGGTTTAGTTGAGCCATATAATGTGTCACCTGAAAGGTCATGTAGCCATATAATGTAAGGCAGGGGAAGATAGTGTGATCAGTAGATAGATAGATAGATAGATAGATAGATAGATAGATAGATAGATAGGCAGAGTATTTATTAAGCACTTACTATATGCCAGCCACTTTGCTAAGTGCTTGGGATACAAATACAAGCAAGCATGGCAGTCTCTGCCCTCAAGGAGCTTATGTTCTAATAGGGGAAGATAAACTATAGAGAGGAGACTTTGTGACATTGTGTGGCTATCTTGGCAAGATAAGGCAAAAATCTCAGCTATCAAAGTTGAGAGAACCAGGACTAAAGTTCAAGTTTTTTGATGCAGCGAGTGAGAGAAGAGTAGCACTCAAAAATGATTACTGACTCGGGAGAACTATGACTCAACTATGGCTCTGGATAGGTCTACCTGATTAAAAAGAAAACAGATTCATAAGAAGAAGAGTAGGTTAGCATTGTATATAATGATAGTAATAGCTAACAGCATTTATATAGCTCTTTAAGGTTTGCAAAAGCGCTTTACGAATTTCTCATTTGATTCTCACAATCCTGAAAGGTAGGTGCTATTATCATCCCCATTTTAGAGATGAGGAAATTGAGTGACAAAGAGGTTAAATGTCTTTCCCAGGGTCACACAGCGAGGTCCAGAGCTCTATAAAGTATACCACCTATACTCATTTGAGGAAATTTAGGGCCCAGAAAGGTAAAGTATGGCAGGAAGTATTTGAGAGGTTAAAGGAGGGAGAAAAAGAACAGATTTTGTCATTGCAACTTATTGTGGACCACTTGGACAGAAAGGAGAAATAGACAAGGAGCTTGAGATCACAACTCAGTTCCTCTAACTCCAAATCGAGGCCTCTCTCTACTGTACTACACTGCTTTAGATGGCATAGAACTACACTATAATGGCAAGAGGGCAGCATAAATGCCTCTACTCCACTCCGTTTGACCACAAAGAACTTCTTACATGCTTGAGAGTTCAGCTTAAAGAGACACTGGAAAGGACTCAGAAACCCCCGAGACAGGAAAGAGACTGTACAAATAAGCACATACAAATGCATCTTGCCACAAGACATTCTAACCCTTTTAATAGCCTAGCTTTGCATCTGCTTAAATGGAAACATCCTTCAGTGTTTCTAGCTGCCGTGTAAACAAAGCAGAAGGAAGAAATGGGGAAAAGTGTGCATCTTTTTTCCAGTTAATATAAGGAGTGGGAGAAGAAATTCCTTGTTAGATCTCAAATGGAATCCCTGTCTGCTAGAAAGGGCAACACCCAAGCGTCCCTATTGGCTATCCTGGTCTTATCCAGAAGGGATTTAAACTCAGAGAGGGAAGAAGGGTTCTCTGGAACAAAAGAGGGCAGAGGAGATCCAGGACAGTCTTAAGCCCTCAAGAGTACTTTCTCCTAAGGTGGCAAAAGAGTTGGGGTATGCCCAGTAACTTCTGAGGTAAGGATCTCAATCTTCAAACCCTTATCTATGAGAGAAGGAAGGTGGCTGAAGGGGACAGTGGGCTTTAGGAACAATATGTTAGACGGGTAGTGAAGGAAAACACTTCTACCCTGAGACCCCCCCAGCCCCCAGCCCGGATTTACCATATGATGCTCACCGCGTCATTTTGATATTTCTTGCCTCAATGTCTTTAACTTGAAAATGTAAACTCGCTGCCTATTTACCCTGTGGGAATTTATTGAAATTGAATGAAAGAATATTGATAAACTATGTAAATAGAAAGTAGCACTATCTTTGAACTCCTAGGAAGGCTGTCTTCTGGTTGTTTGGCAAAAAAAAAAAACCCAAACTGATGTGAAGATATTTATTTTATTTGTATTTCAGCATCTCTCTCTCTCTCTCATTGTGCCTTCTTTGGGGATTTTCTTTATAATTTTAATGGTATTTTTTGTCGTCATCCCATTTTCCTTCAAAAGCTAGGGTTAGGATTTGAGTTCTCTTGCCTTTGATCAGGGCACTTCACTAGTTTTTACCTTTGGCTGTTAATTAAGAGGAAAAATATCTCTAAATTTTGGGGTGCACTCATGTTGAAAAACATTCTTTGGCAACAGTCAGGGTTTCCTTTAGTAAGTGATGAATTTGAGTTACAGAGAAGTACAATACACTGTGAGAAAAATCTCAAAGTAGTAATAATCAACCACTCTTCTAAGAACAACGAGCTAGCAATGAGGACTGAAGTTCTCTGGGTGTTAGGGAGAATGTGCTGCTGGCAAGCAGTAACAATAATAGCAGGCATAGATAGGGCTTTTAAAAGTTTTCAAAGCCCTTTTACATATATATTCTCATTTGATTCTAACAAGCATCCTGGGTAGTAGATACTAGTATTACTCCCATTTCACAGATTAGGAAAATAAGGCAAAGAGAGGTTAAGTGAATTGCCTGGGATCACACTCCCTCTGGGTCTGAGGGACTATTTGAGTTCATGTCTTCCAAAGATATCTTGAGAGACTATAGCATTATGCCAAGAGAGAATCTCTGATCCTGCAAAAGTAGAAAACTCATTTGGTAAAAACAAAGAGAATGCAAGGCTTAGTCCCTATAGTAGAACAGGTGGTAGAGTGTGTTTCCACATAGAAACAGCTCTCCTCAGAATTTGTCATTTCCCAAACTCTTTCTAACTTGAGAGGCAGGGAAAGAGTAAAGGAAAAACTTTGGTAATTTTTTTCCCCTGAGGGGAGGAAAAATCATTGTTGGTTGATAAAGAATTTGGTTGGCATTATTTTATAGTGTTTCTTCCTTGTCATTGTTGAACCACTCAACAAAAATGTATTGAGACTTGGAGAATAAGTCCTTAAAGACTGACAAGACTTTAAGAATTATTTAGTCCAATCCTCACCTCTTACAGAGAAGGCAACTGAAGCCCAGAGGGATGAAGTGTCTTGTCCAAGATCACCCATTTAGACCCAGGTCTTCTCATTCAGTATCTTTTCCCTTGAGTAGCCTGGTTTGGGCCGCTGCCCAAATTCCTGTAGAAGAAGTAAGCAAATTGTAGGGCTGCTCCCAAATTGTCTTGTGGTTAGAGGTTTTGCTTTCAAAAATTTTGTTTCTGGTTTGAAATGTGGGCAGTAGACTGTTCCCAAGAAAGTGCCTGTGGACAATGTTCCCTGCCCCTGTGGAAGCTACTGGCAACTACTTGAGCCACAGGTTGTAGAAGGTCTCATAGGGCAGGCATAAGTCCCAAGAGGTTCAGTTTCTGTATTATGCTAAGGATCCGGTTGAATATATATTTTTGGATTGGACCTCTGATTTCCTTAGTTTAGAGAATTCCTAGGAAAGAGACTCCTTCTACTAATGCAAAGAGGTTAGTTAAATGACTTGCCCAGAGTCATATTGCCAGTACATCTCAGAAGCAGGACTTGAATCTGGTCAGCCAACAAAGGCTAACCATTAGATTGTAACCTGGGTTGGCCTTCTGAGCATGCCCATGTTCCAATTTGGCTAACATGGATCCCATGGCTAAAAAGATGGAAAAGAGAGTGATCCTCTTGGCCTTACCAGTTTTAAAGTAGCAGGCAGCCAGTTGAAGAGGCTACCCACACCCACATAGTAGGGGACATGGTAGGGGATGCAATGAGCTCCATGTCAGCCAAACTAGTCATGCTCAGAAGACCAGCTTGGGGTACATGATCATAGATTGAGAGCTGGAAGGGACCTTAGAGGTCATTGAGTTTAATTTCCTCATATAGATAAAGAAATTGAGGTTGAGAAAGATTAACTGGCTTTCCCAGGGTCACAGCATTTGAACTTAGGTCTTCCTGGCTATGAGGCCAGCTCTCTATTGCTAAACTAGGTTGACTCTCTGAATGTCATGTTACTAAAACCAAAGCATAGCATTTGCTCTCTGTATAGGTTGGTAATCTTAGCCACACAGTTCCTTGGCCATGGGCTGAACCCCTTATTCCAATGACCGATATCTCTTTTTCCTTTGTCTGGACCTAGGATTTCGTCATTGTAAGAACCTTTATCATAGAAGCTCCTTTAATAGATTTGGACTGGCGACTCATCTGTGAGTAAATGTAGAGAGTTTCTTGGGGCACTGAGAGGTTTAGGGATTTGCCTATATTCACATGTAACCCATACATAGGATTATCCAAAATAAAACTAAAATTCACAAATAAAAAACAAAAGTGTAACCATTAAAGGTCACATCAGTAAGAACATCCTCACTTATAACTGTGGTGCTTCCCTCACCTCTACCCCCTCTTCTTTACTTCCTATACCCCCAAACCCACACACAATTTGGTATATAGATAGATATGTATTTAGATATAGATATATTTTATAGCCATAGCTACATATATAAAACATCTGTGTTACATATAGATATGTTAGATTGCATAACATATTAAAAAACGAACAAACAAAACCTAGCTCAGTATGAGGCTGGATATAGATCCTTACCTATTTAATGACCAGCTTTGGTAATAAAATATTGGCTAAGCTGGTTAAATGCTCTCAGGTTGGCAGGCCTAGCTATATCTTACAAATGTGTGCTACTTGTCCTCAAGGAGACTGAGTGAGTGAAAGTGAGTCTGTGTAAATTTACCGAGAATCTCAGAGAACTTTCCCTTTCAACGGTAGTTGGATCTTTTGGTATCATCTTCATATATGAAAGATGGCATATTTTGTTAAGAAGAACCCAAACTATTTTCTAAGATATTGTATTATATTTTATAGCTATCACTAATAAAATTTTCCCCAGCAGCAAATGGTAGGAGATGGGGAAACTCCCCTGGAGTCTAGTGTGGTGGGAAGGAAGAAAATAAGCATTTATTAAGTGCTAGGCATGGTGCTAAGTAAGTTACAAATATTACCTTTTGATCCCCACGACAACCCTGGGAGGTAGGTACTATTACTATCTCCACTTTACAGTTGGGGAAACTGAGGCAAGCAGAGGTTAGGTGACTTGCCCAGGGGTAACATAAGTGTCTGAGGACAGGTTTGAACTCAGGTCTTCTGGACTGCAGGCCTAGGACTTTATGTACGACTGGGGGAGAATGTATACATCAGGACACCATAGGTTCTCACCTGCTGAAAGTAGGGCTACCTAGGGAAGAAGGAGTGGCCAAGAGAGCAAGGATACCAGCAGAAAAGTCTAGTTTAGGGTGGGTAGCTCCACTGCTGCTGGGGAAAGGGATGGGTGGGGCTGGGGGTGGGAGAAAGTGCTTCTAGGAAGGTACTGTCAGTGCCCTGCAAAATTCCTGTCCTGGGAAAAGCCCAAACTACTCTGCCTTAGTTATAGATCTAAATTCCTGTCCTGGGCAAAACCCAAACTAACTTGCCTTAGTTATACATCTACCTACCTCTGTCCATATATAAAAGGACAGAAATTCTCATTTGGTAATGCCTGATCTCCAAATGACATAGAAGCTAGATGTGTCTTAGGAAGACACTTGTAGATTTTGGAGATAATGAATGGAAGGTATTGAGGAAGTTAGAAGACGTATAAATAGTATGGTCCACTAGTGAGAGTATTGGATTTAAAGCACCCGGGGGTGCTATTTATCACCTGTGTGACTAAGAAGAATGATTAAGAAATATTAGATTGTTGGGGAGATGCCTGACCTTTCCCAAAAATTTACCCCACCTAGACTATCTTACGAGGTGGAGTTGTTGCTTCCCCTCTTTGGCATTTGAGAGTGTCACTGACCCCTTTTATTAATTACATGCCAGTAGGATTAATACAAGGATTTATTACCCCAAAATTGCGTGTCTCGAACTTTTTGTATGACACGGTGACCTTAAGTGAATCAATTAATTTTCCTAGGCTTCAGTGTCCCCATCTATAAAATGAGGAAAGGGTGGACTAGATGATATCTATGGTCCCCTTATGAACTAAATTTGATGTTCCTTTTTGGTGCCAAGTCTGGTTTCAAAATCTGGCTCTGCTTCTTACTAGCTGTGTGACCTTGGGTATCATTCAATTTCCTGAAACTTCAATTTCTCAATCTATAAAAATGGGGACAATAGTACCTATCTTGCAGGCTCATTATGCTTTGTTCATTTGTAAAAAGTTATTGGTAAACCCAGAGCTATGTAAATACCAATGATTAATATTAATATACTGTTAATTAATAATACCAATATTGTAATGCCAGTTTCTCATTTCTTCCATCTCTCTGCTCTCTTTTCTTAGAGTCGAAACTCCTATAGGGAAGTGATCTTGAGTCAAGAGAAGAACAAACCTAATGTTCTTAATTTATGCCTGAGACATAATCTAATTTAGTCCAATTATAATTTGCCTGAGGAATAATGATCACACTTTATCATTATTTAGTACTTTCAACAATGTTTCATAAACATCTCATTTGATTCTGGCTGTAAATGGACAAATTAGATACGGGGGGACAGATATTGTCACATTAGGATAAAACTTTTTTGGAGGTAGCATGTCATAGTGGAATTGTGGGGGTGATGGCTTCAGAGTAAAAGGCCCTGGGTTCAAATCCTAACTCCTTTCCATTTATTTCCTATAAAGCCTTAGGAAGTCACTTACCTCTCTGGATCTCAGTTTCCTTATCTATTGAGCTACTTGGGACAGGAGACAGGACAGTCGCTGCCAGTTGAGGATGGGGGAGAGGGACACAGAAACTATAAGACACTGTCATGAGTGGGGAGAGAAGCCCACCCATTTGGATCATCTGGTAGCTTGTAATTTATTCCGATCCAACCTAATAAGCATTTATTAATTTTGTACAAGGCTATTGTTTAAGCCCAGCCTGAGGGCAGTCTTTATCCGGAGGGGCACAGGGTTCCTTGTCAGTCCTTGCTTTCTGGGGATTCAGGGGGAGATGCAGGCCCGTAGTAGCTGTAGCTGCTGACAGATTAAGGCTCAGCCCAGGTATCTGGCTTATACTATAAAGAAAGAGACCACAAGGAGGTCCTGGTTGGGTGAGGGTGAACAAGCCCAGTTCTTTGGATACTCACTGGGAAAGATCATATTGACAGCAAACAAGGAATCAATCATACTTTAATAAGGCACAAAGAGCAGATGGGCAGACAGAATGGGGAATGGGCTGGGAGAGGGAGGCAGACAGCCTGGGAGGGAGAAGGGCACATAGAACCATTTAAATAGCTGCAGAGGGGAGTTGGAAACTGTCTGGTAGCTTAGACCGATAGCACTTGGAGGAGTGCTCAAGGGGCAAGGTTTAGGGATCCTATTTTTATAGGGTTCTAATGGGGGGATGGCCTAAGCCTTATCTGTACCACCTTGGGGTTGCCTTATTAGCATAAAGTTTCTCTGGTTTTACTGTGAATGTCTGGTGCTTATCTGCAGCTTGTAGACCAAAGGCCACTTATTGGGGCCTACCTAGCTTCTCTTAATTCAGTACATAGTCTCTGGATGTGGCCTTAATTCATTTAGGAGGCAGTTTTGACAAGTGACGTCTTTGTTCCTTCCTCACACTCTTAGTGCCTATTTCCTATTAATTATTACCTCATTCTGGCCACTTAGGGCCTTACTTACTCTACTAACTTGTTGAATGGTTGTGGGGACCGTGACAAGACATAATTTCAATCCAAAGGCACTGTATGGGACTCTGGGAGTACAAGGGTAAAACAAAAAGCAGTCTCCACCCTTTAGGAGCTTACATTCTTTTGGGAGGATAGACTATGCCAAGATACGCGTGATAATCTGAGGAGGAAGAGAGCCCTAATAACTAAGGAGGTCAGGAAAGTCTTCTGGTAGGAGGTGGTACACGAGCTTAGCTTTGAAGAAAGGTAGAGATTCTAGGAGGTCGAAGTCAAGGAGTTCATTCCAGTAACTGGCCACTGTATGTGCAAAGGCACAGAGATGGGAGAGATAAAATAAAATGCCCAGTTCAGTGAACAGCAAGCTGGCCAATTCACCTGGAAGGTAGAGGGCAGAAAGGGTAGTACATGTGAAATTAGCCTAGAAAGGTAGAATGGAACCAGACTGTGAAGGGTTTCGAATGATAAGTGGAGGAACTTTGTCTTAGACCAGAGGTAAAATGGATCCAGAGAAGGTTTTTGAGCAGAGGAGCAGCCCAGCCGGATCTGTGCTTCAGGAAAATCACTTCGGCAACCGTGTGGAGGCTGGATTGTAGAGGAGAGGAACTGAAATCTGGAGAAGACTGTTGTAGCTCATTAGTTAAGTGCAGATAAAATTCCTCGTAGGGGTAGAGAGAAGGGGAGACACATTGTAGGTGAATTAGTAAGACTTGACAAGTCATCGTATGTGGGGATAAGGGAGAAAGAAGAAGGGAAGATGAGGCCAAAGTTCTGAACCTGGGTGAATGGAAGGATCATGATTCTAATGATAATTACAACAACTAACATACTACCTACTACATGCCAGGCACTGGGCTAAGCGCTCTACAATTATCTCATTTAATCCTCATCACAACTCTGGGAAGGAGGGTGCTATTATTATCCACATTTTACAGGTGAAGAGACTGATGCAAATGGAAGTTGTTAAGTGACTTGTCCAAGGTCACACAGCTAGTAAGTGTATGAGGCAGGATTTAAACTTGGGTCTTCCTGACTTCAGGCCCAGGGCTCTATCCACTGCACCAATAGATAGACAGAAGTTCAGGTTTGGAGGGGAAAGCTTGATTTCCCTTTTAAATGTGTTGAGTTTGAGATGCCTAGGAAATAACCACACGGAGTCTAACAGTTGGTGAAGCAGGACTAGAGGTTAGAAGAGAAATTAGAGCTGCAATTTGTAGACCTGAGAGTCATTTAAAGAGATGATAAAGAGATGATTCTATGGGAGCTAATGAAATCAGTGAGAAAAAGGGCAGAGTAGAGAGGAGGGTCCAGGAGAGAGCCTTAGGATCATGCTTAGCTTTGGGACGTGGATGAAGATCCAGCAAAGGAGACTGAGAGCCTGGGGAGGAGGGGCAGCTGGGAGGAAAAACTAGGAAAGATCATTGTCATGAAATCTCAGGGAGGAGAGCGTATCTAGGAGGTAATCAACAGCCTGCCACGAAGTCTCAAGAAGAGTGAAGACTGAGAAACAGGTATTGGAAGGTTTCTTTTTCTTTTTCAATTTTTAATTGGGGGAGGGGGTGACAGGAGGGACTTTACCCAAAAAGAGGGCCACAGAGACATATTTTAAAATGCACAAGAGAAAACAGAAAGTTCAGAAGGAAGTACAGACAAGATGTTTTGAAGGTAACATCAAATTTTTTCTTATTAACTAGCTTCTAGTTAGTCTGTGCACGGCCCATCTAGGGAGTCCCACAGGAGTGGAATTGATCTCTCCTCCATAACCACCATTTCTGTCCCTAGACAGGCATAACTTTAAATCCTTCCCCTGAGAGGTGAAGTCAGTGTAACCAGGAAAGACCAGATCCAAGCCAAGCAGGTTCATGTATCATGTATTCATTCAGGTCTCTTCCTCACTGTGTGTATTATGTGTATGAGTAGAGAAGTGGGACGGGTGGCAAAAGGGAGTGCCTCATTGCTGGATGGAGGAATCCCTGGGATAAAGCTCCCCTTGCCCTGTCCTGGTTATGGCTAGCATTTATACAGTGCTTTAACACTTCCAAAGTACTTTACATATGTTATCTCATTTGAACCACACAGCAGCCCTATGAGTAAGGGCTCATTTTACAAATCCTCCATTTTGCAGATGAAGAAACTGAGGCTGAGACTCTTAGAGTTTTACTCATCTGCAAAACGATGATGGCCAGATGAACTCTAAGGTCTCCTTCAGATATAAATCCTACAGTCCCCACTTGAGAGATGAGGAAATGTGGGAGATGAAGTTAAATTCCAGAGGTTACACAGCTTGTTGGCTATTTTATTGGCTAAGCAGAGCAGGTCACCTGACTCAGGGCCATGATGCTCTTTTCTCTGAGCGTGTAGTAATCACAGAACTTTGCAAAGTACTTTCTGTATAGCAACCCTGTGAGGTTGGTAATACAAGGATAGTTATCCCCATTGTGGGAAGCAGAGGCCAAGGGTCATAGAGGATAAGGGATTTGCTTAAGGTCACACAAATAAATATCAGAGCCAGGGTTTGATCACAGCTTTCCTGACTCTGAAGTTAGTAGTCTTTCCTCTCTGTGACATTGCCTTTTTTTTTTTTAAACACCATCCTGCCTCTC
The DNA here is from genome assembly GCA_028646595.1 of Phalanger gymnotis. NCBI lineage: Eukaryota > Metazoa > Chordata > Mammalia > Diprotodontia > Phalangeridae > Phalanger > Phalanger gymnotis. The sequence goes on along the minus strand of CM053626.1, from coordinate 282,858,541 downwards.
AAGCACTGGATGGTTTCTGGTTTCTATCAGGAAAAACTTGTTGCTGACAGATGGTTGTGGCGTTCTAATACCTGGCCAAGGTGTCACAGTCTTAATTATCTTGATTATTCAAGCCCAACCCCCCATGACCTTCTGCCTGTTGAAATTAAAGAGGAAGTTTGGCCTGGATTATCCAGAAAAAAAAATAAACGGACTCAGTTTTGAATTCTGCTTGGCCCCCAAGTTCAGGGCCCCTCTCAGAAATACTAATTTTTTTTTTGAGTCGGCTGGATTTGATATTCACTTGACTTTGACCATGGGATTTTCACAATTGCCATGGTAACGTTTATAAAAATAAATAAAGTATCGAGTTATGGATATGACACTGAGGGAAAGTCAATACGTTCTGAGTGGTTTCCCAATCTAAACGCAGGTCAGCACCTCGTGGCTTTGAGCCAAAGGCCATTGCAAAGTCGTCACAATTAGATCAATGAGACCAAATTGCAGAGAAAGAATCTGAATGAGCTCAGAGGGAGAGTAAAGGGCCTCCCTGTGCTGAGGGCCGCTGTCTTTTTCCCATAGGGAGCAGCTTGATCCTCGTCCTGTAACGATGTGGGAGCAGGGTCAGACTTCCATCACAAAGCACAATAGACACATTCTCATGGCGCTAGGATGCTAGACCCTTAGCTGCCTCAGCTGATGCGTTAAATGTTTAGTTGATAAGAATCTTACCTTGTTCAGGAAGTTTTATTCTTGACCCCTGTGGCTGTAACTCTGGGAAGCCCTCAGGATTGCTACATCTCTTTTGGCTGTGAAAGAATAACAACTTGTTTGCTAAGGACTGTTAGACTCCTTAGGGGAAGAAATGTCTTGGCAGAAGGAAAGTGTGTGTGTGTGTGTGTGTGTGTGTGTGTGTGTGTGTGTGTGTGTGTATGTGTGTGTGTATATGTGTGTGGGGGGCATGCAGATAGGGGAGTGGGAACAGTGTTGTCAAAAACATAGACAAGACATTGGTCCATTTGTCTCCCTAAAATGCTAAAATGTCAGGATCTGCTACCAGTTATCATGAACATGTCTTTCTCCGAGGCCATCAGACATTTTCTTGAAAGTTAAAACATCGATATCAATTTTCCCATCCCATTGGAGCAAATGTCTTTAGTTCTTGTTGAGTTCAGAAGGAGTGGTATTTTAAACCTGATTTTCTGGCAGTGTTTGAAACCAGTTATTGGGCAATTCCGATACTCCTGTGGGTTGGAATAAAAGGCTACATTAGAATGCTACTCCTTCTTCACAGATGAAGAGACTGAGACGTGGATTGGGGAAATCACTAGAATCACATACTCAGTGGGAAGAGAGATGGAGATTATGTATAATGCATTGGTGTCTGCCCAAATGATTAGACCATTAGGAATATCTTCCTAAGTGACTCTTTTGGAAATTGAGGATAGTAGAGTTCTTCTAAAATCAGAAATGGTGCCCTCATTTATACCAATTTGTGGTTAATGGTAATTTTGGGGTGAGGGAGGAGGGAAAAAACCCTGTCATTAAATATAAATATCTGTAGCGGTGGCTAGGAATTGGTTTCAACTCTTTGTTCGGGGCAGACAGTATTATTCATCTCTATCCCAGTGTGCCAGTTTCTTTTCAGAGAATTTGAATAGAAAGTAAGTCATTTAACCACTGGTTTGGAGGAGTCATCTACCATCCCCCTGTCCCTTGTTAGATCTTTATCTAAACTAGGAGTTCTTAACCTTTTTACATGTGTGTGACATGGACCCATTTGATAGTCCGGTGAAGCATATAATGTTTTTGAGTGCATAAGATAAAATAAATAGAGTGATAAAGGAAGCCAATCATAGTGAAATACAATTATCAAAATATTTCTTTTTGAGGCAATTGTGGTTGATTTGCTCAGAGTTGAACAGCTCGTGTTTGAGGCTAGATTTGAACTCAGGTTCTCTTGACTCCAGGGCTGGTGCTCTATCTACTGTGCCACCTAGCTGTTCCCTATCAAAATATTTTTTTTAAGTTCACAGATCCCAGGTTAATAACCCTGCACTAAACCATCCCAGATAGATAGTAGTTTCTCCAGTTTAATCCAATAGTCGAACAATTTAATACTCTCCGGTGTTCTCCTAGGAAGGGAAGTCTATAACTGCTCATGTTAACAAGCCACTTCTTTGATGGGAAAAAGTTTCAATTGATCTGTAGTTTGTCTTTCAATGAGACTGGAATTATCAATGCCAAGGGAGAAGAGCCATAGGCTTTACTGATTGACTAATGTAGCACTAAGTGGCATTTGTGTAGATGATCCCATTTGAGCTTCATGGAATCACTGGGAGGTGGTGTTATTCTTATTTTATAAGTGAGGATCCTGAGGCTTAGACTGGCCCATGCTCATACAGCTAGCAACTGCCAAAGAAAGGATTTGAATCCAGATTTTCCTGACTCCAAGGCCAGTGGTCTAGCCACTGTAATAAGATGCCTTGAAAATTCTAATAAAGTACCCACGAAATGCCTTGAATCTCTCACTTTCGAAAGAAAACCCTTTTAAATTTAACAGGGAAGAAAACATTCGCCTTGTTTAATGAGCCTCTTAATGGATTCTTTCAACACATGTACACTAACCCAGACTGAGGCTGCCTGTGGGGAAGAGACAGAGCAAGGAATGATCTCATTTAGTTGACGATCAAGAGGGCTAAACTCATAGATCTTCTCCCAAGAAAATGGAGATCAGCTTGTGTTGGGAGTCTTATTATTCATAGCGTCTCATGTCCCTTCAATGCTATCCCGAGCAGAACTAGAGAAATTAGGGGTGAAAGAGACCTACTAGATATCATCTCTGTTGCCTAGGAACCTACCAGGGAAGTTTTACAATACCTTTCTGTGGGATTTCCATTACATTTCCTGGGAAATAATTTCTCATTTTAGTAGTCCTTAAAATTAGGAAAATCTTCTTCATCCATTAGTGGTACATCTTTGAACCACTAATTTCTATTTCCCCCTCCATCTGTCCCCTTCTCTCACCAACAGACATCTGCCTATGCTAAGAAATTTGGTTACATCACTCCCTTCCCTACATGTTAAAACAACAAGGAAAATCTCTTTCCTTTAGAGTGTTGGGTGGAAAATTCAGAAGAATTCTTTTTTTTCCTTATGCATTTGACAGATGCGCTAGGTTGAAAAGGTCCCCTTGCTCCCCAATTTCTTTTGAGCAATTGGCCTGCCCAGGAAAATCTGAGAATGATGTGTGGAATATTTAGGGCTGTAATTAGCAAAGACATCATGTTGCAGCTGAGGATGACAAGTGACACTGGGGGCTAATGCTAGGGTTTCTAGGGGTTCTCATTTTCCAGTCTCTAAAAACAAACATTGTAAGGGAAGGTTTTGGGCAGCCTTGCTGTGGTTTATGGCAAGAGTTTGTGGGCTATTTTGCATTGATTCAAAACTTCTTTAGAAAGCCATCTGCACTAGATTTGTGTCTAAGAAGATTAGTGAGATGAAAAGGACAGGGAGAGAGGAGGAGTTAACTTTTATAGCTTTGTTTTTTACCAGAAAGGGGGAGTTTTTAACAGTGGCACGCAGTAGGTGCTTACTTGCTGGCAATGAATGAATGATTCGGATGATCCTAATGTGAATGACTGCCAAATCTCTGTTTCTGGCCCTAGTCTCTCTCGTGAGTTCCACATCTCTATTTACAGGATATTTTTAAATGGATGTCCCCAAAGCATCTCAAACTCAATATTTCTAAAACAGAACTTACTATTTCCTCTCCCCTCCCCAACCATCTAATCCCTCTACTTCTTATCTTTCTTGTCACTGTTTAGGGTATTGCCATCCTCCCATTTATTGAGGATTGTAACCTCAATGTGATCCTCAACTCTTCACTCTTACTCAGTCTACAATTCCAAACAATTCTCAAATCTTGTCGTATCCATTTCCATGACATCTCTCATATACATCTCCTCCTCCCTGCTCAGACCACCAACATCCTAGCTCAGTCATCACTTCTTGCCTGGACTGTGGCCATAGGCCCCCAACTTGTTTCTCTGGCTCAAGTCTCCCCCCTCCACTCTAATCTATCCTCCATGTAGCTGCCAAAGTGATCTTTCTAAAGTATAAATGTGACTGTGTCACCTTCTCCTCACTAAATAAGTTCCACTGGTTCCTTGTGACCTCTAGAATTAACTATAAACTCCTCTTTTTTGGAACTTAAATCCTGACCCCTTCTAAACTTAATGGTCTTCTTACACATTACTCCCATCCATGCACTCAACAGTTCCTCATAAACAACTCTCCATCTCCATCTCCATGCATTGGCTGTCCTCCATGCCTCTGCTTCTTGGCACCCCTGGTTTCCTTCAATTCAGCTCAAGCACAGTTTACTACAGGAGCCCTTTCCTCCTTCCTCTCCCCATCCCAGTTGCTAGTACCCTCTCCTCTGTGATTATCTTGTATTTGCTTTGTATGGATCTTGTATATACCTATATGTACATGTTGCTTCTCCCGTTAGAATATAATCTCCTTGAGGGCAGATGATATTTTTCTTTTTCTTTGTATCTCTAGCAATTAGCACCATGCTTTGAACATAGTGTTTAATAAATGCTTGTTGGTTGATTTATTACTTAATTCACACTCTCCAAAATTCCCCAGGCATCCCAAGGTAGTTGCAGAATTTTACTTCTGAGAGGATGGAGTATTAATTGGTAATTGGTAAAGAATCAGATTGACTTTTCAGTGTTATTTCTGGGTTAGTACAAGAGTAGAATTTAAAATCTAGTTGATTTTTAAGATCTCTAAGTTACATGACAATGTAGTCTGGTTCTGATCCATTTCAATTTGGTAGTAACCTAGAGTTATAGCAAAACAGGATGGGGAGGTAGTTTGTAATACTCGGAGGAAATGAATTGTGGACTTGCATCCACTGCTCGAGGTTAAAGGTCTATGTCATCAGCCTCCCAGGGGCTGTGGGTTCCATGATGGCAGTGGAAGAAGGACAGCTGATATCTGGGCTCAACATCCTGCTCTGGGAAGCTACCAGGAGATAGTGGACCAATGTGTTGTCTCATGTCCATGGAAATTCCTGAAATCCATAAATGAGGCCTGGAGAGAGGGGTGGTGCCAAAAGACCTAGGTTTGAGTCCTAGTTTTGCTACTTACTGGCTGTGTGACTGTGGGCAAATCAATTGACTTTTCCGGTCCTCAGTTTCCTCATCTGTAAAGTGTGTGGTGGGGCTGTACACAGTGGCCTCTAACTGGCACTCTATGGTCCTATGACTCTTTTTATTTCTTTCTCTGGATACAGGCCTCCAGGAAGAATCTACTCTCCTTTGCTCCAAGGAAGCCCATGATGGTTTTCTACTATATATTTTATTTCCCTTTGGGGCTCTTGCTCTGGTCCATACTACAGACAGCACCAGCTCCAGCAACTCCTGACCCTGTTATCTGCAGCAATCAAGAGAAGCAAGTCATGTTTAGCCACACCTACAAGATTGATGTACCGAAGTCCTCCCTGATCCAGGTGGAGGCTGATCCTGAACCACTTAGAGATGATGGGGGAAGGCTGCTCCTCCCTGGGGAGGCCGGCGAAGAACAGAATATCATCTTCCGGCACAATATCCGCCTTCAGACTCCAAGGGGAGACTGTGAATTGTCAGGCAGCCTCCAGGACCTGTTGGCTCGGGTGAAGAAGCTGGAGGAAGAGATGGCAGAGATGAAGGAGAAGTGTGGTACCCAGCAGTGCTGCCAGGGAGCCCCAGGTGAATGCATGTCCTGCCTTCTGATGGATGGTTCCAGTGTGAGCCATGGTCCATAATGTCTGTGGCATTCCTAGTCCTTGGGTCCTCGTGGGTGCTATGGTCCTGTTCGTAGACAGGAGCTTCATGGTAACAGCCCCTGGGAACATGAGACCTCTAAGACCTCAGGTTCCAGAGCTCTGGAATTGGATTTCAGTCAAGAATTACCCAGCTACATATTTAGTTCATGACCTAACAGGAGGTCTAATTAGTCCTCTGAAATCATGGCAGATGGTTTTATTGATCAAAGCTCTTCAGTCTTTTCTAAATGCTTCCATTTTAGGATATGGCCAATGTGGGAATTTGTTTTGCTGAACTATATTACAAGGGTTTTCTTGGAGCAAAGGGAAGATGGGAAAGAGAGAAAATAAATGTTTGCTAATTGAAAAAAAATCCAATTTAGTAATTATTAAAAAAAAAAAGAATTCCCCGACTGGTCATATAGTCAGCTATCTGACATGGTGGAGAGAAGGCCAGACTTAGAGTAAGGAAGATCTGCATTTAGAACTTGGCTCAGATACTTACCAGACACGTGACCCTGGGCAAGCCTTTTAACCTTTCTCAGCCTCAGTTTCCTCATCTATAAAATTGGGATTAATAACAGCACCTTCCTCACAGGGTTGTTGTGAGAAACAAATGAGATATAAAATATAAAAAGCACTTTTCAAACCTTAAAGTTCTATATAAACGTTAGCTATTATCATTCTCTACAAATCCCGTGTTAGCCCCAAGGAAGATGTTAACTGTCTGAGTTACAAACAGTAATAGAGCTCTATTTTTTAATTAAAAACAAACAAAGAGGCCCCAAATGTTGACTCAGATATTATATGCCATTTTGCATATTATCTTACTTAAAATGTAAATGCTGTTTATTTCATTTAGATAAATCTTGCTTAGAAGTCTCTTAGGGCTGGAAGGGATATAATATACCTCATCCTGTTTGCCTCAGTTCCTCATCTGTAAAATGAGCTGGAGAAGGAAATGGCAAACCACTCCGGTGTCTCTGCCAAGAAAATTCCAAATGAGGTCACGGAGAGTGGATCATGAATGAAACAACACAATAACAACAACAAACCCCACTCATTTTAAAAATGAGGAAACTGAAAGCTGGAGAGGTGAAACATATCACCCAAGGTTACAGCAGGGCCTGAATTCAAAGCCAGGTTTTCTGCCACCAGTCTAATACTCCTTCCATCGGGCCTCACTGCCTTGCCTCCAATGGACCTTGCTGCTTTCTCCCTAGTGTCCTATGGCCTTCCTCCTCCAAATGTGTCTAGTAATTAACCCTTTTCACTGGGGCTACCACATCATCTGAGTCTTTATTTACAATGCTACCCACCTCTTTTGTGCTGTCAGTTTGGTTGATTCTACCTAGAGTTAAGAAAGAGGCCTGAACAGACGCAACTTGAGGAGAGGGCAAAGTTAGTGCGTGGAAATGATGTGAGTAAAAAGCGGCACTTCAAGGGCCACCATGTCTCTTAGAAGGTAAAGGAAGTCACAGACCCTTTCCCAGCAAAATTAATATGAATGGGGGGTGTGGGTGGGGTGGTCTATTTTTGGTGGATTACTCCATACTCAGGCTATTTCTAAGTCCTCATGTTTCTGAAGGAGCTAGGCTTCCTTTCCCCTTTTATACATTCCCTTCCCCGCTCTCAGCTGAGATCTGTCCCCTAGTTTCCTGATTTTTCCTCAAACAGAGTCCTAAAGTATCGGTACTTGACTGGAAGCCCAGACTCAGAGAACAGGGATTTCTTGGTAACTGAGGCAGGGAGTCTTTCTTTTCATTCCAAGCTCTGGGTTTCAATGATGAGACATGCCTTGTCTAGGTCATTTGGTCCCACAGCTGACTGGCCTCTTCTCACTGTGCTCTATGTTATTGTGGTCTATCTTTTTTGTTCCCACATTAGGGCCCAATTAGATTCCCCTCTGACCAAAAGTTAACAAAACCCACCTTGATTAGTTGAGGTAGAAACAGAGGTATAATAGTATCCTTAATATAATGCACATGGAGTCATTATACATGGGGTACAGATGTTCCAAAAGGAAGGGAAGGTGGGCATAGTCCACTTTGGAAGCTCATTGTAGGAAGAAAGGGAGGTGATACAGGAAACAGGAGAGGGCATGAGAGGACAGGAAGTTATGGAAGGCTTGACTATCTGCAATGTGGAGGCAAGGATGAGGGCACATAGTTAGAGATTTGAGACCTTATTTCCACTGTTAATCTACCCATCACTCACTTCTGACTATAGGCACAGTGAAAACTGACATCTGTGGGGAAAAAAAAATCCTGTGTCTGGTTAATCCCCCCCAAAAGATATGTTTATCCCTGGATAATCATGGGATTTAGAGTAGGAAGGGAACTTTGGGTTCAATCTAGTCTCTCTCTCTCATTTTACACATGAGAAAACCAAGGCTCAGAAAAGTGAAGAAACTTTCCCATGGACACAGAGGTAGCAGCAGAGTTAGATTTTGAATCCAGACCTTCTGTCTCCAGAGCCAGGGTTCCTTCTACTATATTATAAAAGCCACCTAGCTGTTTTGTACCATCATCTAGTTGGTCTGAACCACCAGCCCTGCATTTTATTTGGCCTTAGTTGAGAGAGCAGGATCGTAGCCTTCTCAGTTTTATGTAACAAAGTAAAAGCAGGATTTCTTGGTTCACCAACCTTTAAGGAGACCTTAAATCTAGTTAAGCCTTCAGTCCTGGGGAAAATAGTCCCTGCCTCTTTCTGTGATTAAGTTCTTCTTTGTATTTATTCAGGAATGTAACATTTCTCAAAGAAGTTAGAGTTCCTTTAGCAATAGGTAGAAAATAAGAAAACCCTAGGGTAGGAATAAGAAAATTATTGGATCCTAATCTTGTCACTATCACAGCTGTGTGACTGTGGACTTCACTTCACCTTTCTGATGCTCAGGTCTCTCATCAAAAAAAAAAAATAGTATGATAACTACATCGCTTACCTCATGGCATGTTTGGAGGGATCAAAGGAGCTGATGCATACGAAAGCACTTTGAAAACTTTAAATTAGGGCCATGTAAATAGAAGGTATGAGGATTAGCCCTATGGTTTCTTTGGAATAGGGATCTCCGGGATAAGGAAACCCCTTCCTCTCAGTGCAGCTCAGCACCTCCTCTTAAATAGATCACCTTAGAGAGTTGATTACAGGTATTCATCATTCTAAGGTCAGCTCTCTATTCCTCATATCATATTGCCTCTCATGAATGTGAGTTATTATTATAATGTATTATGGATTTACCATAAGAGCCAACCATTGTATAATAGATAGGGAATTGACCTTGGAGTTACAATTCTCTGTTACTATATGTTGTAGGGCAGATGCCAGTCTATATTGGCACTGTGGGTTTCCTCACTGGGATTTTTCCAAATAAACAAAATCACAGATCTGGTCCCCTGTTCCCACTCCCTCTCCCCACCCCCTGAAAAATGAGAGAATCACAGAGAAGGGGAAGCATCAGGAGAATTCGTATAATTGTCACTTGGAATAAGAAGAAAAGGGAAAATGAGATGGTTTGTCTAATCTTACATTGGAGAACTGAAGACGTGGACTGGGTGATGGGTTTCATGAGAGAGTCTGAAATAGGTCGGTTTCAGGCCTTGCTTCGTTGCTCCACGTGAACCACTTTTTAGCTGAGTCTCGCACCCTACCTTCTGCCTACAAATCATACCTGAATCAATGTCAATAGATAGAATAGATGATGCAAAACAGAATGTTATTTCTCTAAGATTTCTGGGGAAGAAGATTCTCAGGTCTCCCTTGGTGTTTCCAAATCATCATTTTTGTTTTTCCTTTCTCCTACCTCCCCCACCCTTCTTTCTTTGTTCTTTGGTACCTGATACTTTTCTGCTCAGGCCTCAGCAACCTCTGCAGCGGGCATGGAATTTTCATCCAAGACACTTGTGGATGCAGGTGTGACAAAGGCTGGGAAGGCCCTGACTGCTCCCTCCCCAGCTGTCCTGGGGGATGCAGTGGCCATGGGCGCTGTGTGGATGGCCGATGCATTTGTGATGAGCCCTACATTGGTGAGGACTGTGGCTACCTACCCTGCCCTGAGAACTGTAGTGGGAATGGAATTTGCGTGAGGGGTGTTTGCCACTGCTACGAGGATTTCACATCAGAGGACTGCAGTGAGAAGAGATGTCCCAATGACTGCAGCGGCCATGGCTTCTGTGACACAGGAGAGTGTTACTGTGAGGAGGGCTTCACTGGCCTGGACTGCTCGCAGGGTGAGAAGCACCTCTCCCCAGGCCATTCCTATTCCAACTTTTCCTCCCTCCTCTCCCTCCTCTCCCTTCTCTCCCTTCTCTCCCTCTCTGCCTTCCTTCCTCCCTCTCCCATTTGTAAATGTTCTTCTTAAAATGTGGTGCCTAAAACTGTACATAGTACTCTAAATGTGGTCTGACTGTGACGAAATGCCCTGGGACTATCATATCCCTTGTTTTTAGATATCTCTTGCCCTCCTCAGTTACCTTTTTGGGTTCTCTCCTAGCCTCCAGGAAAAGACTGAGGATTTGGGAGCTGCTTAATAAATTCATACTGATGGATTCCTCTGTCTCTCCCCACTCCTTTTGTTTCCAGTTCCTACCCCTCAGAGTCTGCACCTACTCAAAAGCACTGAGGACTCTCTGCTTGTGAACTGGGATCCGGAAGTGGATGTAGACCATTACCTGCTCAGCTATTATCCCTTGGGGGCGGATACTTCGATGAAGCAGATTAAAGTCCCCAAAGATCAGCTGACTTATGAGATTCAGAACCTGCAGCCCAGCACCAAGTACATTATCAACTTACGCAATGTGAAAAAGGGGACTTCTAGTAATCCACAGCATCTGCTGGCCTCTACAGGTAAGGGACATAGGGATGGCAGGCTATGAGAAGACCCTCACTCTGCTCTCTACCCCCAAACCAAATCAAAAATCATTCAAGCCCTATCTTTGTATCTGTTAACAACCAACAAAGTAAGCAGGTAGATAGACGGACAGAGAAGACACTTATTTAGCACTCACTATATATCAGGCACCGATCAAATCCCCTTAGATAAATACAGATTTTATTATCTGGCTGTCACATTTAGGCAGCTAAATGTCCTGACCTGTGCCTAAATTCTAAGGTTTCTTAAGGGATTCTTAACCTGGGATCCATGAGCTTGTTTTAATTTTGATAAGTGTATTTCAAGATAATTGGTTTCCTTTGTATCTTATTTTATGCATTTAGAAACATTATTTTGAGAAGGGTCCATAGGTTTCACCAGAATGCCAGAGTGATCCATGACAGCAAAAAGGTTGCCTCTGAGACTAACTTGTGAGGTTTTAGATTGAGTAAGCCTTGGAAGCCTGCAGCATCTTAATGTTGGAAGTGCAAAGGAGGTGGGATTTATTTCCTACAAATAATCAGCTTCTCACACCCAGTGAAACCTCTTGGGGTACACTGAGATCCCCGAGGGATCCTGGAACACCAAACCCCAGACCCTATGCCCTCAACATCTTGAGTAACTGTGGCCTTCTTGGGCCCACCTCAGTTGTGGTTTAGTACTGGAGCACCCAAGCAGCTCCTGAGTCACACCTAGATTTGAGGTCAAAGTTGAGCCACCCCCATGCATGACACTGTTAGGCAGAAGACTTAAATGTTGCCTAATTTGACTTTACTTCAAGGATCTGTAAAGGCATTCAAGGTAGGCATGACCACAGGGAGCAACCCTTATTGGCCTTGGTAGATAGTCTTCATGAGTTGTTGAGACTGAGAAATTCATCATGTGGTCACCAGCCTGCTCCAAACTTAGCTAGGCTGGTCCTCAGATACCAAGCACAGTCCATCACTAGGCCAATGCCCAAAGCCTGTCCAGTCTGGTAAGACTTGCCAGACCTTATGCTTTGCTGGCAGAGCTCTAAAGGGTCATTGTCATGTCACCTCAACTCAATGAGGCATCCTGGCACAAATCTTACCTTGGGGGGAAAAAGGAAAAATAAGCATTGAGTGACTTGGCAACCCCTGGCATGGAATTTGTTCTTCCTTGTTACTACAAATACTTCACAAGGAAGAAGATTGGAGATTCAAATGCCTCCTCTTCGTAGGTGGTAATCAATTGATAAGCATTTATTAAGCACCTACAGTGTGACAAGCATTGTAGTGGGTGCTGACAGTACAAAAGAAAAAGATAAAATGGTTCCTGCCCTCAAGGAATTTGCATTCTATTGGGGAGACTACACACACACACACACATATATACACACATATATGTATATACATATATGTAAGCACATATGTATTATATGTGTATGAAATATACAAAGTCAACAAGGGAAGAGTTCTGGTGGTTGGAAAGGTCATAAAGGCCCTCATGTTGAGCCAAGTCCTGAAGGAAACCAGGGATTCCAGGAAGCAGAGGAGAGGAGAGGGACTGTGTTCCTCGCATGCGGTACAGCTTGTACAGAACCAAGGAGATAGGAGGTGGGATTTCATTTGAAAGGAACAGTAAAAAGTCCCAGTTAGACTGTAGGGGAGCAATTTCTAATAAATAAGATAGGAGAGGGAGGTTAGAGTCAAATTCTAAAGGGCTCTAAGATGCTGAACAATATAGTCCAGTCTATAATGGAAAGAGAACCTAGGTTCAGATCCTGCCTTTTCTACTTTATTCCTTGTGTGACCTTAGGTAAGTCACTCGACCTCAGTTTCTTCATCTGTAAGTTGAGAGGGTTGCATGCTATGACCTTTGAAGTCCCTCCCAACTCTAAATATCACTTTGGTGGTTATGTGGAGAATGGACTGAAGAGGGGAGAGACTGGAGGAAGGAAGCTCAAATTGGAGTCTAATTCAGTATTCTTGATAACAATACTAATAGGCAAGCATTTATGTAGTGCTTAAAGCTCTTTACATTCATTATCTCATATGATTCTTGCAACAACTCCGTGAGGTGGGTGTTATTATTAAGTTCATTTTATAGACGAGGAAATTGGGGGTGAGAAAGGTTAGTCACTTAACCAGGAATAAGTCACAGTGAAGGGAGAAGCCCCTTCTTGTGTCTCTCTTTCAAATAGCTAGAAGATAAAAAAGTGTTAGCTTAAGAAAGATTAAAGAGCATCTGAAAACTGTCTGGTTGATATCCTTGGTTTCAGGCAGAGTAGGTGGCACTTCGACCATTTTAGGCTAATGAGTAGCCATCTATTTCTGAAAGCTCTTAAGAGGAAGAAGGTTTAAATAATCTCCCTTGCATGAAAAACTTATAAAATTCCCTAACCATGAAATTTGTCTTTATGTCTCTCCTGATTCAAGTTAAACCCATTTTCTCTGGCTTTGTCCTCAGGGAGAACTTGTCTTGGGAGTCACTTTCTCTAAAATGTTTTCGAATATAATTATTAAGCTTCTGCAATTCTGTTTAAAAAAATCATCCCAATTTCTTCAAACTTATCCTTCTTACTTAACCTTTTTCATTAGTCTTCCCTGGAATCATCTCAAGTTTTTTCCCTCTTAGGTCAAATCTCTAAGGAAAAATTTTCATTTAAAAATTATTTGTATCTTTTGTTTTTATATCACCTTAATTTCTAGTACATCCTTTCCTCTACCTTGACTTCGCAAACCATCCTATGTAATAAAGGACAACAAAAAAGAGGAAAAAAACCACTTAAGTAAAAGTTACTGATTCTGACAGTATATATCATGTTCTAAACCCACACTCTCCTACCTCTACGAAGAAGGGAAGGGCTTATATTTTCTCCTCATTCCTTCTGCATTTTTTAATCTTTCTTCCCTCTCCTTCACTCCCACCTCTGATCAATTGCCAAGTCTTGCATATCTGGCATCCATCTCCTCTCCACCTTCTCAGCCCCCATCCTTGTTCAGGCCTTCATTATCTCCAGCCTGGGCTGTTGTAATAGCTCTTCAGCCTCCAGGGTCTCCTCCCTTCAGTCCAGCTTCTGCATAGCTGTCAGTGATATTCCCAAAGCACAATCCTTACTATGTCACTCTCCTATTCAAAAAGTTTTTGCCTCTAGGACAAAATAAAAACTCTTCTGTTTAAATGTTGAAGCCCTTCATAATGTAGTCAGCTAGCATGTTACTGAGGATACCTTAAAAGTCCAGAAGACCTGGGTTCAAATCCTGTCATTGACCCATATTGTTTGTATGACCATGATCAGAGAAGGTGCTAAGCTACATTTGCAGAGGGAGTGTCTTCATTGGAAGCAATTCTCTTCCTTTATGGACTTAGGCCTACTTTGCATTCTGAAAAATTATTGGGGACCGTGCCCCCCTCCCTGGGAGTTTTTGTTTATGTGAGCCATATCTACCATTCTATTAGATCTAATTAGAGCAATGTCTGATTTGAAATTAAGACATCTTCATATTATTATGAAAATAGTTTTGACCTCAGCTGTCCTGTTTATTGTTATAGGATATTCTATCTCTGGTTTCTCTGCTTTGGCAAAGGTTGGCCTCCGTGACTGGAATACACTCTTTCCTCATGTGTACCTTGTAGAATCCCTGGTTTCCTCCAAAGCTCAGTTCAAGCACTGTCTTATAGTAAGCCCATCTCAACACCCAGTTGTTAGCTCTGTCTTTCCCTATGACTTTGTATATATTTTGTATTTAATTTTCTATGTACATATTGTTTTCTGCCTAGCACAATGTCCGGCATATAGCAAACACTTAATAAATGCTGATTGAATCAATGAATGAATGAATGAAGAAAGGAACTAGGAAGGCTTGGGAACTTGTGTTGGAATTTAAAGAATGGACAGAAATACAGCAGATTAAGAGGGGGAGGGAAAACATTTCAAACATAGGCATCAGGGTGAGCAAAGGCATTTGGGGCAGGGAAGCAGGGGCCATGTTTGGGGAACAAAGCATAGTCTAGTTCAGGGGTGGGGAATCTGTTCTGCGAAGTTTGGATTCAGTTAAAGGGCCACACTTGAGGATCTAGAGGGCCACATGTGACCTCGAGGCTGCAGGTTCCCCACCCCGATCTAGTTTGTTTGGGAGTATAGAGTACATGGAGGAAAAGCAATATGAGATAAAAATAGGAAGTTAAGGCTGGTACAAGATTTGGAGGGTTTTGAGTGCTAGAAAAATGAATTTGAACTTTACTCCTTTGATAATAGGGAGCTATTGAAGAAATTTTGAGCAGAGGTATAATATGACTCAATTTATGTAGAAGAAAGATTATTATGGCAGGGGTATAAGGAATGGATTGGTGGAGAGGACAGATAATGAAGTCTGGAAGACTCTTATGATAGTAGGGGCAGGTGATAATGAGGATCTTTATAAGGATAGTGGCAGTAGAGGAATGGAGAAATTCAAGAGATGTGGAGGTGGAGTCAGTAGGACTTGGAAATTAATTGGTGGTAGGTTCCTCTACCTTGGTAATGTTCTAGCAGAGGCCAAGCTGACCTCTTGCCAGATATGCTGAAGTAGGGATTCTTTTTGTATGTGGGTTGGATTAAATGGCTACTGAGGTCCTTCCCAAACCTTAAATCCTGTGATTGTGGATAAGACAGGTGAGGAGCGGTCAGGACTGCATATATAGATTCAATAGTCATGATAATGAATTTGATAGACAAGGGAAAGAGTGAAGAGGTTGAAGAGAAAAGGGCTAAGGACAGACCATTGGGAAAGATCCGCACTAAAGGATGGGGCAGAGAAATAGTGGTTAGAAGGGTAGAAGAACCAGGAGAAAGTGATATCACTGAAATCAGAGGAGGGCATATGGAGCTAGAGGGGGAGATCAACTGTTTTCAAAGCTCTAGAGAAGAAAAGGAGAATGAGGGTTAGAAAAATGTCATTGGCTTTGGTAATTAGAAGACCATCAGCTCATAGGATGATAGGATTTGAGAGCTAAAGGGGACTTGGAAGTCATCTAGCCCAACCCCCTCACTTTACATGTAATACTGCTACCCTGACCCCCATTGCATGAAGACCGGGTAGGTTACATTTCACAACTCCTCCTGGGCTCTCTGATACCCTTAAAAAGGAAAAGGTGTCCAAGATCTCTACAAATGGCTCCAGACTCTACTGATGGTGCTCCCCCAAATGTGAGGGGTGGGTCCCCTGTAGCCCAGTTCCGTTTAGCAACTTAACAATCACACTAGCTTTTACAAAGAAATATTTACTTTAAAGGTATGATCACAAATACACAGACTGACTCTCCCAACTTGTGAGAGACATAATCTCCTTCTCCTTTTATACCACTTCACTCTCTGAGGATGGGCACTGAACTAGGCTCCCAGTTTAGCTCTGTTCCCATAGAGCACAGTCCCGGTTCCAAATCCAAAACCTCCTTCTGGCTTGAGTCTCAGGCACCCTGGCTTCTCCAGGCTTCCCTGCCGGGCTGGCTGGCTGCACCATCCTGCTTACAATCTGGCCACCGCGGCTTGAGCTCCCGTGTCTGGTGGGGATCACCATTGGCACCTCAAACTGAGAAAGTCAAATGAAAGAGAACAGAAACAAGCACCCCCAGGCTCATTTCTTAGATTCAGGGTAGAAGAGAGGGAGAGTGGGGAAAAGAAGTCCTTCCCTCCTCACAGGCTTAATTATGAGTCCTGGGCCTTGAGTGAACTGCGACTTTCACTCTCTCAGCACAGCATGAAAGAGTGTGAGACACAAAGAGATGGACTGTCTTAGTCTTGCCTGTTTTAAGATCACATCCTTTTCTGGGCCCATCCCAGGGGGAAGGCCTCCATGTTAGGGAATCTGTGCAGGCTCTGGCAAGCCCCCTTAGAGATGCCCCTGTGTTAGGTGATCTAGGCATGCTCCAAAAGCCCCATTACATACAAATGAGAAAGTGGAGCCCCAGGAAGGTCGATATTTGCCTATTGTCACACGGACACTAAGAACTGGTGACCTTTTGGAGATATTTACAGTAGAGTGGTGGGAGCAGAAGCTAGGTGGTTAAGGTTTGGGAAATGGGTAGTGAGGAAGTGGGGTGTAACCTTTTCAAGAAGTTTAGCAGTAAAGAAGGAGAAAAGAGATGGGATTATAGCTTGGTGGAGTATAAGATAAAGAGATGATCATTTTAAGATTGTGGTGAGATGAGTGCATTTGTAGAAGGATGGAAAGGAGCCAGTGAGGAGAAATGAAAGACAATTCCTGGGGAATGTTTTTGGAGGAGGCCGTAAGGGATGGGACAGGGAAGAGAAAGGAGGCAGAGGGAATGGGAGATCATGCTGAAAAATGCTTTGAAATATAGGAGGTGGGTTGCTGAGGGAGTTCATGTGAAATAGCTTTAATCTTCTTAGCGAAGTAAGTAGAAGGCTAAGTCATCTGTGTACTAAATATTGGGCTATATTTCTGAGGGAAGGAAAATAATTGGCATAATATCTGTGGGGCATGAAATGAGTCAATAAGTACAGGACTGGAGGATGGCGGAGCCACAGTGAGAAGCCAATTGAAGCCATATAGCATGAGTTTATAGAGGGTGAAATCAGCTCAATTTTATGACTTTTCTCTGGCGACACTTAGCATTCCTGACAAAGGAGCGGGGTAATAGGATCATTCTGACTAGCAAGGGATGGGGCAAAGGGATTAAAGGTGAGAATGAGGGCAAAGAATGAGTTTAATGTCTATAAGAGTGAGAGAATGGGAAGTTGTGGAATTTGAAATGTTCTGAGTCTGGAAGACTGTACAATCCCAAGAGGGGCAAGATCTAAGATCTGCCTCTGTACCTTTGCACAGACCCTTGTTAAGCCTCCACATTAAAGGTTTAAGAAGAGCACAAGGAATAAGGGATTCCTAGAGATGAATTGTTTCATGCATCCTGTATGCTTAGAGTATATTTACTCTTTTGTTGTTGTTTTAGTCGTATCTGACTCTTTGTGACCCCATTTGGGGTTTTCTTGGTAAAGATACTGGAGTGGTTTGCCATTTCCCTCTCCAGCTCATTTTACAGATGAGGAAACTGAAGCCAATAGAGTTAAGTGACTTGCCCAGGGTCACATGGCTAGTAAATGTCTGAGGTTGGATTTGAACTCAGAAAGATGAATTTCTTGACTCCAGGCCCAGCGCTCTGTGCACTATGGTACCACCTACCTGCCTCATGTTTACTTGTCACCTCCTTGATTCTCTCGGCCGCTAGCGCTCCTCCCCATTTATCTCAGACTTATGTTGTATGTGTTTTGTAAATACATGTCCATTTTATTTCCCTTGTTAGAATATAAGCTCCTTTTTATCTTCATGTTCCTGTGATCTGGTACAGGGCCTGGCATTCTGACTTAAAAAATGCTTATTGATTAGTTG
Source organism: Phalanger gymnotis (assembly GCA_028646595.1). Lineage (NCBI taxonomy): Eukaryota > Metazoa > Chordata > Mammalia > Diprotodontia > Phalangeridae > Phalanger > Phalanger gymnotis. The sequence continues at coordinate 282,840,528 of CM053626.1, read as the reverse complement.
ATTATGGTGGCTTAAATAGGGGAGAAGATGATGATGGAATTGGAAAAGTTGAGAAAGTGTGTGGTCAGATTGCTCTAGAGGTAATCAATAGTAAATGCCTTCAACTTCTCCAAGCTAATTCTTTTTTTTTTGGAAAGGAGAAGGTAGGGCAATTGGGGTTAAGTGACTTGCCCAAGGTCATATAGCCAATAATGTCAAGTGTCTGAGGTCAGATTTGAACTCAGGTCCTCCTGACTCCAGGGTCAGTGCTCTGCTCTCGGAGCCACCTCCAAGCTAATTCTTAAACTTCTTTATCAAGGTGTTTGGACCTCATGTCTTATAGCCAGTTCCCTGAAAGCAGAGGCAGAGACAAGTACATAAACACAAGGAAATCTGGTCACTATGTCGAAGTACTTTGTACCAGCTCTTGTTCCTTGATTGCGGGTCTTGGAAGGCTGCCTGGTGTTCTGGGCATGAAGAGAGCTGAGGGTTTGAAGGCAAAGGTCTGTTGGTAAGGGAATAGGAATGGAGGTGAACAGGAAAGAGGAAAAGGTACAGTTAACATGTACATCTTCAAGGTCTTTGTTGCAAGTTTGTCAGAGAAGCGGTGCTCATTACTTCACACACAAAGGCTTGAGAGCTGGTGGGAGATCTGTTCATGTCTCTTCATCTTATTTCCCTTTTATTTTTTTTTCTCCTTTACTCTTCTTCTACCCTAGACACGTCTGTGGTTGGCACTGCTTGGGTAACTGATGAAACAGAGTACTCCCTGGATGTGGAATGGGAGAACCCGCCTGTGGAGGTTGATTATTACAAACTCAGGTATGGCACTTTACAAGGGCAGGAGGTGGAGGAGGTGACTGTGCCCAAGAGCAGTGACCCCAAGAGCAGATACGACATCACAGGTAAGAAAAGTTTAAATTGCTGATGGAACTTTAACTTAGTATGTGGCCCGATGTCCAGTGCAAAGACTGAGGGGACTATGGGAAAAGAGGGAATTGGTGTCTCTGAGGTTGAAGTCTACTTCTCGGAAGCCTACTTCTCAGTAACTCAGGTGCCACCCAGAGAATACTGGGTACGCTTGAAGCCTCATCCCTGAATTCTTAGACACGATAAACTTCCTGACTGAGCTAGAACCTCTGGCTTTCAGATCCTGCTCCAATATTCTCCTGATGACTGCCTTCTCTCATATTTGCCTGCTTAGAAGATTTCAGTGGGGAATGTGGTCTGAGATGATCTAATCCTGGCTCTGGTGCTTGCTTCTGAAAATGGAGCTGATTGCTAGCAAGGATTCCTTTTTCATGAGTGTGTGTGTGTGTGTGTGTGTGTGTGTGTGTGTGTGTCCATGTGTGCAGATTTAATCTACTGAGTCTGACTTTCCATCCCAAGAATTACTGACAGTTGAGCTGCCGCAGTGGCTGAATAGTCATTGAAAGCCTCAAACTGAGAGAGAGAGAGAGACCCTATAAGAGTGTTTTTCAGTTACTAGAAAGCCACTTGTGACCACAGATCAAATCATGAAGCAAGTGTTGATCTCTACTGCTTTCTTCCCCACAAATGAAGAAAATCTAATCAGCTGTATCTGTCAGCAAAGTGGCCTTACCCTTCTGACTGCACATCTACTGAATGGCAGGCCACTAAATAAAGGAATTCTTTATGGGCCAGTCCTGACCGCATTAGGATCAGCTCTTACCATGCCTTTCAGATGTGTACTCCAAGCAGAAGCTCAGTATCTCATTTGCTCCTGGTCCAAAGGAAACCTGGATGACCTCTGAGACTTCTGGCCTGGGAGTTAGCCATCGTCAGTAATCCATAATGTTATTCCTGCTGGTTCCTTTCTAGGTTTGCAGCCTGGGACTGATTACAAGATCACTGTGATACCCATAAGAGGTGGGCTGGAAGGCAAACCAATTTCCCTGAGTGGCACAACTGGTAAGGGCTCCTTTGGAAGTCTATCTCTCCTCATGATAGTTTTTTTTTGGGGGGGGGGGAATTTTCCTTCGTCCTTAAATAAAAGTTCTGGGTCCCAAGAGAAATAGGGAAGAATAAATTTATGGGTAAACATATTCCTTTTCTGGATAGATGTCCATTTGGGTGGGTATGTGGGTGGGTGGAGGGAGGCCGACTTAGTGTGTTAGTGAAAATTTTCATGGTCACAGCAATCTCCTCTTAATGCTGGGAGTCTTGGAGGAAAAAGATTATCTCTGATAGTTTGGCTAGGATAGCTTTTAATCAGTTGATCATTTCCAAGACTTTTGCTGTCATATAACAGTGGTTCATTGTTGAATATCACTTGCAAAAATTTGCTTGTTCCGTACCAATAATACCTTCATCATGGATAGCCTGGATTTGGGTATAGATGATAATTACAAGTATTTTGTATAGGTGGCAAAGTAGGCCTGTAAGTTGGTAGTGGTAGCTGTTTTCTCAGTCACCATTACTTTTAGTCTGAGATTTTTTCCCCCACGTCTTTGGTATCTTCCTTTTCTTCAGATAACTTCATATAACAATCCCTCAATGTCTTCACAGTTGTGCTGCCTCCATCAGATTTTCTGTATATACATTAGGCCTATCCCAGTGGGTTTCACCATTTTTGCTCTCTTAATGCCATTTCTATCTCTGTTATAAACACATTTGGGACTATGATGTTATAATCCAAATGTGGTTACACTGTCCTCGATTGTGAAAATTGTTTGTTAGTTATCTTTACAGATGTTTTCCATTTTTCTCCTATTTTCTCCTCTGTCCATTTTTTTTTACCTTTAATGCCTCCAAGATTCCTTTGCTTTGTTAGATGTCTTGTCAAGTTTTCTTTAAGCTGTTTTCATCCACCATTGCTTCTCTATCATTTATAAGTTCATCTACCTACAATTGACTCGTGTTCCTTATACCAGAAATTGACAGCAGGGAGGAGAGAGAAATGTTGTTAGAAGAAGAATGAAGACACACACTGCAGGAGTTGCCAAGGTCTTGTCTTGTTTATCCATTAACTAAAGTAACCAAAGTGTCATGGTTTAACTGCTCTAAACATTTCATGTCAACTGAAGTTAAGCAGGAAAATATGGAAAGCAATGGGCCCCAGGCATGGAGGTTGGTACAATTACCATTGGCATCAGTTTTATCATTTGTCATTTCCCACTCCCCATGAGTTCATTCAAGGCTTTTCATAATCTGGCCCCACCATGCCTTTCCAAATTTATCTCCCATTGTTTCCCCATATAATCAGGCTGGTCTTTTCACTGCCCCTTAGACATGACTTGTTTATTCTTGACTCTATTTTTCCTCAAGTTATTCCTCTAGCCTGGAAAGCTTCTTTATCCCAATACTATCTATCCCACAAAGCCTTGCTCATGTTCTGTTTACTCCATGAAGCTGCTCTAACCCCCAGTAATCAGAATTCCCAGGGCATTAACTCCACATTGTCTTTTGTTGTTACTTAACTTTTCAAGTCCCATTTTTGCAATGAAACTGTAGACTCCTCAAGCTGAGGGTCCATGGCTAATTCACCTTTGTACTCCCTCTCTTGCCTAGTGAAGGGCCTAGCTTCCCTATTGCTTCCTAGTGAAGCAGGAGAGGCTTCACTAATATTTGTTCAATTGACTTTTTGTTGAATACGGAGCTGGAGGAAGCTAGATCTCAAAAGCATGGCAAAAATAATTGGATTCAAAACAAACTGGGATTACATTTTTCATCTGCATGACAAAAATAAAGATGAAAATGGATTTGAGAAGAAAGCTGCAAATTCAGTAGAACCATTAATTAATACTAATCCAATTTATTTTCCTTAATATGAAAAGTCAGTTTTCTACAAACTTTTGTCACCCCCTTATGCTCAGACTAGGAGAGAACTAATGACACATTTCAGGTATTTTTCTGTTTGAATCGCTAGTTAAAGCAGGAGGATGAAAGGGAAGCATTGGATTGACAGTTGGCACTCAGCATCCGCCTGTTGAAAAATGAGACCAAGTCTCAAAACTAGGCCAGTCCTCAAAGCAGCAAGTAAAAATGCAGACCAGAATTCCGGTTTGTGAAATTTCTCCCTCAGAGACTTAGAGACAATCAGTTTTTACTAATTGATACAATTTCTTGAGGACTCACATATAGGCTGTTCACATTCATATGATCTCTGACTAAAACCTCCCACAAAACCACCACCAACTACTCAGAAAAAGCTGCCATTTTGAGTTCCTCAGAACTGAAATATGATGGGAAAAAAAATCAGTCCAAGACCACATTTTTTTTTCTTTTTAAACTTTTGGAATCTTTAAACATTTTCTTAGGGACATACTATGACGTTATAGCTCTCCACTGCCAAACAAGAAGCTATAATTCTATCTTAATCTCTGATACACGCCAGAGATACCACTTTGGTTCTCACAAGCCTGCCCTGGCTCTATTGTCAACTTAGATAGTTTTGACAACTCTGGCTTTGGATAGGCTCTAGAATACTTCATTCAGATCATATGGGCTCAGATTCCATTTCAGGCAGATAATCCCCCTGGAGTACCTTAATTCATAGTGCCTAAAACATGTGTCGGAGTTTTCCAATAACTTAGCATAAGGAAGGATGTGAATTAATGAATCCCTTGTCCCAATGACTTACCTGAGTTATATCAGGATTTCAAATCTTTGTCCTTTCTTATACTTTCATGTAGGGAAGGAGGATGATAATGACTTCGACACTAAATCTGTCCTATTCTATTTCTAACATACGAATGGACCATATTTCTTTATTTGGACGAGTCTGTGATTAGATGATACTAGTCTTTCCTCTTGGCCTTCTAGAAAGTCATCAACAAAAATGTACTCTTATCCTTGACCCCTTCCTGCTATTTAAGTAGGATACACCTTATACCAGAATCTCTCTAGTTGAACAGAGAGATGTAGTTAACCTTTGCTTTTTATTTGTGACATCTGTAGGTCAGAGATTGGCAACTTTATTCATTGACAAGGCCTAAGGAATGGCTTTTAAAAGGGCTCCCTTTTACAATCCAAACATTTCAGAGAAGACATTATACTTTAAGCCTTATTAGTTGATAGCTGAATTACTACTTAATACGTTAGGAAGGTTTAGTTCAAGTATCTTAAATCAAGGAGGAATATAGGATAGGTACGTCAGAGGTGAAATGGTGGGGCACCAAGAAGGAAGTCTCGTTTAGAACCCTTCTTAACCATTTCCCACGGCCTCCTTTGATATTATGTGTTATAGGTTGCCAAACCTTGGTTTAGGCTGAAGTAAATGTAGAATCAGGGCAGTTAGGTGGTACAGTGGATAGAGTACCAGACCTGGAATCAGGAAGACTTATCTTCATGAGTTCAAATCTGGCCTGAGACACTTAATAGCTCTATGATTCTGGGTAAGTCACTGTGTGTACCTCAGTGTACCTCAGCTTCCTCTTCTGTAAAATGAGCTGGAGAAGGAAATGGCAAACCACTTTGGTATCTTAGCCAAGAAAACCCCAAATGAGTTCACAAAGAATTGGATATGACTGAAAAAATGACTGAAGTGAAAGTAGTAGAATCTCGTGATATATTAAAATGGCTTATCACACCCTCAAACAAAGAATCCCCCATAGCTAATGAAGTTCTTTCACCTGGACTCAAAAATCCATTTTACAAGTACAGGATGGGGGGCACATGGCTAAATGTTACTGCTAGGTGGTAGAAACAAACAAGGGGAGGTGTTAGTGGGCTAGGATTTCAACATGACTCAACAGTTATATGACAACTAAATACAAAACGCCTCCCCAACTGTTATCCCAGTCTGCATTAAGAAAGGCACAGATAGAGTCCAAGACTAGGGAAGCGATGCTGAGCTATTCTCTGCCCTGGTCAGGTCACAGATAAATCGCTGCGTTCGGTTCTGCGCAACATTTTAGGAAGGACAGTGATAAACTGAAGCATGTCCAAAAGAGGGTGTCTGTGATAGCAGAGAGAACTAGTGTGTCCATAGTGCTGTAAGGTTTGCAAAGCTCTTCATAAATATTATCTGACTTTATTCTCACAACAACCCTGGGAGGTAAGCACATTTTACACATGAAGAGACTGGGGTTGGGAGAGCTTAAGTGATTTGCCCAGGGTCACACAACTAGTAAATGGATGAGGTCAAATTTGAACTCAAGTCTTCCTGACTGCATTTCCAGGTTGAAGGAACTGGGACTGTTTAGTATAGAAAAATGAAAACATGAGTATGTGAAGGAAGGTAGAAGGAATAGGAGAAAGGGGGGCATGTTAGCAGTTTTCAATTATCTTGAGGACTGTTACATGGAAGAGGGATTCATTTTACTTTACTTGGCCTCAGACAGCAAGAGGCAGAAAAATTCTGTATTGGCAGGTTTAGGTTCCATGTAAGAGGGCCGCCTTTCATGTGACCCTTGGAGCATTGCAGTAGGGGCAGCTGTCCAAAATGGCGCTCATGCTTCTTCCTTAAGTCTATAGGAGGGCAGTGTTAATGTTTTAATTATCTAGCAAGAGAGTGTAATAGGTGAGTTTTGTTACCAGGTGGTACTCACCTTGAGCCACCCACAGGTGATACAGTAGATAGGAAGAGATCACCTACAGGTAACGTGGGAGATAGGAACTGCACCAGTAGATATCACAGTCCCCACTCCTGATTGTACAAGCTAAACCTCCTCAAAGAATGCAGTATCTCCTTTGAACAATCAGGGCACCTAGCCTGTGAAGGCCTAGAGTGCTCCCCTTACCACCACTATCCTAGAAGTTAAGTTTCAGAATTTAGCTAGGAGTAAAATAGAATATTGCTCAAAACATTTAAAAAATATGGAATTTATAGCTTTAGAGCCCCAAATCTAAACCTGGATGGCTAGGTGGTACAGTGGATAGAACACCAGGCCTGGAGTCAGGAAGGCTCATCTCCCTGAGTTCAAATCTGGCCTCAGATACTTATTAGCTGTGTGATCCTGGAGAAGTCACTTAACCCTATTTGCCTCAGTTTCCTCATCTGTAAAATGAACTGGAGAAGGAAATGGCAAACCACTCTAGTTTCTTTGCATTGAAAACCCCAAATGGGGGCACAAATAGTCAGACATACTAAAATGACTGGACAACAACACTCTAAAGTTGGACTCTCCTATCTATGGTTACAACCAGCTTCATTCACAAGACTCACACTCAACATCTTTTGACCACACGTTATTAAACATAGGGAGAAGAAAAGAAAAAGGTTGCATTCCCATCTGGAGCTGTCTACCTCTATCTTGCAAAACCTTCTCCTTTGTGCCCTCTTAGTCCTTCAGGTGTGGCTGAAGAGTCTGAACCACATGAACCTATAGATCATAGTGAGGGGAAGATGTGTGTACAGAACCCCCATGCCTGATGTTACACCAAGGGAATACAGGGAAAGAATGTCGAAAGAGAAAAACAGTTCTTTCTCCCTGCTACGTTCATCAACCAACAGACTTCTCAGCAATAGGCATGCGGATGACATTTCATTAGGGTGAGCACCCAGGGAATTTTACTATTGAATACTCGACTATAAAGAACATTATTTTTCATTCAACCAACTATGATTTAACTAAGCTTGATTTTTAAAATAACCAAACAAGTTAAAAATACGTATTTTTCAAAGGGAAACTTTTAATCAAACTTTTCATCTGAAAAACAGAACAATCTTTTCATACTTACTTTCTTGGCTACAAAAATTCCTTTTTTCGATTAGGTCCTGCTTTCCAAGCCCCGAACTTTGACATTAAAAGCCTATGCCAGAGTTTAAGGACTGGTAACCAGAGACAAATCCTTTAGAACAAAAAATGTTAACTTTTTTGCCTTTATTGCTTGCCAACAAGAGGTCGGTCTGGCTCACACCAGCCAAAGTCTCAGGGCCATGCACCACAACAAAGGATCCGGGGGGAACCAAAGGGAGAAAAAGTATCTATTGACTTAGGTGTAGTTGATGAGTCTCTGGGCAAGAACAAGGTTTCCTGGTAGTGGGAACCTCAAAGTTATTTAATTTGCATTTCTCTAATTATTAGAATTTAGAGCTTTTTTTTCATAAGGTTGTCAATAGCTTCGATTTCTTTCTTTGAAGACTGCCTTTTCATACTTTGGACATTTATTTATTAGAGAATGTGCCCAATGGGTTTTCTTTTGTCATTGTGAGGATACCAATGGAGGACATGTGTTGTCCATCAATTATCCCTCATTCTCTCATTTTCTTTTTCACTCATATATTTCTTTGACAACATCTTTTACTCTCCTTCATAATTTCCTCTTCATAATGTGCTGCTGCCTACTCAGAGCCACCATTGTCTTCTAGTGATATATTAATTTTAAATACTTCTGGGGCTGCATTGTTCCATGTCTCACATCCATACAACACTGGTAGAATTTATTGGGATTGTAAAGATGAACCTTTGTTTCAAGGAGAGGTTTGGGGTCATTAAAAGAACAATCTAGCCTGCTCTGCTCCTGTTAAATTTTGGGCCCAGATCGTTATTAATTGGCCCCAATGACTAACCCCAAATGTTATTATCTGTTTAATATAATAACAAGAAATAATACAACTTAATCCTAGTTAATAATTGTATTTTATGAATACATGTGTTTTTCATGCCACAATCAAATAAATACCTATGTGCTATGGAGAGTTTATTCTTTATATGGAGAATTTACTTTCTACATGGAGAGTTTACTTACCATAACTAGATATTTATTTGGGGATGTCAAGTGCCAGGCATTATGGTGAAGACTCAAAGCCTATGGTAGAGAGTAACAGAGGGTACACTTTTTCAAAAAGAGCCGAGCACAATTTTTCCAGCCTTACCCAGGGATAACAAATGCTTTATCCTTATTGTGCCTGGATGTGTAATGCCAAAACAATGCTGAAGACATTGTAGACCTTGTACTTGTATAGAATTACTGCTACTTCGGATTCACAATCAGGCTGAAGGAGGGTTCTGTAAGTAGGCCAGCTCCACATACGATTTAAAAAAAAATCTATTGGCAACTTAGAGTATAAAGCTGTTACTGAATTCAGTTACCATGGTGGCCCAGCTGTCACAAAGCATACCAACAAATGATTAGCTGGAGGACTCGATCGAGAAAGTCAGGTTTTTCTTTCATCTGACTTTTGGTCAGTGAGCTCTAACACTGAATCTCGCTGCAGGCTTTTACTAATCACAGTGCTGCCCTAGTTTGCTCTGGGGAGCTAGGGTCTGGGTTTGCATTTTTTGCCTTTGGGTGTGATGGAGCAATTATTCTCAGGATCTATACTTTACCTCCAATGACAAGAATGAGTAAAAAGACAATTCTAGGGGGCAGCCAGCTTGCAGACTTTCATGTTGTCTTCCTTACTGCTTCCTGTTTGTTGGGTGAGGAGAATGGATGACAAAAACAAAGTTGATGTGATTTAGGCTATTCGGGCAGTTCTTGTGTTAGAGTTGGCCCTTGCTGACATTTTCTATTTTTCAATGAATCATAAATAAGTTAGTGGTAGAACCATCTTGACAGTTTTCTTGGAGGTCAGAATTTAAATTTTTAGCCCCTGAATTACTATTATTTGAGCTGAAGGTAGGAAACAAGTATAAAACAAGTAGCCCAGGGTGAGGCAAGTAGCTAAGTTTCTTTAAGACATAATGAAACATAACTGAAATCTGTGGGGAAAAAGTTATGAGTTTTGTGGTGGGAACACAGGAAATACCTAGGTGGTAGCATCCCCAGTGGCTACCCCCACAACCTGAAATTATAGGTTGGGTCCTTCAGTAGACTACTTTCCCAGTTTCGAAGCACATTTTGAGTCAGAACACATAAGCAAATAGTTCATGAGTCTCCATCTGTGTTTACTTCTTGATAGTCAGATAAAGGAAACAATTAGCTCAAAGCAAAGGCATTAAGGAAATGGTATAGTAAGAAAAGTAACAACAAAACCTATCCCCATAAACCTGGGATACACTCTCCCACATGGACACACAGTCAATGGGAAGAGAAGATACCCAAAGAATTTACAAGTGGAGAAGAACGCTAATAGGAACCCATGTGCCCAAGGGCAACATTCCCTTTCAGTGCTACTCCCTTCCCCCCAATGCCTTTGTGTGATATCCTCAGACTGCTCCTTATGGCATATGATACATCCTCTAGGCCTTTGGAACACAAGCCTTGGTGGAATGCATGCCTTTAACGCGTGGCCATGGTTGCCATTGTTTCCAGCTATGGGCTCGACTGAAACTTTGGTCTAAAATACTGCTATATGCGTTCAGAAAGAAATGATTTTAATTAGAAGCCTATAGTATCCTTTACTTCCACATTTATTTCCTAGTGGCTCAGCACAAGAAACTTTTTCCCTCCTTGAATCCCTAACATTCTAAGATTAGCTCCTTCAATTTATGGTCACCTAATAGAAAAAGTTGAAAGATAAATTATGGTTTAACATGTTAACTCAGGCCTTCTTGCCTGTGGCTGTATGTTGCTTGGCAATGTATAGATTTAGTCCAATCTTTCACCAGGAGAACTTTGGGATACATCCCTTTGTAATGGCACAAGTCTTTCCTAACTTGTCTGTTACTTAAATTCAGATTTTTGTAAGTTGAGTTTCCTTCCAGGCAAGTCACTTAAACTCTCAGCTCTCTAAGCAATTCTTCAAGAATATAGGTTTCAGTGAAAGTGATGACCTGTTTTGGTAGAGGGAGTTCCTCACCAAGGAGTTCAATATACCAGTGAAATTGTATGTCTAGACCCCGTCCCTAACTCTTGAAGAAATGGGGTGTCTTCTTATATTAAAATGAAAGCTGTAAATCTAAAGGTTTTACCTACCATGTGTCTGAGACTTTGGGTTTTTTCTTCTAGACTGATCAGAGGCAAGTCCCAGCTTAAGCCTGTGTTTCGAATGGTAGGAGGCTAGCTCTTTAATGTGTGGAGGAGATCAGAGCAGAAGGTATATGGGGGAGAAGTCTGTCTAGCAATTCCTACAGCTGTTACTCATCTCTGACTTGGCCAGGAATCCCTAGCTACTCAAAGAGTATCCAGCATTTGGATCTGGAATGGAAAATTTGCTTAATCATACCCACAGCTTTTTGATATAATGCTGGGTGGTTTTAGAGTTGCTGAGCTTGCCTCTTCTGGCACTGACCTTTCTCCTTGAAGATTCTGTCATGGAAATACCCTAAATTATCCACCTTTCCACATCTATTTATTGCCAGACACTTATTTCTGGGTATTGGGAAGTGGAAGTATTGCCAAGTGGAGATAGATCTTTTCAGTAGCCGTCTTTAGACTAGAGTGGGGAGGAAAGAAGAGGGAAAAGGAGTATGTTTTCCTTTTCATTTAAGTCAGCTCAGATGGTATTCCCTTCTTTCTTTTCATCCCTTTCACCTTGTGGCTAGATACCCAAAACATACAGGAAGCTTCCCTATTAAGTATAGTTTCTACAGTCATTGGGGGCATGATACAGATCTTGGAATGCAGTTTGAGAAAGGTAGGTTACCACCTACATCATATGGTCATGGTTCACTCTTTAAGACTGTGCCTATTAAGAAAAGATTTAAGACTTGGAGGAAGCTTTGATCTCTATTCCTATTCTTCCTAGCATTCTTGCTTCTGTTTCAAATGTTTCTTATTCATTTCCCCCTCCCCTCAACTTTTTTGGATTCAAGTGTCTCACCCAAAGCATTGGGTATATGCCTACTGCCCCTTAGCACCACTACTGAAGGTGAGAGGTACAGAAGGAGGTTACTATGGTAGAAGCATGATCAGGGGAACCCTCTCATGTGCTTGAGTAAAACAGCTCTCACGTAGCTGTATGTGCACTCTGACCTCCTCCTTTGGTCTCTGGCCCCTTTTTGGAGAACATGTGCCTTCTCAACATGGTGCAGCAAATCCAATCAGAAGTTCCTCCCTTCCCATCCCCAATCTCCCTATCCACACACACATAGTGGGGTCTAGGGAAGAGAAACTGCTATAAGAGAACCTCCTAAACAAAGAGCTATTTCCTCTGTTATTCTTATAACTTGCAAGATGGGCAACTCTTCCTAGATCTGTCACCAGGAGTCTTTGACATAATCCCTTAGTCATGGGAATCAGCCATAAGAAGTGACTGAGAGTCATCTCAGCAAGGCATGTTTTTGATGTTCAGGAAAGGGTCAGAGAACTTTTCCTTCAATGAACCCCACCCTAGCAAACCAAAGGGCTCCCCTGATCATCTTTGATATGCACTATAAAAGATGTTGGAGATCCCATCCTTCTGCATGTAGTTGTGGAGCCTTTACCTAGTGAAGCCACAGATTCTCTGGAGGCTTCCCTGGAGGTTCCCCCAGAGGCTTCCTGGGGCTCCCTATCCCAGTGTGAGTAGTCACTGCAGCACATTTTTTAGGCTGTTGGATCCCTAGAACATCCCCTTTAGATAGCTCTTTAAAATCTGCAAAGAGTTCTCCGTGTATTTTCTCATTTGACCCTTACAACAACCCTGTAGATTAGGTACTATTATTATGCCCATTTTTCAGATGGAGAAACCGAGGCAGAGAAAGGGTAAGTGACTTGCCCAAGGTCACGTAGCTCCTAAGTCTGAGGCAAGAGTTGAGCTCAGGCCTTCCTGACTCCGAGTCCTATGCTGTATCCACTGTGCTACTTAGCTGCCTTTGGCACGCCTGTCTGGGTATGGGACAGTGCTAGGTACCTTGTGAAAGGAGTTAAACAAATGAGAGAAAGGAAAAGCATACACAGGCCTCCTGCAAGGTTTCAAATAAGGACAGAAATGACAAGACAATGAATATTTTTGTGCTAGCCCTCCTCACCCACAGCCCCTCAAATGCCTCCAGTGCTAACTTTCGTCATTCAGATATTTTTTTTGGAAGGAATTGACAGTCCCACCAATGTGGTGACTGATCGAGTGACGGAGGATACAGCTTCTGTCTCCTGGGATCCTGTCCAGGCCCTCATAGATAGGTATGTGGTGCGCTACACTTCCGCCAACGGAGAGGTGAAGATGATGCCTGTGGGGAAGGATAAGAGCAGCACCGTTCTGACGGGCTTGAGTCCAGGCATGGAGTATACCGTCCATGTGTGGGCTGAGAAGGGGAGCCAAGAGAGTAAGAAAGCCAACACCAAGGCCTTAACAGGTAAGAACAATAGCTGACGTGTTTATGGTGACTTTAAGATTTGCAAGGTGCTTTTATGGTCCTTATTTCACTCCATCCTCTCGATAATCCCATGAGGTACAGGCATTTTTAGGCCCACTTTACAGAAGAGGAAACAGGCCTAGAGGAGTTATTTGCCCACGGTTACACAGTTTTGGAAGTGGTACTGAATCCCATGGCTCAAGATCTCATGTTTAGAGAACTACATTACACTGACTCGCACAAGGAGAGAAGGAAAATAAAAACTGAGAAACTCCCTCAGGGAGAAGAGTGGTCTTTCATCAGGAGACTGGTGCCCAGTTTTAACAGCTGGGGTGTCAAAATATTCAGAGAAACAAACGTGATTTCTTTTCATAATTGAATCTTGCCTTTTTTAGCCTCAAATAAGCTTTAGCACATATGTAGTTGTTTTTTTCCACCTCCATATTGTAGGTCACACTTAATTGGACTGCAAGTTCATGCAGCATTTTCCTAGAATTAGCTGACACTTTCTAATTTTCATTTCTGGACATGAAAGCTTGAAACATTTGGCTGACAAAAGAATTGAAAGCTTATCTTTGTTTGCAGTGACTGGTGGGTACTATGCATATAATGTAGGCCTTTTTCAGAAAATAAGGGGATGGTTGGCATTCCAGTGTGACAGAAACAAATGTACTGAATATGCCTTTAAGCTTTCATAAATCCTACCCGCTTCCATCCTTCCTATAGACATTTAGTCAACTGTGAGGCCCACGGACACCACAGGACTTCACTCTGGAGCGGCAATGTAATTCTTTTCTCTGTTCAATCTTCCACTCTGGTTGGCGCTATCCATTAATCCAGGGCAGCCTGCTTAGGGAGACCACCTATGTTTCCAAAGATAAAAAGAAATTGTCTTCTTGATGGGTGGTTGCTGAAAATAGGTTCATTTGTAGTTAATACACTTCTTTCTGCCATCAACATAAATTGTAAGCTCAGTGTTTGAGTTTGAATAGGAATTCACATTTGGCATGACAAACAAGTGCTGTGTGGCTACCATCTAGGCAGAACCTACTGCACAGAGAAGTCTTTTAATACGGACTTGCCTAGTTCTCCCTTTTGACTGATTTGCTTCTTTTTTATGCTCTAGGGTTCTATCCAAGGCTCTACTCAAGTGTTTCCTCTTGTAAGAGGCCTTTCCTAATGGCTTCCAATTGTTTGTGGTTCCCCCTCCAAATATTTGATCACAACTATCTTCATATTGCCTGACAATGAATAGCATACCTATTGTCCTAGTCTAGGCGAATTAATTTTGTAGAGGCTTATAACCAAATGGTTAGCCAACAGACAATGATTTTTTTAGCCACAAAAACTCACTAAGACTGTGTGCTAAGGCCTGGAGGAGATGCAATCTGTACTGGTGGCAGGATTACCCATGCTAGTGAAATTATGACTCGTTGAATTAAAATGTCTTTGAAGTTCAAAGAACAGGAATAAAAATAGTATATAACGTGAAAATAAGGAGTAGAGGAAACTGGGGATTAATTGAAACTTTTTCAGAAGATAATTTGAGGACAGAATTCTAGCAGTTAAAATGGAATGTTGACTTTATCTAAAAGACCTACATCTGATTATAGGATATTAACTCCCACTGGAATTTCAGACCACTGGGTTAAAGGCTTAAACCACCACAACTCTTGGCGTGTAATTAAAGTGAATATATCCTGGGTTTTTCTGGAATGGTCCTTGTTTTATGAAAGAAAGTACTTCTAATGAGGTTTTGGAAAAAAAACACATGTCCTGGTTTTTGTGAGGCTATCTTTTGTCTGGCCACGTGTCCTGATTTTAGGTTAGAAAAATTCAGCATTTGCTGTGTAGCAAAATGGACTTGGACATTTTTTTTTGTCAGATGATCCTTATTTGTGTATACTCTGGCCTTTCAGGATTATAAACATTAAACTTCTCTTCCCGGATATTTATCTTAAAGAAATTGACAGCCCAACCAATCTGGTAACAGAACGTGTAACTGAGGATACAGCCACCATCTCCTGGGACCCAGTTCAGGCCGTCATAGACAGGTACCTGGTGAGCTATACTTCTGTTGATGGAGAGACTAAGGAGATGCCAGTGGAGAAAGACAGGACCACCACTCTACTGACTGGCTTGAGGCCGGGTATGGATTATACTGTCTATGTCTGGGCTGAGAAAGGGGACCAAGAGAGCAAGAAAGCCAACACCAAAGCCCCAACAGGTAACAGAAGGAAATGTACCATTACTAGCTCACATTAGCTAACACGTTTCTGCCCATGATGTGTTTAAAAAAATTTCTTTTTACAAAAAGCTATGGCCAATGAGTATTATTATCCAAATTTAAAAACAAGCAAACTGAGGCTAAGAGGTAAAATAATTTGTCCAGTATCACAAAACCGTTAAGTGACAGACATATTCTATACCCATGTTCTCTAAGTGCAAATCCAGTGGTCTTTTCACTACTCTTGGCTGTCAATGAGAGCAAATACTCCTTGCCCCCACCATTTTCTCATTGATAGGTGGCCACCTGGTGGCCAATTTTAAGATTATTGCTGTCTGGTCCTTGTGATAGCAAGTTGGAATAACCTATTATTTAAAAGTATTAAAAGATCTGAGAGAAACAGCAAGATGGAGCTCGGGTTACACCACTGGCCACAATGTTAGGTTCAAATGGCCTCTAAGTTGGTTTATATGAATGGATGGCATTTTGTATTAATAATCCCCCTTTAGAAGACTAGTTAAACTTTTACTAAGTTTTGCTTACTGAAACATGTACCATTTCTACGATCCTTACAAAAAGAAAGTAATGATCTCCACAAAGAAGTCCTATATGAAATCAATTAGTAAGTCAATTAATAAGCATTTTTTAAGCACCTATTATGTGCCAAGCTCTGGCCTCAAACACTCACTAGCTGTGTGACTCCGAGCAAGTCACTTAACTCTGTTTCCCTCAGTTTCCTCATCTGTAAAAAGAGCTGGAGAAGGAAATGGAAAACCACTCCAGTATCTTTGCCAAGAAAACCCCGAAAGGGGTAGACATGACTGAAAAATGTGCCATGCACTGTACTAGGGTCAGGGAATACAAATACAGTGAACGGAATAATCCCTCTGCTCAAGGAGCTTACGTTCTGATGGTGGAGACATTAAATGCGTATGAGTAAATGCATAATAAATATGATGAGAATAAATATGAATGAATACAAGGTAGTTAAATATAAGGTAGTTTGGGAGGAGAACAGTAGCAGTTGGTTGAGGGGGGTGGTCAAGAAAAGCTTCTTGTAGAAGGTGGTACTGTTTGCCTCAGTGTTCTCATCTATAAAATGGGGATAATAATAGCACCCACTTCCCGAGGTTGTTGTGCGGAACAAATGAACTAATAATTGTAAAGCACAGCGTTTGGCACCTAAAGCTCCATATAAATATTGGCTGTCATTATTATCTTGAAGAGAGAGAGGAATTCCATGATGTAGAGGTAAGAAGGGAGTATATTTCAGACACGGAGACAGGGGGAACCACATATAGTATATATGGTGGGATTGCAGGATGAGGGAGGGGGAATAATGTCCAAAGAGACTGAACACAGACGTTGGGGCTAGGTTGTGATGGTGTTTAAGTAAGAAATATGTGCCCCGGATGGTATGGGAGAGATCAATTTTAAAAAAAAAATTTTTTTATTTGTTTTTTTTTTGGAGGGGGGAAGGCAGGGCAATTTGGGGTTAAGTGACTTACCCAAGGTCACATGGCTAGTAAGTGTGCCAAGTGTCTGAGGCCAAACTTGAACTCAGGTCCTCCCAACTCCAGGGCTGGTGCTCTACTCACTGTGCCACCTAGGTGCCCCTGGGAGAGATCAATTTAACCAGTGGTTTTGCTGGATGGAAAGGTTACTCTGGAGAAGCTGTTCTGCCCATGTTTTGGGGAGCTATAAATCCAGGAAGTACGCTTTTGTTCCTTAGCTCCCTTTCCCCACTCTCAGGCCATGAAAGCAATAACTTCGCTGACTGATGAGTGTTTTGTTGATAAGCTCCCTTCCAGCTCTCACGTCCTATGATTCTTAAGTCCTATATTTCTGGAAGCTTGCCATCTTTATCCCACACTCATAAGGATGCATTGGTGGCAGCGGCTAATTTGGTACCAACGCTTAGCCTTCTCCAAACTTTCTTCTTAAAGAAATTGATGACCCCAAGAACCTGGTAACTGATCGGGTGACAGAGGACACAGCCACTATATCCTGGGACCCAGTCCAGGCCGTCATAGACAAGTACGTGGTGCGCTACACCTCAGCTGATGGAGAGACCAAGGAGGTGCCAGTTGGGAAGGACAAGACCACCACCATCCTGACGGGCCTGAGGCCAGGCATGGATTACACTGTTCATGTCTGGGCTGTGAAGGGAGACCGGGAGAGCAAGAAAGCCAACACCAAAGCCCCAACAGGTAACCAAAACATCATTACGAATAACGGTTCACTTGTTATATTCGCTTTAGAGTTCAGTGTTTTCTTGATAACAATCCTGTGAGGTAGGTATGCAAGTGTTATTATCTTTGTTTTACAGGAGAGGCAATTAAGGCACACAGTGATTAAATAATTTTCTAAGGACCAAATTCTACTAAGTAGCAATCTAATGATTTCAATTATAGTTTTGGCATGATGGGTGAAGCCTTGCACCCGAGCAAGTCACTTAACCTGTTTCCTCAGTTTCCTCATCTGTAAAATGTTGATAATAACACCTACCTCCCAGGGTTGTTGTGGGGGATAGAATGAGATAATATTCACACAGTGCTTTGCAAACTCTAAAGCACCATATAAATACAGCTTTTATCATCGTTGTTCTTATTAACTCGTGTCCTCTGGCTCCAAATTCAGCACTATTCTATGACGCTGAGAGAGAAAACATAAAATGGATTTTTTTATTCAGAAATACCTAGCTGATGTTAAATTAATTGTAAGGTTGTTGCTGTCTTAGAAGACTTACCAATAGGATGGTCATGTGGTATAGGGTAGGAAAGATGGTGTTGGACCTAAAACCTGTTAGAACAAGGGATCAGATCAGATCACTCTTTCTCCCACTGAGGGGGTCCAGTTCTAGACTCACAAGGACTATATTAACTATGGAGGAAGGCTAGATTCTAAAGGGAGGCTCTTCTGGCCCCCAGTTTTTTATGCCACTACCCAGAGCCCCAGGGAAAAATCGTCTAAGGCTTATATAGGACTCATATCTAGGGTTTGTCTCAAGGGGATAATTAGGGTTCCTTCTAGAAAGATACTCAATGTACTACTTATATATCAGGTATAGGACAGCTATTTATTGCTCTTACCACAAGAGAAGTATGTAATACATAGAAGATTCCAAAGTAGGCATTGACAAAGACTTAAAATGAAACTATTATTATACTTGCCTGGAGATTGGTACTTAAAATATCAAAACAAGAAAGATTTTGAGGGACCCTCCTACCATTGTGAAGTTTCCCCTGGAGCCTACATTTTGAGGAAATGCCTAACCCAGCCAAACTCATACCTTTACTTCTTTCCTGGTTCTGCTCCTGACTTTCAGGACTTCTTCCCTACCCTGCCCCCTTTTAATCCCCTTTCGTATGTTGTCATCCCCCATTAGAATGTAGACTGAGGGTAGGGACTGTGTTTCTTTTTTTGCTTCTGTTATGCTTAGTACTGCGCCTGGCACACAGTAGATGCTTAATAAATGCTTGCCAACAAGCCAAGGACAGTCATTTCATTCCCACTTTGTTTCTGTACTGAGCTACACCCTCAAGGTCCACATTTCTAGTGAGACAGGGCTCCTTCTCTTGGTTGTGGTCACCTCTTCAGAGAGAAGAGTCAAAGCCGTAAGAACCACCTCCTGCTGCAGTTCACCTGGGCTTCTTAATGACTTCAGACCCCTTAGTCCACAAGAGAGCCCCCAGGCCTGGGAATGTCCATTTCAGGATTGCCGTTTGGGTATCTGTGCTCAGAGAAACAAAACCAAAATGCATCAGAGACAGCTAGAAGGTCTCAGGCTCACCTAGACAGCTCATGTTCTTGTTGCTATGCATGTGCACCTACTAACGCTGCCAGATATGGGGAAGGGAGGCAAAATTCCTCCCCTTCTTCCTCTCCTTTCTCTTCCCTTCCCTGCCCTAGTCAGCAGAGGAGTCTAAGCAAGAGCTCCCAGAATTCCAGGCCATACCTTGACGAGGGAGGAAGAAGAGGGTGAAAGTGGATGTTGCCTCTCCCTTTAAATTGTACTAAGTGGGCAAACCTCGCTGCTCAGTGGCCAGTACAGGGGGAGGCACATAGGGACCAGTCAGAAACCTCTGGTTTTGAATTTTCTTTAGCAAGGGGTCTGACCATCAGAAGGACCAGTGAGCATGCTCCATATGCTCTACACTGGGAGGTCAGTGGTACTCCTCTGATTCCCCCCATTATTACAGGTATATTGGAAAAAATGCTAGATTTAGAGTCAGACAACTTTGCTTCAAAGTCCAGTTCTGCTAATTACTACCCATATCACCCTGGGCAAGTCATTTAACATCTTAGCACCTCAATTTCCTCCCATGCAAAATGAGAAATTAGTACTAGAGGTTCCACAAGGTGCCACTGAATCCTAAGTCATATCATGCCATGATTCCGGTCTGTGGTGTCAAGGTAATGTGGCCTGAAAGTGGAATAAATTGTGTGTACATATATGTGTGTGCGGTGGGGGGGGAGGGAGAAAGACAGAGAGACAGAGAGAGAGACAGAGACAGAGAGCGAGAGAAGAGACGGAGACAGAGACAGAGACAGAGACAGAGAGATAGGGAGAGAGAGAGCTAGAGAGAGAGATTTCATATTGACAGTGGACCTTTAAGGAATTTGTCC
Organism: Phalanger gymnotis; assembly: GCA_028646595.1. Lineage (NCBI taxonomy): Eukaryota > Metazoa > Chordata > Mammalia > Diprotodontia > Phalangeridae > Phalanger > Phalanger gymnotis. Next base: position 282,820,626 of record CM053626.1, on the reverse strand, counting down.
AATTTTTCCTAGAGTCCAGGTATTGAGCTATTTGTAATACAATTTCCTGGAGTCTTACTAAAAAATACACTGGCTCTTCAGAAAAGAAGCCCTAAGTGAAATAATAAATGAATGACTTGGAGATCCTACTGAAAGTCAGTCTAATCAGTGGTTTTGTTTGGTGGCTTCAAATGCTGCTCCGAAGAGAGATCCAGTTCTCCCAAATCTGAGAAGTTGCAAGTTCAGAAATGGCCCAAAGAAACAGATTTACAGTAATAGACCATAAGGAATGGGAACTAGGTACTTCCAGTCCCGTGGAATCCCCCAGGTGGCTATGAGGGGGATAGCTTTGTTATTATTGGGGGGGGGGGGGCTGATGATGATTCTGGAAACTCTCCACCTCCACCTATTCTGGTACAAATGGGTTGGGACAATAGTCAACTTGGTGCCAACGCTTATCCTTCTCCAAACTTTCTTCTTGAAGAAATCGATGACCCTAAGAACCTGATAACTAATCAGGTGACAGAAGACACAGCCACTATATCCTGGGACCCAGTCCAGGCTGTCATAGACAAGTACATGGTGCGCTACACCTCAGCTGATGGAGAGACCAAGGAGATGCCAGTCAGGAAGGACAAGACCACCACTATCCTGACAGGCCTGAGGCCAGGCATGGATTACACTGTTCATGTCTGGGCTGTGAAGGGAGGCCGGGAGAGCAAGAAGGCCAACACCAAAGCCCCAACAGGTAACAGTTCTCATCTTTATGCTGCCTTGATGGTTCACAGAGGGCTTTCTGGACAACAGTCCTGTCAGGCAGGTAATGCAAACATGATGATCTCTGTTTCATAGAAAGTGCAGCTGAGGAGTAGGAGGTAAGCCGCATTCCAGGAAGCAGCAAATCAAGCCTTGAATTCAGGTTTTTTAACTTCACATCCAGTGGTCTCTGCATTGGGCTGCCTAGGGAGAGAAGAGAAATTTGTCCTCGTTGTTGTTTGCGGGTTTATTTGTGATATACCTGGGCATTCCTCATTATGTAATTGTTCTATCATGAAACCAATCTAAAATTCCTCTGTAGCTGTTAGTAATTAACCTTAATTCTTGATTCTTTTTGAGATTTGGCATCTTATTCTTTCTTCAGAAGTCATCTTTTCATGTATAGGGTAAGACTAGACTAAAACACCAACTGGATTGAACTTGAGGGGTCATCTAGTCTAGTTCCCTCTAGGGAAACTGAGACTCAGAGAAGGTCAGTGACTGCCCAGTGTCAAACGTGGTAAGTACAAGACCCGGATTCAAACTCAAGCTCTTTGACTACAAATTCAGTGCTCTTTCCATTGGACCACACTGTTCCTCTCTATTTTTGACTTTATTTAGAAGCTGAATATAATGGAAAATGTACTGGAAATGGAGCCAGAATTTAGGTTGTGAACTCCTTGAGAGCAGGAACAATCTTATGCCTTTATGGTCAGTGCCTGTCACATAGTAGGTGCAAGATAAATGTATGTGGTCTGACTGACAGAAGGCCTGGGTTCTAGTCTGGGCTCTGCTGCTCTGTGGGAGTAATGTCACCCCTCCCAGTCTCCATGTACTATTTCATAGAACAGGAAGACTGTATTAGTTTACCTTTGAAGTCCTTTCTCAACTCTCAAAGTTTACTCCTGTCTCTACTTTCATGAACAATTTAAGTTTTCCTAGTCAGGCTGTCTATACTCCCTCCTCTAATTAAGAACTGCTTTGAGAAATGGTGTGATAGATCTTACAAATAGCTGCTCTCAGAATCAGGAAATCAAGGCAACAAGCATTTATTAAGCATCTACACATGCACCAGGCATTGGGTTTAGTGCTGATGATACAAAAAAAAAAGACAAAAAACAGTAATTGGCTTAAATAAGCTCATAATTTAATTGGGGAAGGGGGGAGCAACATGCAAATAACTATGCACAAATGAGATATGCTGTATACAGAAACACTGGAGATCATTTCAGAGAGAAGACTCTACCATTGAAGAGGACCAGGAAAGACTTCTTGCAGAAAATGAGATTTTAGGAGACAGAGAGAGGCGAGCAGGGAGGCAATTCTGGGCATAGGGGCAACTAAATCACCAGAGTTCAGAGGTGGAATGTCATGTGTGAGTGATAGCAAGGAGGCCAAAGCTGCTGGATCATGGAATAAGATACAAGAAGACTGCAGCAGTTGAAGAGGCCAGGCCAGGAAGGTCTTTAAATATTAAACAGAAGATTTTATATTTGCTCCCAGAGGTTATAGGGAGGCATTGGAGTTTATTGCATAGGAGACTGAAGACCTGCCTCTGATGCATCTTTTATAGGAAGCCTTCCTCAACCCCTCTTAATTCTAGTGCCTTCCCACGGTTAATTATTTCCTATTTATCTTGACTGTAGCTTGTTTGTAAATATTTGTTTACATGTTATGTTCCCCATTAGATTGTGAGTTCCTTGGGGGCAGAGACTGTCTTTTGCCTCTTTTTGTATCATCAGTGTTTAACACAGTGCCAGGCACGTAATAGGTGCCTAATAAATGTTGATTGAGTACATATGCTGAGAGACCCTGGGTAAATCATTTAATTTATTGCTTCAGACAAATCTCTGGGACTATAAATTACTGCATAGGTGGTGACCTACATTAGTAGAGGAAATTTCCCTACCAGCAGCTTCTTATATCAATAAGATTCACAGGTCTGTTTTTTAAAAATTAATTTATTAATTAAAATTTTTTTTATTAATTAAAATTTTTTTTATTATTTTATTTAAAATATTTATTTATATATTTTATTCTAAAATTATGGCATCATATAAAGGTCAGCTTTGACAGGAAGGTAGATCAGTCAAAGTCAAAGAGTGCCCTTAGATAAAGGTGCCACTTTTACAAGCTTTTCAAATGATTCTTCCATATCGGGGGGCAGAAGAGACACACCTGTCAGTGGCAGATTTGCAAGCTGATGTCAATCAGGAGCATCAAAATCCTCATTCAGGAGGAATTGGAAACATACCAGCAGCTTCTTATATCAATGAAATTCACAGGTCTGGTTTTTTTTTTTAATTGCTTTATTAGTTAAAGAATTCTTTTTTACTATTTTATTTAAATATTTTATTTTAAAATTATAGCATCATATAAAGGTTGGGTTTGACAGGAGGGTAGATCAGTCAAAGTCAAAGAGTAACTTAGGCAAAGGTGCCACTTTTTGGGGTTCAGAAGAGACACACCAATTAGGGTCAGGTTTGCAAGCCAATGTCAGTCAGGACCATCAAAGTCCTCATTCAAGAGAAAGTGGAAATCTCTGGGTATCAGGGTAATTGGGAGATCTATTGCACCCAAGCTCTTCTCATTGAGCTGATCATATGACCTACCCCCTTGGTGGGGTATGTACCTTGCTAAACCTAGCTGAGGCAACGAGGAGATACAATGGACAGAGTACTCAACCTGGAGTCAAAAAGATCTGAGTTCAAATCCAAGCTCAGACATTTACTCACTTTGTGACCCTGGGCAAGTCACTTAAGCTCTGCCTGCCTCAGTTTTATCAACTGCAGAGTGGATAGCATAGTATTAGCACCTACCTCTCAGGCTTGTTTTGAGGGTAGAAACAGATAAAATTTGCAAGATAGTTTATAAACTTTAAAATGCTATATAAATGCTAGTCATTAAGTAGTGTATTCCAAAAGTATCTCCTGGTTGGTTCGCAGGTATCCCTGTGACTTAGAGGAAAGTTGTAATGGGGTAATGGAGCTGACCGCCTATGCTGGCCTCTTGTTGAGGGTCACAGGTTTGATTTTTTGGGATGACAAAGCAATTTCTTAGTGGAGCTCCTGACCATAGGTTATACCAGAGAGGATTATGGTAAATGGTTAGTAAGTTGGTCATTCTATAGACTCTTGGGTCAGAAGAGAGCCAGCTTTTAGCCTCTATTCTAGGTGGGCCTCTTTGTTGGTTTACATGTTGCACATATGGAATGTGCTGATCAAAGCATGACATACCAAATCATTCCTGCTAAGCAATAATGTGTTACCTTACTGTTCATTTATCTGCATTAGTGGATATCATTTGTAAAGGTAGTTGAAGTAACTGCATCAGCCATACCATGGTCTAGTGCAGTGACCCTCTGGAGATATAACCTAAGTAACTTCCCTGGTAATAAAAAGAGAATTAGAAAGACTCATCGATTGTTTACCAGCACAAAGGCAAAATGCAGCATCAATAGATGTGTTTGTCTAATTGGAAAACTTCTTGGGAGCAATGAAGTCAATGCTCGGGGAGACTAGAGCTTATTCTGTCATGTGGAGAAAGAATTATAATTTGAGAGATTACTATACTCATTTCTCTCCTTTGCATCCAGAAATGTTCTAGTAATGCACATTCCCAGGAAGGGAGAAATCTTTTATTCTTCATGCCTTAATTCATTCCTTGGGTCTTGGCTGATTTTTAGAAATTATGATCTACAGTGCCTTTAAGCATAAAATTGTATAGTTTCCCTGTTTGTTTCTTGACTGTATCTGTTTTTACTGTTATCTGTCTAAATTCATGATTGCTACTCCTGCTGCTTCGGATCCAGTAAAGTTATAATAAATCCTACTCCAACCCTTCATTTTAACAGTAAGAATCTTCTTTGTTTTCTTGCATATAGTAAATTATTAGACTTTGGCTTCTAATTCATCCTGCCACCCTCCTCCTTATTTTATGGATAGATTTATCCTATTAACATTCATAGTGGTGATTAAGTTTTATTTTCTCTCTATCAAATGTTACTATAACATTTTTTTTTGTTTTCCCTGCTCCCCTCCAGCCCATTTAAAAGAAAGAAATCTGTATTTTGAGCTTTCGCTGTTGTTTAGTCACATCCAGCCATTCATAACCCCATTTGAGGTTTTCTTGGCAAAGATACTGGAGTAGTTTGCTTGTTCCTTCTCTAGCTCATTTTACAGATGAGGAAACTGAGGCAAACAGGGTAAAGTGACTTGCCTAGGATCACACAGCTAGTGTTTGAGGTCACATTTGAACTCAGGAAGATGAGTCTTCCTGACTCCAGGCTCAGCACTCTATCCGTTGTACCATCTAGCTGCTGCAAGGTACACAAATTCTGTATTGCTTGGAATAATCTGATCATAGGCTTCTCTCTTTACTCTTCCTTCTTGGCCTACACTTCAATCACAAATGGGTCTTGCATTTTTTTTCCTTTTATTTTATAATCTTCCCATTTTAGTAGCAACCCCCTTGATTGCACCCCCTGACTCATGTACCTTTGTTCCCCCTTATTTCATCCTAATTCCCTGCTTATTTTGTTCTACTTCTATCTCTGTAATTGATACATTAAAAAAAATTACCTTCCCTTTCCTAGTCCAGATAAAGTAACACGTAACATTCACAAAATCTCCTGCTACTCTGTGATTCCTTCTGATCTTTTGTTTTCTTCTTGGAATTTTAAACTGTTCGCCTTCCTTTTTTTTCTTTCCAGAATGTTGGACCCATTCACAGCTCCCCTTTCAGGACATTAATATGCCTGTTTACCCTCAACCCCTCCAACAATTGTCGTTTTCCTTTTTTATCATCTGATGGGTGTGAGGTAGAAATTCAGAGTTGCTTTAATTTGCATCTTTCTAAAAATAATTTGGAGCATTTTTTCATATGATGTTGATAGCTTGGATTTCTTTCCTTTGAAAGCCGTTTTTTATACCATTTGATTATTTATCTAATGAGAAATAGCTCTAATTCTTCTGTTTGTATTAGTTCCTTGTATATCTTGGTTATTAGACTTTTATTGCAGAAACTCGATACAAAGATTTTTTCCCCTCCAGTTAACGGTTTCTCTTCTAATTTTAATCACATTGGATTTTTTTTTGTACAAAACTTTAAAAATTTTATGTAATAGAAATTGTCTATTTCCTTTGATTCTCTTTATCCCTTAGTTGATCACAAACTCTTTCGCTATCTATAGTTGTAAGGGAATTTTCTTCTTTGTTTCTCTAATTTGTTTATGATGTAATAAATCATGCCTAAGTCACATGTCTATTTGAAGCTTATCTTAGTAGTGAGGGTCTTTGGATTTATGGACCGCTATGCTACTACATTTATTTGCTTCTGTATACTGTCGATTCCACCAATCAGCACTCTGTTTTCTAGCCAATACTAAATAGTTTTGATGATTACTGCTTTTCTGGTACTGCTGATGCTGATATCCAGTTTGCAATGATACAAAGCTGAAATAGAGAGTTTATACCCTGGATAATAGAGTCATAGGCTACAATATCAGGCTAAAATCTAACAAGAAAATTTGATAAAGGTAAAAGATCTTACAGTTAGGTTTAAAAAAACCACCAGGGGCAGCTAGATGGAGCACCAGCCCTGGAGTCAGGAGGACCTGATTTCAAATCCAGCCTCAGACATGTGACACATTTACTAGCTGTGTGACTTTGGGCAAGTCACTTAATCCCAATTGCCCTGCCTTCCCACCTCCAAAACAAACAAAAAAAACCACCCAAACTTCACCGTATAAGACTGAGGAGGCCTGGCCAAACAGCCTTTTATCTGAAAAGGATGGTTTTAGTGGCATACAAAGTCATTTAGTTATTAGCTTGTCATGGTAGCCATGAAAGTTAATAAAGTATTACGGTGCCTTAAAAGAGGTATAATATTCAAAACCAGGAAGATAATAGGAGGTGGGGAACAAGAATTTAAGTGTCTGTCATGTTCTAGGTACATGACAAATATTTGATTCTCGTAACAACCCTGGGAGATAGGTGCTATTATTATCCTCATCTTACAGTATATTTGTATATAACATACAGTTGAGGAAATAGGCAAACAGAGGTTAAGAGGGTCACAGGGTCACACAGCTAGTAAGTGTCTGAGGCTGGACTGAACTCAGATCTTTCAGACTTTAGGCCCAATGGTCTATTCTAGCTGATAGTCCCATTGTATTTTGTTCTGAGGAAACTCCTTGTAGAGTACTGTTTTAGTTGTGAGGGCTATTTTGATAAACTCTAGCATGTCTGGAAGAAGGCAGCCAGGATGGAAGGAGCTGAGAAGATTTAAATTAAAAAAAAAAAAAGACAAAGCTACCATAGCTGTCTTTATGTATTTGAAGGACTGTCATGTGGGAAAGAGATTAGTCTTGTTCTGCATGGGCCCAGAAGGCAAAACAAGGAGAAACTGGCTTAAGTTGTAAAGGAGCAATTTTAATCTTGTTTTTAGGAAATTTCCTAACAATTAGGGCTATCGAAGAGTGAAATGGGTTGCCTGAAATAGGCTGCTGCAGGAGGTAGCTGCTCCCCTTCAGGGGAATACTCAAGCAAAGGTCGGATGACCATCTATTGGTTATGTTATAGATGAGTTTCTTGTTCAGATGTGGATGAGATTAGATGCCTTCAAACTCTGAGATTCTGAGCTGCTAGGAACTCTGGAGCTTGACCATCCAACTGGAGATGAACCTAGGTTTTCTCTCTGGTCGTATCCTTTGGATTTTGTGGATCTTATAGTTTACTCTCTGATTCTGGTACTTGTGAACAATTTTCTTTTATATCTTCCTGAAATACTGCATTCACGATTTTTGTTTCATCATAGTTTTCTGGAACACAAGTGATTTTAAAATTCTCTCTCCAAGCTTTGTCTTCCAGGTTGGTTATGTAGTGGCCTAATGTTTTCTTTTCTGATTTTGCTATCTTTTGACTTTGTTCTAATAATTCTTGTTGTATTATTGAGTTTTTGAGTTCTGTTGCCTCCATTCTCTTTATCTGGTTGTCCTGTCCCCTCTTTGCTTTATTTAAAGCTATAAATTCTATTCTTAAAAATTTTCACCGAGTTCTAATTTCACATTTCCTTTTTCTCCTTCATTTATTTATATTATTATTAGGTCTTCTATGCACCCTCAGATTTTTTATGGTCATTCCATTCTTTTTTCCCCCTTCTAGGTATAGTAAATATAGCTTTATTCTTTGAAAAATTTTCCTTGCATTATCTTAACCCATATTATGTCTTTGCTTCCTCAATTCTAAAATATCTGTCCTGGTTTTTCCATGAGAATTTCCTTCTATTCAACATTTTAATTGTTCTTTAGGTTTATTTGGCACATTTCTAGCTATTTTTAAGGTGAGGAGGAAGAACTAGGCTTATATACGATCTCTCAGCCATCTTGCTGGAAATTCATAATTTGTTTATTCAGGTGTTCTCAGTTGGCCTTAAATAATAAGACTACTTCTGTTGTAGAAGAGTTGTTGCTCAGGTGATCCACTCTTGTCTCTCTTTGAGAAGTTATCTATATCCAGGGAGGTCTGAAAGAATGAACTTAGAATAGACCCTGGAAATGGGGAACAGGAACCACCTGTTCCATGGACTTCCTCAGGTGGCAATGAAAGGAATGGCCTGCTAATTGTGCAGAAGATGGCTATGATGAGAGTCCTAGAGGCTTGCCATCTCCACCAATACTCATAAAGATTGTTTGGTGCTGATGACTAAATTGATATCAATGCTAATCTTTTCCCAAACATTCTTCTTAAAGAAATTGATGATCTGAAGAACCTAATAACCGATCAGGTGACAGAGGACACAGCCACTATATCCTGGGACCCAGTCCAAGCCGTCATAGACAAGTATATGGTGCGTTACATCTCAGCTGATGGAGAGACCAAGGAGATACCAGTGGAGAAGGACAAGACCGCCACCATCCTGACAGGCCTGAGGCCAGGCATGGAGTATACTGTTCATGTCTGGGCTGTGAAAGGAGACCAGGAGAGCAAGAAAGTCAACACCAAAGCCCCAACAGGTGGTCGATTATGATAAGATGAAAACATAAGAGATTACAAAGTAGACCTATAGGGGAATAAAAGGGAACAAGCATTTATTAAACACCTACTATGTGCTATGCGCTGTCCTAAGCACTTTATAGTATCTTATGGGATCCTCCTAACAACCTTGGGAGATTAGTGCTATATTTAACCACATTTTACAGTTGAAGAAACAAGCTTGGAGAGGTTAAGAGACTTGCGCAGGGTCACGTAACTAATAAGAGTCTAAGGCCAATTTGAACTGAGGGCTTCTGGACTCTAGGCGCTGTTCCCTATCCACCTAGCTGCCTCCTAGCTGGTTTATCCAAGCCTTTTTCCTTCCTTTGACAGTGGTACAGAATGATATTGTATGAGTAAGAGGGCCAATGTTCCTTTTTCCTTCATTACACATAGCCTACAATTCTAATTCCCTTTAATAACTTCTTTTAAATTAGGACTTTTGTATAAGTAAGGTTCCAATTAGTACAAATAATGAATTTTGTGAAGTGGAAACATTATTTGAATCTGCACTGCCTATTTCCATAGGGCTGGAACCAATAACCACATTTTGCATAATTATAACTTTGAATAGTGCAAATTTGAATACGAGACCTCTTCATGATATTTATCATTCATATTAATTGGGGCTTAGTCATAGTGTTCTCTAAACCATGATTGGGCAAAAACTTCTGTGACTCTTGTTTTGGCTCTATCTTCCCCCTTTTATCTTCTTAGACTGTACTTCTGGGTCTTACTGTGAACAAATGAGAGAGAGAATTAAAAAATCCGGAAGTACTTGCTGTAACAGTAGCTATGATGAAACCTCAAGTTAAAAATTTGAATGGCAATAGGTTTTCTACGGAACAATGGCTCTGATAGATATAGATGTGACTCACCTAAGTGCATGAGAACCCTTTTAGAAGTCTGGTGTGTTAATAAGATGGAAAATGATGAGGGTAGGATACATCCATTAGTCTTTAGTGAGATTTAGTGAGAAAGTAGTGCCATACACAAGGAAATTTAACTAGAAAATCTCTCGCCTGGGACAAAGACCGTCTAGCCATGGGCACAGTCACATCAGTGAATGGGATGGCTCATATGATAGAAGGTCCAGTTTTTGTCCTTAAATGGGTAGCTGGCTTATGAGAGGGGCAGACCAAAGGTTGTTTTGAAGTATGGTCGTGCATGCGCATGGAACAACATATGTATCTGAGGTGGGAGAAGATCCCTACTACCAGGAAGCATGTTCCTCTATGTCTGGGTCCTGGTGAAGAGTGCTGGAATGGTTTACAAATCTGCACATAAGCCACTATGACTAGTGATTTCTTACACCTTATTCCCCTGCCATTGACACTTGCCGCAAAATACTCCATCTCCAGACTTTGGGCCTTTTCACTGTCTGTCCCCCAGTGCCTGGAACACTTTCCCTCCTTATTTCTACCTCCCAGCTTTTCTGACTTCCTTCAGGTCATAGATAAAACCCCATCTTCTATAACAAGCTTTTCCTGATCCCCCCTAATTGTATCTTCCCTCTGTTGATTGCTTCCAATTACATTCTAACTTCCAGTGATTACTTATCCTCTCTCTATTATTTGTACAGTAGTTGTTTTCATGTTGTCTGGCCAGTTTGTCTGCAGTGTAGGGGATGTGAAGGGGAATATGTGCAATCAACCTCAGAACGCAGGCTGGAACCAGACCGTGAACCAAGCTTTAAATGCTGACCAGAGGTGTCTGAGTTTTGTCTTAGAGGCAATAAGGAGCCATTGAAAGTTGTAATTGAGGGTAGCAACATTCACAGATCTATACTTTAGGGATATCATTTTACCTGCTGTGTGGAGGATGGATTGGAGAAAGGAGAGGTTAGTTGCAAGGAAACCAGTGAAGAGGCTATTGTAATAGCTTTGAACTAGGGACATGGCCATTTGGGTGGAAAGAGATAGATGCAAGAGACACTGAAAAGGTAGAATGCATAAGACTTTGTAGCTGTTTGAGAGATGAATGAAAGTGAAAGGTTGAGGAGGACAAGTTCTAAAAATGAATGACTGAAACAATGGTGGGACTCTGGCAGCCATAACAGAAATACTGAAGTTAGGAAGAGGGGTAGGATTACAAGGGGAAGAGAATGAGTTCTGATCTCTAGCTTTGTGCTTTTTCTAATATAGCATTCTGTCTTCCTATAAAACTAATCAATGAGTTGGGGAGACACGCTTGCACCTAGGGCAAATGAGACAATTTGAAAATAATAATAATAATAATAAGACAGAAAATCAAGAAGGGCCTGAAATTATCTCAGACTAAGATAAATGAACTTCAGGTCATATACTTTGGTGCCTATTAATAATTCTGTACTGATTATCTCTTTTTCTTTCAGAGATTGACAGCCCTAGAAACTTAGTGACTAACCAAGTGACAGAGGATACAGCCACTATATCCTGGGACCCAGTCCAGGCCAACATAGACAGGTACATGGTACGATACACCTCAGCTGATGGAGAGATCGAGGAGATGCCAGTGAGGAATGACAAAACTACTACTATCCTAACAGGCCTAAGGCCAGGCATGGAGTACACTGTTCATGTCTGGGCTGTGAAGGAAGATCGGGAGAGCAAGAAAGCCAACACCAAAGCCCTTACAGGTAACAGGACAGGAGAGAAACAGAAACCAATTTATTGACTCAGAGATAGTCAGCTGATATTACACTGTGACATTGCTGCTGTCTGATGTTGATGGTATCATGATACTGTGGCCTCAGTCTGGGATGATTTTATGTTAGAATTCTCCAGAAGAAATAGCAAAATGGTGGTGGTGGTCCCAGTCTCATGTTGTCCAATGGCTCAGAAGAAACTTCTCACAAGACCTCTTGATCTAACGAAATATGATGGTGATATCTTGTGTCAATACCTGTAAATGCTCTTGAGAGACTAGGAAAAACTTTCTTAGGCTTTGCTTGTTGAACCATGTAAAATAACATTTTCAGGATCCTTATCAAATTATAATCTCTTTGAAAAAGAAGGGCTATTAAGATAATACCCATAATAACCTTGTGATGTTATAAGGCAGAGTCTGCTTCTATAACATTTTAAAGGTAATGAAACTGGAGGCCAGATAAGGGTAGTGAATGACTTATTCTCAGAACAATACTATAGTGCGTGCGGGAGCTCATGCCTTTCTATGGTGCTAGTCTACAATCTTTGGGGGCAGGGATTGGGGTATTTCAGGTTTTAAGATTATGATGTAAAGTAAGTTTTGTTGAAGGAAGAATGATGGTAGACAGATGAAAGAAAATTAAGGGGAATAAAGTATTAACAGAGATTGGAGAGGTGGTAGGGATAACATGATTAGATCTGTAAGGAAGAAAGAATAAATTTGAATGGGATAGATAAGAAGGAAAAGAAGATTGGGGGAGTTGAAAAATGAAATGCTTCTCTTTAGTGTTTATCATTCACCTATCTTTGTGTCTTCCTGTTTTTCCATGGAAAACTCTGTATTTAAGTGAGGAGACCATTGTTTTTCTCTAATTTAAGCTGCTTCTGGTCTCTGTGTGTGTGCGCACATGTGTGAGTGTATGTATATACACTGTATATACATATGTATATGTATATATGTATGTATATGTATGTATATATGCACATGTATGTTTGTATGTATGGGACAAAAGACAAAGGCCAGCTGAAGGAATCTGGCAGAAGCCAGCTTTTTCCAAAACCTCAGGCACTCTGAGATCGATCTGTAATGGAGAAGTTCATTTTACAGAGATATAAACAGGAGCCAGTTCAAACTGACCAGTGAAGGCCAATTCTCAAATTTTCATTGTGACCACTTAGATCTCAGAAATCCACAAACTCTACAAATCAGGGCTTGATTTATTATTTTGTTGACTGTTTCAACTTAAGACAGTTATGGAGAAAAAGTTAACAATACAAATTAAATTAAAAAGTATATTGATTTTTTTTCCCCTGGAGAGTCAGTTGTTAAACATTTACCAGCACACCACTGCTTATAGGTGAGGAAAAGTAATATGGTGGAATGGAAGAAACACTAGACTAGGAGTCATAGGACTTTGTGCAACTTTGGGCAAGCCAGTGAACCTATTGGGGCCTCAATTAGTTTCTTCATCTATGTGATCATAATTAATAGTTCAATAAATATTTATTATGAGCCAGGCACTATGTTAAGCAATGATGAAAATATGAAAAAGAAACAGTCCCTGCCCTCAAGGATCTTAGCTTAATGGGGAGAGGTTACAACACATAGAAGGAAGCTGAAAGGAGGATGGGGAGGGATGGGAGAGAAGGTTCCCAGAAGTGGGGACATGGGCTTGGGCATGTGGGAGAAGTCTGAAGGAATGTAGCTGAGTAGGAAGTGAAGAGAGCGCCTTTCTTGAATAGAAGTTTTGAGAAGATCTCTTTGCTCTGCCCTGGAATCAGAGGAGCAGAAGGTAATGATGAGGTGTGGGCACCAAGGCTCATGCCATCTGGCAGGATGATAAGATTTCCGATATTGAGATTCATGGGGGGCATGATGGAGATGTCCAAAGGAGTGTCCAGGTAGCAAAATGTTTTAATTGTTTAAAAATCTATAAAATGAGAGGTCTGTATTAAATAATCTCTCTAAGGTCTCTTCCAATTCTAAAGAAATCTCTAATACTAAGTAAGTAAGAATCCTGGAAGTTACAACAGAGGCTGTTTAGTCAGTGATTTTGTGGCTCTAAATGCTGCTTAGAAGATCCTGTTCTATTGGGAGTCCTTGACCGGCAAGGATCCCTGTCTCGGTACGCAACGATGAGGTGGGAGTCAAGATGGAAGGAACTCCAATTTATTGGGAGAAATCATCCATTTTTATAGGATTTGCACCACATGAGCATAAACAAGTGGCCAATGGGTATGAGGATGACAGCATGGGAAGGAACAGAAATGTTGCAGTGGGACAGGATAGCAATGTTGCAGTATGGCTATACTGTTGCACTTTTTTTCAGTCTAGGTATCGGTATGGGCATAGGAAGGATCTGGATTGTTGCGATGTATGATGCACTATGGTATCTCCAAGGGTATGGGAAAGAGCAGGACTGTTGCAAAGCTGTAGGGATATGGGAACGAGGGGAAATGTTGTACTATGGTATCTACGAGGGCATGGGAATGCTCGGGCATGTTGCAAGATGATATCGGAGCTATATGAGCTACGTGAGACACAAGGCAGGATGTCCCCGTAAAGTATCCAAGATGTTCCAGTAAGGAAAGTAACAAAGTACTGCGTTAGGCAACGGTGCAAGAGCATTAGGTAATGGCCAGATGAGTCCCTCCTTCTGGGCTTGTGTGTCCCTTGTGGACAGGCTCTGCCTACATGTGTAGGTGGACTACAGGAGCTTCCCAAGGGCGGAGGCCCTTCCTCCGGGTGCCTGCAGTTCCACTCCTACTAAGCCTGTCTGGTTTACCCAGGAAACAGGCCAAGTGCTAGGGTCCTAACAGCCCCAGGGTCGGCACCAACCCCTTATACTGTTCCACTCATCTTTGTATTGTTCTGTTACACATTTATTAAAATGGTTTTGTTTTTCTGTTTTTTCTTTGAAATGGAAGGTAGAAAGGAGAGAGAAAACAAATGTTTATAAATGAAAAAAATTAAATTTAAAAATAAAAATTAACGATAAAGGACATATGAAGAAAGACACTATTTGCATCAAAAGAAAGCACTGATCAATAGAAGTTTTGTGTCTAATGGTAGCCATCTCTAGGGTGGGGGGG
>CM053626.1:282781426-282796695 GCA_028646595.1 Phalanger gymnotis | reverse complement strand
AACAAATGTACCAGGCATTGTGGTAGGTTCTGGGGTTACAATGATAAAAGCAAAAATAGTTCCTGCCCTCAAAGAACTCATAGTTTAGTCAAGGAAGATAACATGTACATATATTGATACATGCAAAATTTATACAAAATAGATAATAGGCCATGTTTTGAGGAAAAACATTAACAGCTTGGGATGGGGTATGGAAATCAGGAAAGGCATTGTGGTCCTTGATTTGAGCCTTGAAGGAAGTGAGAGATCATAAGAGGCGGAGGGGGGGGGGTGAGGAAATGCATTCTAGGGAAGGGGCATAGCCAGTGCAAAGCAATACGAGTGGGAGATGGAGCACTGGGTATGAAGAGTAGCCAGAAGCCAATGTGACTCTGCCCAAGTGTGAGTGGAGGGGAGTAATTTGCAATAAAGCTGGAAAGGCAGGTTGTGACCTGGTTGTTAAGGGCTATAAATGCCACCCAGAGAACTTTATAGTCAATCCTAGAGGTAATAAGGAGCCACTGGAGTTTATTGAGTTACTGCATGCATATTGGGGTTCATGTGAGGTATGAATTTGAATTCATAGAATCGAAGAGTTGTGGACCTTTAGAGCTGGAAGGGAAGATGACTTCCCTTCTTCTCTGGTAGATATCTAGCTTGTTTGATCCTAAATCCAAGGACACTTTTGGCCAAGCCTGCTGTTAGATAAAAATGAGGGCATTGGACCAGATGATCTCTGAGGTCCTTTTCAGCTATTGATCAATGATCCTGTGCTTCAGCCCAATCTCTTCCTTCTGAAGTGTCTGACTGTCCATGACACCCGTTTGGAGTTTTCTTGGCAAAGATACTGGAGTTGTTTGCCATTTCCTTCTCTGGCTCATTTTTTACAAATAAGGAAACTGAGGCAAACAGGGTTAAGTGACTTGCCGGGGTTACCCAGCTAGTGCCTGAGACCAGATTTGAACTCAAGTCTTCCTGACTCCAAGCTAGGTGTTCTATCCACTGTGCCACCTAGCGTCCCCTAAGTGGAAGGTACTTTTTCCTTTTTGGTTTTGCCGTGGCTCCTGTGCTACCGGCCCATGGATTATTAACACCAAGGAAGGATCAGAACAAGCTTCCCTACCTGAGCTTTTAGCAGCATCTTTGGAAAGGGAATGGATAGGATTAAGGTTGCTCCTCCTCCCGAAAAGAGTAAAAGGAACAAACAGAATCCAGATGCAGTGTATCTTATTAATACGAGAGAGCTAGCATTCCAATTCTCTTGCCTCAAGGCAAATGTTGTGAAGCAGGGTAGGAAGAAGGATGGATGATTGGGTTTTCAACTCTGCCTCTGCATTTAAATGAACACAAAGGAAAGTAGACAGAGGAGAGGAGAACTGCCAGGCTGCCCTTTTTGCTAAGAGAGAATCCATTTTAAGCCTAGTTATGATTGCATTTTGCCTGGCCATTATGGTCAAGCTGAGCTATCTGCTGTCAATTCTGATGGTACACAGAGGTGGAGACATTACACATATAAATGGGGTTTTCAGGTTTGCCACATTTGAAAAGATTTGATTTACTCTGGCTGGAAGAAGCTGCCCTCTCAGGGTAATGAAAAGTATGAAAGAAAGAAAGGAAAGAAGAAAGAAAAAAGGAAGGGAGAAAGGAAGTAAAAAGAAAGAAGGAAGAGAGAAAGTAAGAAATAGGAAGGAAAGAATTGTTCAGTCTTGTCTTACTCTTCTGTTTTTGCTTTTGTTTTTTTTTTCTTTGCAAAGATACTAGAGTGGCTTGCCATTGCCTTCTCCAGCTCATTTTACAGATGAGGAAACTGAGGCAAACAGAGTTAAGCGACTTGCCCAGGGTCATACAGCTAGTGTCTGAGGTCAAATTTGAACTCTGGTCTTCCTGACTCTAGGCCCAATGCTCTATCCACCGCTCCACCTAGCTGCCGAAGGAAGGAATACATGCTCTGAAAAGGAAATAGAAAACAGCTCTTATTGTCTCCATTAATATAATTCAATTCAACAAATATTTATTGAAAAGGCTGTGTGGTGCAGTAGAAAACATTGTAATTTGAGTCAGAAAACTTTGGTTTGAATCCCAGCAGAACTGCCACTGCGAGTTCCGTGGTCATGGAGAAAATCACTCTCTGTTTATATATCTCAGTTATATCTTCTCCAAAACAGGGCTAATGATACACCACTGGCCTCCAGGGGAAAACATCCCATAAATGTCGGTTATTTATTTTCTGAATATACTGGCAATGAAGGGGACATGAGAAAAAACCCCACAAAGTCTCTGACATCAGTCTGAGTCAAAAGCTCTTGACCTGGGGTCCATGAATCTGTTTTTTAAAAAAGATATTTGGACAACTCTTTCAATGTAGTTCTTTTTCTTTGTAATCCTATGTATTTTATTTTACGTGCTTAACAACATGATTCTGAGAAGGGGTCCAGTCTGGCTTTACCGGACTGACCAGGGGCTCTGTAACACAAAAGAATTAATGTCTTTTGATCTAATTGTATCCCCTCCCCCCGCAAGGAGAAACTCACATGTAACTGCTAGATAATAATACAAGGAGACACATGATTAAGTGCCTCAGTGGGTTGTATTGATGCTCAAAGGCCCAGGAGTTTAGAGGAAGAAATCAAGAATGTTTTTGTTCTTGCCCACAACCCAAACTCCCCATCACCTTCTTCTGTCTGACTTTCTGACGGCATGAAATCCTTGAGGATAGAGAGTACGAATCTCATTGTTTGAGGCATCCCACCATCCAGTGCAATGCTTGGCACACAATGGGTACTTTAGAAAGAGCTACCACAAATAATAATGATATGAGAAACAGGGGAGAATACCAACAAGTCTGCATATAACAATCTCCTTTCCCCCTCATTCATACCTCAGGGGATAGAGATGCTATTCCTTTTCTGTACTCAGTTTTATAGACACATATATGTGTATATCTGTATATATACATATACACAATACATAGATGTATACATGCATATATATATATATATACACATAAACACATATACGTGTGCATACACATACACATAGGTATGTATATGCATGTGTATATATGTGCACATACATACATGCATGCATGCACACACATATATATGCAGCTAAGTGTCACAGAACATAGAGGACTGGGCCTGGAGTCAGGAAGACTCATCTTTATGAGTTCAAATCCAGCCTGAGACACTTACTAGCTGTGTGACCCTGGACGAATCACTTCACAAAGTTTGCCTCAGTTTTCTCATCTGTAAAATGAGCTGGAGGAGGAAATGGCAAAACACTTGAATATCTTTGCCAAGAAAACCCCACCATGGAGTCATGGAGAGTTGGATCTAACTGGAACAATAGCGATATCTATAGAACTATATCTATATATTTAAGGGGGGAAATGTCACCTACTTTTCTCCCACGACAGGTATTTCAGAGACGAAACACGGGGCAGCTGGACTTCTTTAAGCGTTGGAGGAGCTATGTGGAAGGTTTTGGCGATCCCATGAGGGAGTTCTGGTTTGGTATGAGCTCTAAGCATTTTTAGGGGATGGTGGTGAGGATGCGCCCTACCTTGAAAGGCTGGGCAGCCTGAAGCACTCAGCTTTCAGAGGTGGGTCCTAACTACAGTGGTCCTGTAGAGTCTACGGATCAGAGTGGCTGTATGGTGAGGTCTCTCTGGTCAGATTTTCTAACACTGGGCTTGGAAGAAACCTGGGAATAGGTCCTGCGAGAGCAGCATTTCTTCCTGTGTTTCAGTCTTTATCATTTGGCTGGAGCCCAAGAAAAGTTAAATGCCAACTATGTGGAAAGAGACAGAAAGAGCTGGTGGAACAATGGCTTCAATGTCCCTCTAGCAATTTTAGTGTTCCCTGAAGCCCCATCACTAATGTCAGTAATTAGGATTTTATCCCCTTTCCTTTTTCCTGCCTCAGCTGTGGTGAAGGTGCTAATGAGTAAGGAAATGGTCAAGAAAGTGAGAAGCACTTGGTTGGAGAATTCAAAGATCTACACATTGGATCCTTAGCTCCTGATTAAACAAAAATTGATAGTATTTGCTATTCCTTTAGCTATAGACATCCTTCTGATGCTTTACTAGTTAATGCAAGTGCTACTTGGGGGAGTTAAATGGATGACAAATAGTATGTCTTTCATTTTAAAGATTACACAGCTGGAAGGTAGCTTGCCCAAGGAGGTCACAAATCAATGGTGGCTTGATCCCATGAAATCCTTCCTTGCTTCCCCTCCCTCTTCTACCCTTTCCTCATCATATGGAGAAATACATTTTAGGGTGAAAAGCAAAGGAGAGTGGTTTTATGTTATGTGCCTCAGACACCGCGTGGTGTCTTGTTGGCAGTCAGGGTGCAACACACATTTTTTGAATGGTGGATTAATTGAACTCTTATTCCTTATTTCAGGACTTGAGAAACTACACAATCTTACCACTGGAACACCAGTTCGATATGAAGTACGGGTAGACTTACAGACAGCAAATGAGTCTGCCTATGCGGTCTATGATTTTTTCCAAGTGGCCTCTAGCAAGGATAGATACAAGCTGACAGTGGGGAAATACAGAGGCACTGCAGGTAAGGACGCCAGGCTTGCTCCTGAGTCTGACAGCTCGGTTGCTGCACGCCATGGATTTGGGGAGAGCATATAGGCTTACACCATCATCCACCCATCAATGGGCATTTATTAAGTTCTAGGCATAGCATCAATCAATCAATAAGTCAATATTGATTCAGCACCTACGTTGTGCCAGGTGCTGCACCAGGCTATGGGACTACAAAGACAAGGGGTTTTCATTCTGTCAAGGGAATGACATATGTGTATGTGTGTGTGTGTATGTATGTATGTATAAGTCTATACAAAATATACACAAGGTAAATACTAGATAATTTTGAGTGGAAGGCATTGGCACCTGAGGGATCAGGAAGGCCTCTTTCTCTTTCTCTCTCTTCTTTCCTTTCTTTCTCTTTCTTTCTTTCCTTCCTTCCTTTCTTTTTTCTTCCTTCCTGCTTTCTTTCTCTCTCTTTCCTTCCCTTTTTCCTTCTTTCTTTCCCTTTTTCTCTCTTTCTTCCTTCCTTTCTCTCTCTTTTTCTTTCTCTCCCTTTTTCTGTTTCTTTCCCTTTCTCTCTTTCTTTTTTCTTTCTCTTTCTCTCTCTCTATTTCTCTCTTTCTCATCTCTCACTTTCTCCCTCTTTCTTTCTTCCTTTCTTTCTTTCCTTCCTTCCCTTTTTCCTTCTTTCCCTTTCTCTCTTTCTTTCTTCCTTTCTCTCTCTCTTTCTTCCTTTCTCCTTATATCCTATTGCCTATCATATAGCAGGTTCTTAATATGTTTGTTGATCGATTAGTTACATGAATAAAGGGAGTATTCTTTGAGGTCACCAACCCGACTAGGTATAAAGATAAATAATCATAGGGATCTCAAAGTGAGGGTCCAAAATTGTAAAGGGGTGGTAAATGTGACCATCAAATGAGACTAATAAAACAAAGTAATCAGTGTACCCGACAGCATACCATCAAAGGTTAAGCTGTGGACCATAGGCTGTAGGTACAGGTCTGACACAGGAGCTTAGAAGAGGGGTCAGAGAACGTTAGTAAGAGCTGGACTAATCAAGGAGGCTTCATGGTGAGAAGGGAGACTCAAACTGATCCTTGATGGATGTTTGGGATTGGAAAGCTGAGGAGAGAGGAGAAAAATAAGAGCAAAGACTTGGAGAGGAAAATAGTATGTTATTTGTGTGCCTGAGTAGGCTAGAATTTGACAGAGGCAGACATTCTCTGCCATGCATTCTAAATACTGAAAGGACAGTTTAAAGGGTTCTGATCCCATTGACTTAAATTCTGCTGTGGAAGGCAACACAGCGGGGAGGAGAAGCTCTTAAGAATGAAATTCTGAAGCTGCAAAGAACTTCTCTTTAATGATTCAGATGATGAGGAAAAGGAAGGATTATCTGAAGGAAATAAATGAGATTGGACAAAGGCACTCACCACCCAACTTAGATTTTTAAAGACATGCACAGCAGATGAAAGAGAGTTATAGAGGATTAATACAAAACTGTGTCATGATCCTATAAGAAAAGTGCCAGGAGCCCTAATTCTCCTGATGAGATCAGGCTGGGGAGGAATGCCGTGGATGACAAAAAGAGTTTTTAGCAAGAAGATGATAATGGACAGAAGGGATGTTCAAGCCTTATTTTTTCCTTTTTTCTCTGCCAATGAGAATGATTTTTGGCTGGGAAATGACAAAACAAAGAGAGATTAGAGAGAGTTGAAATCCAAGATGGCCTGAACATGGTGAGAGAGCAGCCCCCAGCTGCCCTCAATGAACTCAAGTCACCAAGCCCAGATTAAGGCAGAGATTGGAGAAAGTGGTGGAGGTAATTGCTGAGGAAGATCTTTGACAGGTTCTAGGGAACGGGAAAGGTGCTGCTGGCCTGGAAAAGAGCAAACCTTAGTCAGGTTTTCAGAAGAGGGAAGATAAATAGAATCTGGGAACTCTAGGCCTCTGTCTGAGGTAAGATTTGAACGCAGGTCTTCCTGAGTCTTAGTCCTGTGCACTGTGTAACCCAGCTAAATTGTATGAGTCTAGGAGTAACATGATGAAAACAAGTTTTTAAGGTATATAGTTGGACACAGAGATCTAGGATGGATTGATGTGGGTGTGGTGAGTGTGAGATAGGAATGTTTTAGTCTGGGAGATTATCCAAGAAGCTATTATAATAACAGGAGTAATGAAGGTCTAGATTAGGGTACTGGTAGCAGGTACAGAGTAGAATGGAGACGTAGCTATGAGCATGAGATTTTGAAAAAGATATGAGATATTGGATATATGAGGGATGAATCAAGAAGCCTTTTATAGTTTAGAGCTAGAGTACTATTCAATTCCACTCCATACAACAAACATTTATTAAATGCCTACTGTGTGCAAGGTAGGGGCAGCTAGATGGCACAGTGGATAGAATGCCAGGCCTGGAATCAGGAAGACTCATCTCCCTGAGTTAGAAATCTGGCCTCAGACACTTACTAGCTCTGTGACCCCAGGCAAGTCACTTAACCTTGTTTACCTCACTTTCCTCATCTGTAAAATGATCTGGGGAAGGAAATGGCAAATCATTCCAGTGTCTTTGCCAAGAAAACTACAAATGGCGTCATGAAAAGTTGGACGTGACTAAAAGCTACTGAACAACAAATAAGCAAGGTAATAGATGATGACCTCTAATGCTCCTTCCAACTCAAAATTTATGATCCTGTGACCTTAATGATAGTGGCATTGTCAGAAAGGGTATTCCAGGGGAGATTCTTATTTGGGGTGAAATTAGGTTAACTTAGTTTTGGAATATGTTGAGTTTGAGATGTTGGAGAATCATCCAAGCGGAAGATAGAACTAGACTGTGAATGCAAAAAAAAAGGCTATAGGTATACATTTAAAATAATGCTATCCCTCCTTCTCCAAGCTCTCTGGTAGCATCTGTAGCGAAGAGATGTCTGGCCAAGAAAATGACACCTGTCACTTTTAGAACATGGTACTTTATGATGTCTGTGTGACCTTAGGCAAGTCTTTTAACCTCTCCCCTGGGTCTCAGTTTCCTCACCTGTAAAGTCAGGGACTTATACTAGGTAACTTTTCAGGTTCATTTCTGCTATAAATCTATACTCCTATCATGTTATGATGCTTTTTCCCTTATAGACCAAAGTATGTCAACCCTTTAGGTACCTTTCTTAGACTTTCTGCTTCCATCTCTTCCCTGCAGGTGATGCTCTCTCTTATCACAATGGATGGAAATTCACCACCTTTGACAGAGACAATGATATTGCTCTCAGCAACTGTGCCCTGACACATCATGGTGGTTGGTGGTATAAGAACTGCCACCTGGCAAACCCCAATGGCCGATATGGAGAAACCAAGCACAGTGAGGTAAGCTTCAGACATATTCTTTCAGAGACACTTCCTCCTTAGTGCTAGAGGGTGAGACACAGGTCTGGTTATGTCACTCCGTGGCTCATGCAACTGTATTTCTAGGCTGATTACAAATGAGTCTCCTACATGCTTATCATTCTAGCCATATTGGCTTCCTTGCTGTTCTTGTGTAGAATGTTCCATTTCCCATTTCTGTGTCTTTGTCCATGCTGTTTCCTGAACCTGGAATGTTCTTCATCCTCATCTGTGCCTTCTGGAAATCTTAAGTGTTTGCACGGCTCAGCTCAAGGGGTACTTTCTTCAAGAAGTCTTTCCTGCTTCTTCAGTGGGTGGTGATCCTTTTGCCCCCAAGTTACTTTGTATTTATTTTGTGTTTTACTTTTTTGCATGTATTTATCTATGCATGTTTTGTATCTCACCTCTTCTCGCTTCGCCTACGCCCTGCCTAGAATATACACTCCTGGAAGACAGGGACTGTTTCCTTTGGTCCTTGAATCCTGGAGCCTACCTACCATCATCCTTGGCACATGATAGGCTCATGTGATTGTTGAAAAGAATTGATTGAGAGGCTATTCCTAAGCAGAAATACTCTGAGCTGGTTTTTGCTATTGCTTAGCTGACTTTTTGCTGCCCTCACTATGACAGTTTCTCCACTGTACTCCACTTTCTCCAGGTCTTTGGGACCTGGACCGTTCCCCATATTCTTCCTTGTGATCTCATAAGCCTAAAGTTGAGTCAGGCATTTAAAGTGCACACATTTTTTTTTTCCTTGATAAAATTCAAGGGTGAGCTTGGGGGACAAATTATGTACAAATTTGGGAAGACAATGTGACAATATATACCGAATTCACCTTCATAGAGATTTAAATAGGAATCAAGCTTTCATAATGACATCTCATCCCCCTTCCTGGCTTACTCTCACTTGAATGCCTCGTTCAAGGCTACAACTATTTCTCTCAAGTTCTTGGAGGCCTCAGAAAACAAGGCCCTTTCTGTTTGAGCCCATGAAATTACTTTGTTCCAAACCACCCAACCTCTGACTCAGAGGCTCCCCTGGATTTTACCCATGGAATTTCTCTGAACCAGTTTCTTTTTTTCATGTGCACCTAAGCCAGGCTAGCGTCTGAGATAGAGTCCTCTGCCCTCCTGTGCTCTAAAGATTTCTTCACTGGTTGTTCCATTCATGTCCCTGAATAGCACCCCTCTTTGTACCTAGTATATCCTTGGTCTAGCTCTGTCTAGTCTGCTCTAGCTCCTTTTCCCTAGGCCTCTTTTCCACAAACATTGTCATTATTCGTTGTTATAGGATGGATCTCTTGCACTGGATTTGGAATCAGAGAAGGATTTGACACTGCCTTAATAACTGGATGACCTTGGGCAAGTCACTTAACACCTCTTTGCCTCAGTTCCTTACAAGGAAAATAATGGCTGCCTCTCTGTGTTTGTGAGGATCAACTCAATAAGCATTTATTGAGCACCTACTGTGTGCAGAGCACAAAGATAAAATTGTAAAGTAACTCTTACCTTCTAGGATACAACTTTTAAGTAACTAAATGCAGAATAATTCGAGGAAAGTGAGAGTATTAAATCCAAGAACGTCTTCCTGCTGAATTTGGCTCCCCAGTTCTAAGCTTTCAAGGAAGCTAAGGATTCTAAAGTCATGGTGATGAGGTGAGGAAGGGAATCTATTCTAGGCTAATGTCTGGGAGGCAGGAGAAGGAGTGCCAAGTTAGAGGAACAGCATGCAGGCCAGCTTGGCTGCAGTGGACAATGAGTAAGAAGGAGGAGCAAATGATATGATGGGAGTAAAACACTTTGTAAACTACTTGAAGGCCAGATTCTCCATTGCATTTTGATTTATCTAGCACTGGCCTGACTGGGGTTCCTCCCAATCCACAGATGATGGGAAAAGTGAGGTTAGGCACTCAGCAATGAAAAGGCCAGGGCCCCGAGTGATGAAGATCGAAGAGTGAAGTCTGAGCCTCTGAGCAGGTATTTAGAATGAGCCAGTAGCATGCCTTAAACCCTCACTAGATCCTCTAATGAAAGACATTCATCTGGTTAATGGGGTTGCCTCATAGGCTGCAAAGCATTTAACTCTTATTTATTATTTACCTCACAAATTAAAATACATAAAAATGGTCACTTGGGTCATCCCTTGGCCAGGTCACAAGGTTATTAAGTGAATTGAATATTATTGAACTCACCAGTCAAATGACAGAAAACAGAATTTAGTTTTTAGTGAGCTATTTGTTTCTCCAGAGGAGAAAACCAGCAATCTGAAGTGGAACTGCTTTTACACAACTTGCCAATAAGAGTGCTTCAATAATTGATGCCCCTCCCCCTTTGTGAGGGTGAGTGTGTGTGTGTGTGTGTGTGTGTGCATGCGTGCGTGCATGTGCACGCATATAGATTCTACAGATTCTTCCCCTACTTTGCTTTCCCATTTTGCTCATACTGAGATCTCCTGGGGCTTCTGTCAGGATTGATAAGGCAGCTCCATATCCAAGAATCATTCCGATTGGGCTAAGACTTCTCAAAAAAAAAGGAAGACATTTTGGGGGACAAAGGCCTCATCTTCCACATCAGAGAACCTCTAATCACTGCTTAGATCATATAATTTCTGGAAGGGACCTTAGAGGCCATTGAATTCAACTCCCTAATTTGAGGGAACAAATGAAGAAACTGAGGCCCAGAGATATTTGCCCAGCTAGTAAGTGTCTGAGATAGAGCAGGAGAACTCAGGTCATCTTAACTCCAAGTTCTGCAGATTATCCACTGTGCCTCTTGGCTGCCCCAGTGATAGAGGTAGAATGGACCTCTGGAGATCTTCTGGTCAGCCCTCTTCCTATAAGCAGATAAGTTGGTGTTCTTATTTTAGACAGAGGACACCTCAGGTCAAGAGAAGTGATGTGAACTTGCCTAAGCTATGGGCAGAGCTAGGATTAGAATTCTGGTCTCCTGACAGTCTAGTCTCCCATACTAATCTCACTGTGCCACACCTTCTTTCTTTTCTTCTACCACTCTAACATTCCAACAGGAAATGGTTTAACAGGCAAAGAAGGGTCTTTATCCATTGTCCCTTCTTGTCTCCTAAGTCTCCTGGGTCTTCTTGGCTTTTTTTTTTTCCTCTAGGGGGTGAATTGGGAGCCATGGAAAGGACACGAATTCTCCATCCCTTATGTGGAGTTGAAGATCCGCCCTCATGGTTTCAGTGGGAGGCACGTGCTGGGGAGGAAGAAAAGGATGTTGGCAGGGAAGAGAATAATCGACAGAAGATCCAACTGACCGGAAGCCAGAATGAGAAGAGATCAGTTAAAGCTGCATAGATTTTGGATGGGTGTGGGTAGATTACTCATTGGCTAAACTTGAATTCCGATCTGAGTGGCTATATGGGGGATGTGTGTGATCTCTACTTTCTGTTCTCTTCAGAAACCCAATCTACAGGTACATTGTGCCAAACCCCAAGCCATGGCGATTCTCTTTCCCTCTCTATCATCACCAGTGCAACATTGTCTATACTTAGGATTTAGATTTTTTAAAAAGTGGTTGCATAGCATGTGAAGGGGAAATTAATACCATATTGGTAAGGATGCTCAACCTTACCCCAGTGATGCTCTAGTGACATGAGATGGCCTGAGATTTCTATAAAAGACACGTCATCTTTATCAATTGGGAAAGCTCCAGAAACTGCTATTTCTTGGATTCCCTCAGTATATATTTTGTACGTATTTGTATGTGCATGTGTCAGCCCATTGTTAGAATGTAAGCTCCTTGAGGGCATGGACTGTTTTATTTTTTGTATCTGCAGTGCCTGGCTCATAAGTAGTCACTGAATAAATGCTTGTTAACTGATTGACATGAGTCTACCCAGTGAGACCACCCAATGGGAATAGAATGGTCCAGCTGTGATGAGGTTACTGCATTTGCCAGAAGCTTGCATCCCTTATTTCTGCTTTGGCATTGGGTGGATCGTTGCTCTTTCTCTCATTTACAGGTATTGGGAGGGAAAGCAAGGAAAGAAATGGAGAGCGAAGGCAGGGGTGGGGAGGCCCCCTGAAACTCATAGTTAATGGAAATTTTTCTGAAACCTTCCTCCCCCAACGTGCTAGATAATAAAGCTTTTTACTATGCTAGCCATTTTCCATCCCAAGACAATTCTGAGTCTAATCTGTGTAACTGCTTTCCTAGAGTTGTTTGCCTTGTGGATTAGTCTGTACCTACTCAGACTTAAAATAATTTGGTGTGTTTTAAAACTTGTTATTCCATACATAGAGTTTCTAGCTCCTCCTGCTGTGCCTAACCTCGCTCATTTGTCTAGACCCTTCCCTAATGCTTGGTGCTGTTAAGCAATTATTCGTGCCTGAATTTTTTGAAATCGCTTGATATTGTGAAGTCCCCAAACAGTAGACTCGGAAGCCTTAATGCTTGGTATAGGAGACAAAGAAAAGTCAGATATTTTTGGCTTTTTCCTTGCCATTATGGAACATTTTCTATTAGGTAATTTGATGACCATTTCAGTACCTTACATTTTTACTCCTGAAAAAAGTAATAAATCACTTGATTAAAAAAAAAACTCCCTGACTTTTTTTTCTCAACTTTCTTTTGATCCCACCCCCACATAAATATATGTGAACTCGACATTTTACTCAAGTGTTCAGTAAGTTATAATTTGTGCACAGTGAAGGAACTTGGTGGGTGAGGCCCTATTATTTGTTTGATGGCTAATAGAGACAGTGCAAAAGTTGAAGAGCTGGGAGAGAGAGAGGGAGAGAAGGAAGGAAATGGCTTGTAAAAGTACTCCCAGTACTGGAGTACTTCCAGAGCTCAGGCATTAGTCATCCATAACCCTTTCACGCAGAAGTAGGGCCTTGATGCCTCCACATTTGGAAATCAGTTGGGAGGGATATTCAAAGGAAAGTCATCATCTTACAATTTTTTTTTCCTTTCTCTCATTCTTTTCCCCACACTGTAGTGCAGTGTAATTGAAATAAAGTCTTGTCCCTAGGGATAGGAGAGCTAGGTTTAAATCCTCAATCTAATTGTCTCTGAGCCTCAGTTTGCTCGTCTGTGAAATGCGAATAACCATACTCATATTACTTCACAGGGGCAAAAGGAATCATAATCGTAATCATAATTAAACATGTAGAAATGGCTTTCAGATCATAGCACCCTCTCCTCACAATAATCCTGCGAGATCCATAGTCATTAGCTTCCATGAGTTCAATGATCATCTCAGCAGATAATTCCCAGATCCAACCTTGTCTCTTTCCTTTACATATCTTGAATTGAAGGCATTTCCAACTCAAACTCTCCCTCTTCCTAAGTTTCCCTATTACTGTTGAATATGTTGAGGAATTTCTTGGCCTGCGTTGACAAAATCTGGTTTGAGAAAATCTTGCCCACCAGCATGTCTGCGGAGTGGAAGACAAAAAACTTCAGAGATTAATTGGAAATCATACCTTAGCCAGCATTTATATAGTGCTTTAAGATTTGCAAAGTGCTTTTCAAATATTATCTCATTTTATCCTTGGGATGAAATTAGAAAGTTTGTCCTAAACTAGCTTAGGGAGCCGCATAATGGAAAATGACTCTAGACAAAAGACTAGTCTTTCTTTAAGCAGAACTTATCTCCACGCTTGGCTCCCTCTGCAAAGGTTACATAGCTAATAAGCAAAGTTCTGCAACAATTTAGGTCAGATGGGGAATAGCCAGTGGTGTGTTGGTAAATGTTTAACAACTGGCTCTCTGAAAAAAAGAATAAAACAAAAAACCCAACTAGCTCTCTGAAAAATAAAAGTAACACAGATCATACTTTTATGTTTAATTCACATTATCAATATTTTCTCTCCCACTTTCTTGTTGTTGTTGCTGTTGGTCTTGCCTAACTCTATGACCCCATTCTGGGATTTCTTGGCAAAGATACTGGAGTGGCTTGCCACTTCTTTCCCCAGCCCTTTTTATACATGAGAAACTAGGGCAAACAGGATTAAGTGATAAGCATCTGGGGCTGGATTTGAACTCATGAAGTTGAGTCTTCCTGATTCCAAGCCTGGTGCTCTATCTATGTTGTCTCCCCACTTTCTTGTCTTGAGAATCAGCAAAATAATAAATCAAGCCCCTCTTTGTGGAAGTTGTCGATTTTTGAGGTATCAATGAAAATTTACCAATTGGCTTTCTCAAGCCAGCTTCAGCCTTTCGAAGGAGTACAGGAAAGAAAGAACCAAACGGGGTTGGGGGTGGGGGTGGCGTCTAGGGGAACATTTGCCTTACAGCTGGCGGTGTCTGTAATTTGGATGGAGAAACAAACACTTCCTACTGAAGGGCAGGAAAGAGGGGGATGACTAAACATTTTTACAATTCAGTGGTCCATTTGATTTAAGACAGCAGAGGTGAGGTAATTTTTCTAGAGAAAGCTTCTGGCATCTCCTATCCAAGGACGCCAAATGGTTTTGATAACGGCGGAGACCATTTGCCCCACTATATCCTGCCATCTTCCCATTCACCCAGTCTCAAAACCTTGGTCTCACCCTCGATTCCTCACTCTCACCCATGTATCCAGTTTGTTGCCAAATCTTGTTGTTTCTGCCCTCAAAACATTCCTCCCATCTTCCTCCTCTTCTCTACTCATAACTCAAGCCCTCATCATCCCTCTCTGGTACTATTGTTAATAGTTTTCTAACTGGTGTCCTAATCTCAAGTCTTTCCTACTGTAATCCATCTTAGCCGCAAAGCCTTAAGTGTGCCCATAATCACACCCCCAACCTCCTGAGTCCTCACTCAGTAAACTCCACTGGCTCCCTATTACCTCCAGGATCAAATGTAAAGTCCTCTTTCTGCCTTTTACTTTCCTCTCTTCTACACCTTCTGTAATCAGGCTCTCCTGGACTTCCTCTGGTTTCCTTCATCTTAGCTCAGAGCTTTCTGGATGTCTCTTCTGCAGGAGCTCTTTCCTATTTTTTACTGCTGGCTCCCCTCTGAGATTCCTCCGCACTCTCTGACTATATCACATACCTCACTATTTACAAGTTGTTTTCTTCATTTGAATGTCAGTTCTCTGCGGGCAGGACTGTTTTTGCTTTTTATTGTATTCCCAGTGCTTGGCACACACCTAAGAAGTAATCAATAAATGCTTTTTGACTGACTTTGTGTTTTTAATGAAGTGGAATTTAAGGCTCTATTTTGTAGATGATGAAATGCAAGTGGGATTCAAAAGTAGGGTTTCTTGAACCTAAATCAAACATTCTACCCACGATACCACTGTGCCTCCCTATTTCAGGAGATGGTGGGCTGGTGAGGTAGAAGTGAATGAAGGTGCTGCCGTGTGTAATGTAGTTCTCGCTGAACCAATCTTTTCCAAGGTGGGGGGCGGGAGGGG
>CM053626.1:282761757-282780926 GCA_028646595.1 Phalanger gymnotis | reverse complement strand
GACTTCCAGCTTCTGAGGCTACATTACAAAATAGAAGTGCTAATCCTATGGGTGAACACAATGAAAAAACAAATCTTATCAGTCCACCTCACCCATCCTGACCTTGATCATCTATTCCAAGGGTCATGGCCCATTCCCTCTGCTTTGAGAGTAAGTCAATAGATCAATAAACATTTATGAAGAGCTTACTGGGTGCCAGCCATTGTGCTTAAGTACTGGGGTTACAAATAGAAAGTCCATGCCTACAAGGAGCTTACAATCTAATGGAGGAGGAAGACAATACATAAAAGGAAGCCAAAGGAGTTGGGAAGAGAGGAAGAGGAACTATGGACTCAGCAGATACAGTGGAAAAGCCAGTCAGAGAAGTCCCAAAGCATTACAGCCAAGTGAGAAATGAAATTTCTGAGCTGAGCTCTCTCCTTAAGTGGAGATCTCCTTAACTGGAAATTTGAATTTCATGGCCCCCACCCTCCAACCAGACAGATGATGAGAAGAGTAAAAGGCTGATGAGATCTTGGGAGCTTCCTGGGATGTGGTGGAGAAGTCTCAAAGTAGTGCAACCAGGTGAGAAAGAGATATCTTATAGAAATCTCTCTTGGCACTGCGAAGCTTCACCATGCTGGATTCAGCCATTAAGCACATCCCCCCATTACAGCATCAGCCAGCTCGGCAATTTGGGAATGTTGCCTTCATGGCCAGTGCCCTGTCACTCAAGTCGGACTGGAGCAATTTGGTTTGGTAAGAGGTGGGAAAGGGGGAGAGGGAAGGATTGGGAATGAGATCAAATTTTCACTTTAAGGGCCTTGTCCAAACCACAGCCTCAAGTGAATTCCTGCCATTGTGAAGGGCTCTTCATTGGAATGCAGCAGAGATTAGAACAGCTGTACTCTCTGGGAAAAGGAAGGCTGAGGGATGAGATTGTGTAATTAGTTTAAATGTTGCTAAGACAACTGTAAATCTAGTCTGCTTAGTAACCCTGTGAGACTGGAAGCCTTGGGATTTAAAGACCAGTCTGGGTCAGTTTCTCCTTCTCTAGCCAACTATGGCTGTTTGAACGTCCCAGCACTAAACCTATAAAGCAACAGGACCTGCAATCCTTCATCCTTTTGGTACCAACTGTATAGGTGACCCAAGGTTGTGAAAAGGAGAGAAGGAAAAAGCTGCTCTTCTTGGTGGAAGAATCTTCTACTTTATAATGAAATTTTCTGACGATGACAGTTGGCTAGTGAAACACCAGGTGCCACGCACATAGATGCCATAGTCAGCCTGAGGGTTGCTTGGTGATAGAGAATCACTAACTGAAATGATTTAGTTTCAGGATAACTAAAGTTTTAGGCATAGAGATGATAATTGAATCCATGGGATCAAGTCTCTGTGGAAGGATCTAGGAAGAGTTTTTGATCTAAGCTACACCACCCACCCGTTGCTTAGGCAGGCTCTCTGTCCCCTGAAACAGTCCATACACATTTTTACCTGAGTAATTCCAATTTCAATTTAGGAAACTTTTACTTCCCTAAGGAAGAGAGCATCTACATGCTCAGGAAGATACAAATTTTATATAAAACATGGTTCTTTGTCTTCAAGGGGTTCACAGTCTAAGAGGGAAATATGTCCAGTCACTCAAAAAAGCATTTATTAAGTAGTTAGTCTGTGCTAGGCAGTGCCAAGCACTGGAAATACAAAGGAAAACCAAAACTGTTCCTGCCTTCAAGGAACTGTTCCTGAACTTCAAGGAAAGAGCCAAAGTTCTCCTAATGGCCACACATCTATTCCTACATTTCCCCCACCCCATTCCCAGTATTAATATTAAACTGATGGATCTACTTCTGGTAGCTGAGGAACGTCCCTTTTACATAAGAGGGACAGACCATTATTAGAACCACTTTTTATTTTTGTAATTCAGAAAATAACCTAAGGCAGACACCCACATGCTGTCCACACCCCACTTCTAGGTCACTGAGAGGATAATGTAAATCCTATATTCCTCTCATTCTAACTAGCCTATGGCCTGGCCCCACTGCCTCCTAACAATGGGAGGAATGTGCTTTTCAGAACTTGCTCAGCAGGACAGACATGCTTGGCCAACTCTTGGAAAACCAGCTGAGGTCACTGGGGCACAGACAAGATCCAGATGATTGGACCTCTAGCCAGGCTGTCTTGCTTTAGCAAGGTAAGGGGATAAACCCTGGTACTTTGCAGATGGAGAACCCAGGGAGAAAAGGCAGAGAATCCCTAAAGTGAAAGGAAATTGCACAGGTATTCAGGCTGCTCTGACGGCCAGCAGGGCCAGGCTTTAGCGATGTTATTGTAAGTAGGTGGAGTTTGCCTATCAGAGCTGCTCCCCCTTTCCACCACGGGGATTTTGCTTCTTTATTTGGGTGCCATGGCCCCATTTTTTGTCCCTGTCCAACCTCACATTTTCATACTGCTTTATAAACAAGGACAGGGCCCTCCCTCCACATCTTTCTCTCTCTCTGCATCATAACTTACCTGTCCTGCCCCATATCTGAATCCCCCAGGCCCTAACTCTCTACCAAAACTAGTCTGATAAATGAACTTCTGCTGGATTGCTAATGGGTGATAAGGCTGCCCCTCCTAGCCAGCCCATCCCTTATTCAAAATTGTGAAGAAAAGGCAGCAAATGGATCTCCAGGCTCAACTGACTTTCAGGTCTTTTCTATTTTTTTTTAAGGTTTATGCTATTTTTTTTTTAAATTATGACATTTTCAACAGGCAAAGAACAAAAATAATTGTATGTGAAAGTGTACACTTTTATAATGTGGGGTTTTTTTTTCCTACTGGTATTAGTATCTAGCCTCCCAATTGAACAAATAAAAAACTCTGAAAAAATAAAGCCCTTGATATATACATGCATAGTACTGCAAAACAAATTCCCACATTGCTCATGTCCAAATATGTATGTCTCCTTCTGCATTTTAAGTTCATCACCTTATTAAAGTATATAGTGAACATTAAATTTAACAAGGTAGTAACAAAATTGCTTTGTTTTGTGTTCCCTTCTGAGCTTCTTTTTTGTTCTTTTTGATGAATTTTTAATGTCTTATTGATAGTCTTTTATTTCTTTTTTGGTTGCATCTTTATCATTACCCCCTATCTTTTTCCAACTCAGTAAAAGTCTTGCATTTTAATGTTATTCTACCAACTTCCCAGTTCTTCGGTTTATTTCTTCTTCCCTTGGTGATATCCTCTCTCTCCCACCACACAGAATCACAAAATTATTCACCAAGTACCTTCTGTGTATGGAGTACATAGCACTGAAGGAGAAACAGAAAAATAAGACACTCTTCTGTTGTTCATGGAACTTACAGAACTACAAAATTTCCAAGTTGGGAGGTATTTTGGAGGCCATCTAGCCCAAACCATACCACATCACTAAAAAGTGGTCGGCCAGCCACTGCTTTAGCAGCTCCCTTAACAGAGAACTCATTACTTCCTTGGACAGCCCATTTCATCATTGAACATTGCCAAGAATGTTCTTCCTTCTGTTGATCTGAAATCAACCTCTATGTAACATTTACCCATTAGTCCTATTTCTGCCCTTTAGAGTTAAGCAGAATAAATCCAATTCCTCAGATATCCAAAGTTCCTCATTTTGTTGTCTTTCTTTGTATGCATTTATATTCCTAAGGCTTATCACAGTACCTGACATATAGTAAATGTTTAATAGCTTGTTAACTTAACTTGAATTTGTCTTCCAGTTAAACTTAATCTCAAATCCAGCTTCAAAGCTTAAATAATAGTCTTACCTTTTCACAGACAAAAGCCACTACCAATTAAAGGAGGAGTAGGTAACGAGGAAAAGTTTAATAAAGGATGTATCATAAAGCTGGCTTTTAAAAGAGAGATAAGGTAATCAAAAGGTGAAGAGAAAGAAGGATGATGCCCTAGGCTTAGGGAACACCTTGAATAAAGCAAAGAGGAGGAATAAAGACCAAACCAAGAGGGGTAGTAGTGGATATAGTTAGGATAGAGGTAAGAGATCTTTCTTGGCCTAAATTGAATGACCTTGATAACTGAATGTATATAAACTATGGGAGAATAGAGAAAAACAACAGACTCATGAAGGTCTTGAGTTAGGGAGCCTTAATAGTGTCGCCATTGACAAAAATGATGAAATCATGGAGGATCAGATTTAGGGGAAGAAATAACCAATGCAATTTTTGACATAAGATCTTAGATCTAAAGCTGTAAGGCAGATGAGAGCCATCTTGTCCAACCCTCTAATTTTAACAGATAAAGAAACTGAGGACCAGGGCAACTAAATGACTTGTAGGTTGTAAACTTCCAAAGTAGGATTTGAGCCCAGTCTATCCAAATCTAGAGCCACCGCTCTTTCTATTTTACCACACTTCCATCAGTATAGAATTTGAGATGATGGAACAACCAGGAGATGTCCTATAAGCAGTGGATTTGAAACTCAAGAGGATGGTTTGGGGCTAAAGATGTAGATTTGGGAGTTATCCGTATAGAGGCAGTCACTGGTAGTATGGCAATGAATGAGATTGCCCAGGAAGTATAGAACAGAAAGATGGACAAGGACAAAATCTTGGAGAACACATCCCGTTGGGAATTAGAAAAAAGGGAGATGGATGATAAGATAACCAGAAGAATAGGGTGTCTCTGAAGATAAAGGAGGAATGAGGATTCAGAATGATGGAGTAGTCAACAGTATAGAAGGCCAAGGAGGAAGAGGATTGAAAACTGGCCTTCAGATTCAGCTATGAGGAGGGTCCCAGGTGTCCTCTGGGAAACAAGATAGCAAGTGACTGAGGAGAATGAGGAAGCAGAGGCGTCAGGTATAGACTACTTTTTCAAGAAGTTTGGGTGAAGGTTCTGAGAAGTTTTGATGAGTTGAGGAGATCCCAATCAGACAGCTTCAATCTTCATATGATGCCAGCCCTGCTCTCAAATACCATATTTAAATTTAATTGGAGCCTTCAATACCTTTTCCCAAAAGAGTGTTTAACGATTGTTTCAGGTGCCATGGAAGGCCTTGATGGAAATACTGAGTGTTAAATGGAGCTTTTCAACAGTTTCTACTGACACCACCCAAACCTATTTGTCCTGGGACTAAGGTCAGTTCTCATGCCCTGAGAGCAGCTTCAGAACAAACATATGTCTGTTGGGAACCACAAAATGCCGAGTTCTGGCAGGTTCTAGTTTTCTGGAATTAATGACTAGAACCAGAGCCTCAAGTGGACTATGTAAAAATGCTGTTTGGTTCAAAAAAAACCTGCTAAAACTCAAGCCAATTCTATGTGCCTTGCCTACCAATTTTTTTAACTGTAAGAACCTATCCTCATGCAATATTAAGAATACAAATGTAAACACACACACAGTGGGAAAGTGGAATCTCATCTTTTAGCAACATTAACTCTCCCATTCAGCCCTTCTCTTATGATGAAGCAGGCAGTGAAATGCCAGGCTCATTTCAGATATTCTAAGCTGAACATTCCAAAGGCTTGGGTTAGCATGTGTGGCAGATCTATGCTTTTCATTCCCCAACAATCTTGCCGTTAAATTGTAAACCTTAATGTTACATTAAGGTAGCTTTGGGAATTTAATTGCCCTGAGCTTAAGTTAACACTAAAAGGGGGAGGGGGAATTGTAAGGAGGGGGAAAAAAACACCCTTATCTACATTGCTTTGGAGTTGCATAATTGTAGCCTTGTGCCACTCCATTAGTTTTAAAGTAGCCTAGACTATCAAAAACCAAAAGGAGAAACAAGAAAGAAATCATTCGGTTACTCTGGAGAATTCTGCAGAACTCTAGCTTCCTTTGTCTAGAGCTAAAGAGAACAATGCCACTTAAAATTCAGTAAAAGAGGAAATCACCACCTGTGTGGAAAACCTGAATCCCGACAAACTCCTTCATTTTAAAGTGTTTTCTTGCTTCCCCCATTTACCTGACCCCACCACCCCACCACCAAAAAAAAAAAATCGTGGATTCTTTTCCTCCTCTTCCTTTTTTAAAGGCTGTAACATTTGAAACTTAAAGCATCAGTTGGTAAAGCTAGCCAAGAGCAGAAAGAGTCTCACAATTATTTTTAGAGCTGAAAAAGCACATTTTTCCCCGGTCTCCTCTAGCTCACAGAAGACTTAGGAGAATTAGCTCAAACTTTCCAAAAATAAAACTTCACCTTAGTAATGTAGCCACACCTAAAAATATTTGGCCCCCAAGAAGGGTTAAGAGAGAAAAAATGAGAGCTTTATAACCAACAGCTTGAGTTGTGGTCCTAGCTACAGCATTTATTTAGCACTAATACGAGGAAATGTTCTTCATAAAAATATGTGTATTATATATATATGTGTGTGTGTGTGTATGTATGTATGCATGTATGTATGTATATATATATATATATACACACACACACATATATATTCAAAGTTCAGAGAAAAGTATGCTTTTATAGTTGAAGTCACAGTGAACCAATGTGGGAGTATGGAAACCCAGAGTTCTCCAGCTCTGACAAGCAGGGGATTTAGGTGGCCACGATTCATCACGGACCAGCCTCTGTGTGCATGTGTGTCTATGTCCTGTGCCTTAGGTGTTTCAAATTCAGACCTAATTCAGTTTGATCGAGTGTTTCATGGCATTTTTTGCCCATATTAATTCCTCCTGCAAACATTCCTCATTCTTATAGTTAGGCTGACCAGCAAAGGATCAGGGGAAATCTATCAAGGCAGAGATGATAGCTGGAAAGCAATTATTTCCTTCTCTCCTCAAATCATATTTATGGAGTGCCCACATAGTATATGGCAGTATTGGAGACATTCTATAGTATATAGAGAAGACCAGTGTAGACCGTGCCTCTGCTGAAGTTTATAACCTACCACTTCAAATGATGTTGCCACCAAAAGTCCCATTGCCCTGTGGTTACTTTCCTTCATTTTCTCTTTCCCACCGTCTATGAAAAGTGACCAGGCAGACCTCAAATTCTCATTTTTGTGATTGTGAAGACCTGAAGTAATTTAGCCAGAGGAAGCTGAGACAAGAGAAGAGGAAAGGAAAATAAGTATTTTGGGGGAAAAAAAATATTTTAGGCAACATAGAGGTTCTTGGGAGGGCCAGGAAACACTGTGATACATTGGAAAAAGTATTGTCTCTAAAGTTAGAACACTTGGGTTCTGAAACATATTACACCTATGTAATCATTGGCAAATTTCTCTGTGCCTCAGTTTCCTCATCTGTAAAATGAGTGTTGGGACTAGAAGGCCTCTGAGGTCCCTTCCAGAGCTGTACCTATGATCCGATGACCATGAATGTGAAATATTTCATGTACTGCCACACACAATTGATACATCAGTTAATCTCACTAGATTGGTTTTTTTCCTCATTCTTTTTTTCATCTTTGTCATAAGGGATGGCTCTCTAGGTCAGGGAAGACAGGAGAAGAATTATATTCAGAAATGAAGGTTATATAAAGGCAAAAAAACACAAAATGTTTAAACAAGAACAAAGTGAAGAGAGCAATGTCGAACTCTCCATAAAGGTAAATCTTCAAGACTGACTTTCCAGTCCCAGCCAGGTGAGCGAAGGAGAAGCAGCTGAAGGATAAAGTTATGTAATTTTTAAAAGTATGAGGAAGGATCTTCAGAGAACCCAGACACTGGCTTATTTCAGCCTTTAAGCCAATCAGTTCTGTGAAAATTCAGACCAAAGCTTTGTGCAGAACAAAACTATGCTTGGTTAACCGAGTTTCCTTAGTTTTAATGAATTGCTTTGGGACACTGCATACATAACGACTGTGTTTCCAGTTAATCCTAACAGATATCATGAAGTTTTCCAAAAAGGGTCAAAGCAGAGGGAACTGTCTGTCTCACTAGTAGGATTGAGAAATTGTTTTTAGTTCTGGTTTGGTTTCTTTAGATCCTCAAGTAGTCGAAAGAAATTTTTGTACAAACTGAAAGGGCTTTGTTCAAAAGGAATGATTCCATTATCAGAGACCTTTTGGAGAAAGGAGGGTAGTAAAAAAGAGAAAGGAAGAGAGAGAGAGAAAAGGAAGGAGGACAAGGAGGAGGAGAAATATACTTTTCATTCCCCAACAATCTTGCCATTAATTGTAAACCCTATTTTACAGAATAAGAAAAAAGAAAGGAAGAGGAGAGGAGGAGAGGAAAGAGAGATATTTGTATTTGGGGATCAAGAAAAAAAAAGTCATGGCCATCAAGGGAATGGTCAGAGAGATAGGAAAATCACGAGAGTGCTTTGTCACAAAACCCAAGGAAAAAGGTTATTATTGAGAAAGAAGGTTGTGATTAAGGGTGTCAGGGAAGATGAAGACCTTAGAAGAGGCCACTAAATGTGATTACAAAGACCTGCCTAGAGACAAGTTTCCCTCAAGTGGCTCTAAGAATTCCAGAGAAGGACAGGTCATTTTCAACTGGTCAAATCAGATAAGACTTTAGGAAAAAGCAGAATTTGAGCTTGAGGTCTTGAGGGATTAGGAGAATTTAAATGGGTTATGATACATCATGGATAAAGCACTGAAGACTCTGGTCAACTGAAACCCCAGATCTTGTTCAGAACAACTGCTGTCCAACCATGCCCCCATCTTGGCCTTGTGAAGCTGCTTTTTTTTTTTTGGTTTGTTTTATTTTTTGAAGCTGCTTTTTTTTTGCACCTGAGTGTAAGGGTATTTGTCCCTACCAAATTTCCTCTCAATAGATTTAGCCCAGTGCTCTGGTCTGTTGAGATCTTTTGAAGTTCTAACTCTATCATAGTGTGCATTAGCTATTCTTCCTAGGTCTGTATCATTGACAGGGCACAAGAAATACTTAGGTAAAAAAAAAGTAAGCAGAGTGTGTTATGGCGTATGGTT
The DNA here is from genome assembly GCA_028646595.1 of Phalanger gymnotis. Lineage (NCBI taxonomy): Eukaryota > Metazoa > Chordata > Mammalia > Diprotodontia > Phalangeridae > Phalanger > Phalanger gymnotis. The sequence continues at coordinate 282,772,084 of CM053626.1, read as the reverse complement.
TGTGATATATATATATATATCATGCTGCAGTTTTTATCCAAGTAACTGATAAAAATGAAAATAGCACAATGACAAGTAAAGATCCCTAGGGTACTCTACTGGAGACCTCCAGACACAGGAACAGTGAATTATTAACAACTACTCCTTGCTTCTAAAATTCTTGTCATCCACCCTTTGTTCATTGGAGGCAACATGATGTAGTGTGGAAGGGTCAAAATTTGGCCTACTGGACACATGCTTCCCACTTTCCTCCAGACTGCATCCTGAACCAAGATTAAGTACATATAATTGGGAAATATTTAACAAAATTTATAAAAATATAATAAAACATAGATAATGTTAATATGTGGTTTTCCAAGTAAATCGATAGCCCATAGGGATCCTGATGCATGCTTTAGTGCCCCCCTTTTCTATTTGAGTGGTGCAGAAGACAGAGTGCTGAACATGGAGTGAAGATTAACTTTGGTTCAAATCCCACCTTTGAATTACCAGCTATGTAAATTTAGACTAATCACTAAAGCTCTTTTGAGTCCCAGTTTCCTCATATGTAAAACAGAGTTTAAAATGCCTTTCTTTGTATTTATCCCCAGCACATAGTGCTATGTCTGGCACATAGTGAGGGTTTCATAAATACTTGTTGAATGACTGACTTGAGTTCTGGGCACATTTTTTTAAAAAGACATTGAGAATCTGGAAAGTATCCAAAGAGAGGCAACTGTAGTGGTAAAAAGCCAAGAGATCATGTGACATGAGAATCAGTTGGTGGAGCTGGGGATGGATAGCCTGGAGAAGAAAACACTTGTGCAGGAAAAATGCTATCTGTCTTCAAGTATTTAAAGAATTGTCACGTGGAAGAGAGATTAGGCTCTTCTTCATGGTGGATCCCAGAGGACAGATAACTTCCTCAATTGCAAATGAGCGTATTTGTTACTGAAGCCAACACTAAATTGTCCAGGAGATGCTAATTCAGGTATGCATTGGCCTTGGGAGGTTCCTTTACAGATTCTGTGCTCTATGGAAACACAATTGGCTTTGTGATCCATGTCTCAGCAGTGGGCTAGAGGACCCCAAATGTCTGTCTTTTCCAGGACCAGTTAGGACAGAATGGTTATGTTTTATAAGGATTCTATAGTAAGGGCCAAAGATCTGAAACAATAAGTGACTAGATCGACTTGGGGGAATGCAGTTGAGTATTTCATTGTAGCTGAGCCATGTTTAAATTGAGATGAAATCCTCCACAGGCTGAATATTTGCTGGTGGTTTAACACTATGTACAGGACAGTACTTACACATCTCTTAGGGGGTATCTGAGCATATCATGTTAGCAAGGGGAAAACCATCAAGAAATATGTAGCTTGTGCAATGCCATTAATAACCACTGCCTGAGGATCTCTCATGTGCCTTCCTTTCCAGTAGCACTTGGCTTTCAAAGGATGGGATATTTTAGCAACCAGAGGAATTTTTCTAACACTGTATTATAGTTCAGTAGATGAGGTAAGGTTTGAGCAGTGAAGGTGGAGAGGGCTGGCATTGAATACTCCAGTTTTCTGGTGAATCTCTGATTTCAGCGATGTGAATATTCCCTCCAGTGATGCACATAGCATCCTAACCATGTCTGACCATGCTATACAACTCTTATCCACGACTTCCCAAAAGTTTGCCACACAGGGATTCACCCAATATGCCAGTTGTCCTTCCTCAAGTCTTGACAGCAAGAATGGATAATGGCTAAGACATCAAGAGGATTCTAATGGAACACAAGGACTGACCATCAGTTTTTCCTGGTTCTTACTGTGTGGCCAGTTCATTTCCTTTTTTCTATCATGTCTCTTTGGCTACATCTTTTGCATTGTTTATTCTTTATAATTCTTTGTGTATACTAGAATACTTGTGTATACAAGTGTATACAAGTATACTTGTGTATACTTGTAGAAAATATTCTATGCTTCTTGCTCCCTTGCAGAATCTTACCTACCCTTTCACTTAGGCTGACCCCTTTCCTTTCTCAGATCTGAGACTACAAATTTATTCAGCTACACCCTACTACAAAAGCTAGCTCACTTTTGGCTTAAAAGTAATATAATGACTCTCAGGTCCACTTTTCTGTGTAGTTTTCTGAGTTTATATCAGATTAAAAGTTATTGGTACAATCAATAGCTCAGAGCTCCCAATTGAGAAAATTCCTAACATTCATTTAGAGGTTTAGCTCTGTGTTCTAGCTGAAAGTCTGAGGTATCTCAAGCTAACTCTTGGAGCCTTTATGTTTGAGTCAAAAGCAGGGCACAGGAAATATTTAAGTAAAATAAATGAGAAGCATATATTATGGTGTTTATTATTAGATAGACATAGGAAGGGGAAGTTGTGGAAAGAATGGACCTGTTGAGGAATTTCCCTCAGTCCTTGAAGAGGCAAGTAAACAATAGCTTTTGTAAAAGTCTCCTCTGAGATGCTTGGCCACCCAGGTGTTGCAGGGGATAGAGTTTTGGGCCTGCAGTCAGGCACTTCCTGAGTTCATATCAGGCCTCAGACACTAGCTGTGTGACCCTGAGCAAGTCACTTCATTCTGTTTGCCTCAGTTTCCTCATCTGTAAAATGAGCCAGAGAAGGAAATGCCAAACCACTCTAGGATCTTTGCTAAGAAAACCCCAAATGTGGTCATGAAGGGTTGGACACAGCTGAAAATGACTGAATGACAATTGAGATTCTTACAGTTTCCACTGGACCACTACCTTCTGTCCTTTTTCCACCAAAGCTCAGCCCTCTTTTCACTTTCTCCTTCTGATTTTGTTCCTGTGCATCTAATTCCATTCAATTTGGCTCATTAAGTCCCAGGTGGGGCTGATGATGCTGTGTTCCCGCTGTTCAAACTGCTCACCTCCTGAAGTACTTGCTCTTACCTCTCAGACTGTCCCTTTGAAAGACTTGTGTGTGTGTGTGTGTGTGTGTGTGTGTGTGTGTGTGTGAGAGAGAGAGAGAGAGAGAGAGACTTTAAGATCTCCTAAGCATGACTCAAGTCTGCCTTCCAGTCCAAAGGTGAAGATAGGCCCAAATCACTCTCAGGGCTAAATGAGAATGCTGATCTTAACTACAAATCATAGCATGCCTTTCAGTTCTCAAACCCCCATTACATTTGTAATATCTTGCAGCTTGCTCATGCCTACCTCATGCCTCCTCTTTTCCCTTTGAGTAATCCACAACTTCTATTCCTCAGAGACTGTAGAGTTCCATGAGTCACAGCTATATATAAACTTTCACGCTTAGAATACCTGCAGCTCAGTTAATGTTTATGGATGGTTTAAAAACTGTGCTTCTTGCCACCCACTGACCCCTTTGCCCCCACTCTGTCACTGTCCCTGCCAAAGTGGACCGAGAATCATTTCGTATTTTTCTTTGTCTCATGGGTTGCTATGGCAGAAGGACTCGCCAACTGGGGAACCTCCTAGTGTTGGGCATCAAACACACACACACACACACACACACACACACACACATACACATAAGGAAAAGATTGATTTGTATGTGCTTCAAGATCTATATACTGAATCCCAGGATCAGACAGTGACTTTAGGAAAGACTAGGGCTGCTGAGAGAATGTATTCTTTGGAAGACACCAGGATAGCATCCTAAAGGAGAAATGTACTCAGAAGACCTGAGTTTGAATCTAGATTCCAATGCTTACTAAGTCTGTGACCCGGAGCAAACCAAGGGGTGGATGGGGAGAGGATGGGTTAGGAAAGAAGCTGCCAGGCTTAATAGCATTTCACTGAGCAACTGCATCTCCTGCCCTCCCTTCCCTGGGTCAGACCATGGCGTTCTCAGCTGCCCCACAAAGATTCCAAACATCTTCTGTGAGAAACCTTCACCAAGCTGAAATTCTCAGTTGGTATTGCTGGATACCAGAATCCAGAGTCACTGTCAAGGCAGTAGATTGGTCTTAAAGGGCCAGGTCCCCTGTGAGTCACAATTCATCTTAAATGGGTAGGTGACCTGTGATTTTTTTTTTTAATTCTGGGCAGGGATGAGAAGAGCAGGAGTAGACAGAGAAAGAGGTAGCATGGCAATAGGAGGTGGAAAGGAAATGCAAAAAGCAAAAAAATTATCACTGCAGTCCTCCCCTATCTCCCGGAAAGCAGTCTTTGGCTAATACCTACTGCTGTCCTCAATCCAAAATAAATTCACTTCTCTATAACCCAGAATAACTGCCCACCTTCTGTTGCGGTCACAGGTATAGATCCACAACAGTCTGCAATCTTAGATAAGGAAGGGTCCTTCTGTTCCCCCTCCTCAGGATGCATTTTGGGGGCCAATGGACTAAAGGGAGGCCCCTGTGCTAAATCTTTCTTGGGAAAATTCCGGAATTTTCACAGGTGCCACTAGGGAGGTAGTCAGCTGTTTTCTTGAAATGGCACTGCAGCAGCTCATAAACAAAGTTCTATAGATTAGTAGAGGTCTTAATAGACCTAGAAGAGAATGGTTAGCCTTAACAAAAATAAAGGCCATCTTTCCCATAGATGCTAATAAATGCTCTCTTTGCAGTCAAATAAGTAACTTCACTGGTGCCAAAGTGAATTATTGACTCAGTATAATCTCCAAAAGAAACATGTTTATGCAAAGGCCATAGTAAATACAGGATGGAAAGGGCTTGTATTTGGGGACCTAGACCAAAAGGTGTCAGAGCAAGGATATGCAAATGACCTGAGAACTCAGATGTAATCATCTGTTTAAGTTTATTGAGCAGCCTAAGTTCATCATTGCTTTTAAATTTAATTTAATTTTAAAGTTAGCATTTTATCACATGGACCTATGATTTTGTCTATGTTGGGAGCTCTTAGGAAACTGCTCCCAACATTTAGTCTAGGAGAGTTTTCTGAGGATACTTGGAAATTAAATGACTTATACAAGGTCACACAGCCAGTCTGTGTCAAAGGCAGGAACTGAATTTGGACTTCATGTGCTATCTACTTCTGTTTCTATCATTCATTATCTACTTCTTCATAACTATTTGTCCTGACATGGGTCCTTTGCCCTTTGAGATAATAATAGCTTTTGTTTGGGCAGAATCTTTATATGTCCTCCTGCTTAGAAACCTTTTAGAGGAATTTTGGGAGCCCCAGGATATCTGGGAAGAGTGTCAGCCTGGAAGAAAGGTCTCAAGTGTTAATAGAGCAGGCTTGAGCAGAGGCCTTTTAGCCCCTAGCTTTCTAGGGGCTAAAGCAATAGCTTTATGCTTAGGTGTGAAGCAAAAGCAAGAGAGAAGGAAAAAAAAGATGGAAAGAAAAGTCAGTAGTTCTCTTGAAGACGTGCACCAGATTTATATCCAAGAGACCTGGGAAGAAAGACTTTTAGCTTTCAGGCTTACTAACTTTTCATTGAGCAACCGTATCTCCTCCTGCCTCTTCCCTGGGTCAGACCATAGCATTCTCAGCTGCCTCCTCGCCATGCCTGAAGATTCCAAACATCTCCAGCAAAAAACCTTCACCAACCTGGAATCCTCAATCCCTGTTACTGGATGCCAGACTCCAGAGTCATAAGGCTGCAGAGTGATCTAAGGCCTGAGTCTAAACTCTACCTTAGCATTTGTGTATCTCTGGGGTTCAATCTCTTCCATGAACTAGATGGTCTCAAAGTTTCTCCCAACTCTAGATCTTAGGAATTTATGTTTCTTTTACATGGTAGTTTGTAAATATAAGCTTCTTGGAACGTATGGAGGGGCTTATCCTTAATTATACTTCCCTTGTGCACAATAGGACCTTAATAGATGCTTATCATTAAGTGATTAATTGAAAGAATGAATGAGAAAGAAGAAAGTATAAGATCTGGATCTGTGATTTCATTGATACAGAGGACTCCAGAGGGAAATAGAGAGACAGAGACAGAGACAGAGCCAGAGGAAGAGAAACAGAGAGAGAGAGAGAGACAATGAGATGTCCACTGCCAATGTAGGTCAGCATCTTCTCTGCAACCTATAGGCTTCCTAGGACACTGAGACCTTAAGACTTATAGACATAAGACATATAGACTTATAAGACGACATAGAGACTTCCTAGGACACTGAGACAGTAAGTGATTTCTCCAAGGTCACACAGCCAGAATCTGTCAGCGGTAGGACTTGAACTCAGATCTTTCAGGCTATCCATTATACCACAATGCCTCTGAAGAAACAAGGTGCTACTCTGAAGTAAGCAGGCACTGCGTTTCCTTTTAAAGAAGACTGGAAATACTGTCAGAGCTCCCTTGAAGTCAACAGGACAATAGTTGAAGGCAAAGAGAGGCTGCATAATTAGTTGGTGTGTTTGCTCTGTCCTCCAGGCCCAAGAAGTGTCCACAAAGTCTCCTGAGCTTGGCATGTGAATTTTCACAACTTCTTTTTTCTGTTGAATGATGAATTTGCTTTTAAGCTGGAGTAGTCACGTAGTTTTTATAAACTTATGCTCAAATAGGGCTTGGGTTGCTGTTTATTTTATGTGTCTCTGGGCCTTTTTGAGGCATCTATTGCTATAATGCTTAGAATCTGGGAGAGTGATGAGAAATAAATCTCTTCCTGGCCTCTTTTCCATGACACTTGTGTGAATTTTGAAGTGATTATGGGGAATAGTCAGAAATGGTGAAGTTCTATAAATCTTATGCTCCTATCCAAAAATGAATTAAATATAATCATAAGGGGTAGAAAGGAAGGTGGGGGCCACTCCCCCCTTTATCACAGAATTATAGCATCATTCAGAGCTGGGAGAGCCAGCCACTGCCTGTGAGGTCTCAGAGAAAGCAGCCTAGACCAAGAAATTCTCCAGGTTTCAGTACTCACTGTGAATCCTTGGGCCAGTGACTTCATCATGTTGTGTCTAATACTAATTCATAAAAGAACTGATCTGCTGAGTAGACCCTATCCTTGTGAAACATAAGGTCATTAAAGTCTATACACACATGCACACATGCATTTACATATTATTTGTTTTTGTTCATCTCCTCACTTATATGGTAGCGCATAGAGGGTCATCCTCGGAGTCAGGGTTATTGGGAGTTTCAAATGAGATAATGTTGATGAAGCTCTGTATAACCCTGTGGATGGTGAAAGGAACTGCTGGAGGAAGAAACTCCCTCAGTCAATGCAGGTCAGCACCTTATCTACAATTTATAGTCTTGAAGAGTTTCCAGGGATAGCAGAGGTTAAGTAACTTGCTCAGGGTCACACATCACTAACATATGTCAGAAAGGGGACTTGAACCCTGGTCTTCATTGTTCTAGTTTGGAAGAGATTATGCAGAAGAGCCAACAAGAGTCAGATTCTATCAATCTTGGGCCACTAGCCAAAGATGAGTTAATATAATAATAAAGAATAGAAAGCAAGGCAAGGGCCAGCCTACCCCTTCTCATAGAAGCATAGATAATAGCATAACTCCCTAGCCACCCTGCCTTCTGTGTAGCCATAAAGAGTTGCATCAATGACCTTGCAATCGACAAGTATTTATAAAGTGCCAACGTGCTCCAGGCACTATGCTAAGTTGCAAGGCTACAAAGACAAAAATGAACTGGTCCCTGCCTTCAAGGAGTGTACATTCTATTTGTTAGTACAATGGCGCTTTTTCTGTTGTGGTGCGGTCTCCCTCTCTCTGGTCGCTGTTCCGCCATAAAATCCCATTGAACTTATTTCTAAAGCCCCACCCCTCCTTTTCCAGACCTAAATGCACAACGGTAAACAAGAGGTCTAGCCTACCCAGGCTTAAAGCCCACGATCTCACTGGTAGGACTGTGAACGGCTGTTGTCTTCTGTCTCCTCAGGTTCTGTCTGCTGGGATTTCTGGATCTTCCATAAAGACAAGAGACGAAGGAAGAGAGGGGGAGTCAAGCTGACTCAGTGAAAAGGTGGTGAGCAGGAACATCTAATCTGCCCTGATTTACTCAACTCCCATGGAGAAAATCAGCTCTTTCTTCAGCAACCTCTGGAGCCTCATCTATACCAAACATGAGCAGGGTCTCTTCAACACCATCTGCCTGGGGATACTCCTGGGGCTGCCCGTACTCGTCATTTTAACCCTTCTTTTCATTTGCTGCCACTGCTGCTGGAGTAGGCCAGGCAAGAACAGCGGGCCTTCGGAAAGGACCAAGAAGAAGAAGAAGAAGAAGGGTGAAGAGGATCTATGGATCTCTGCCCAGCCCAAGCTTCTTCAGCTGGAGAAGAGGCCATCATTGCCTGTCTAACAGGAGGAAGGAAGCAAAGGCATCCTCCTCCTGAGACTTGGGATCTTAGATCTAGCCACCATTGTTCAGGGAAGAAGAAATCCATGACACGGCTACCCTAAGTCCCCTGAGTGACTTCTAAACTAAGAAACTCCAAAGCTAGCAAACAAAACAGCCTGAGGCCCATTGTGGCAAGCAGGCCTGTATTTACACATGCGAGGGGATGTTTTAGTCAATCTGGCTTAGCCACTGTGGATGCTCAAGAGATGAGCAATATTTAATAATACCTATTGCAATAGGTACATGCACATGCTCATACCTTCATTAAAAAAGGCAAATAGCCATACTCGGGTATGTACAACTATACCCAAGGGCACAAAAGCACTGTTATGCACAAGCTTTGGTAAGGCTTGTGAATGTACCAAAAACAGAAGGAAAATAAAAAGCAGCGCGCACACACACACACAACCAGGTACATAGGCAGGTGAACAAGTACATTACACACTTATATTCACCATTCACATCTGTAGAGTCTCTTGTAAAGACTTGCCCAGCTCCATGCGTGTGTACAAACATTTTTAAAATGTCAGGAATGCTTTGCTGACCACTGTCTCCATTACTCAAACTTCTAAGATATAGGTCAAGTTGTAACTGGCATAGGGCAAATCAATTGTGGGGTGGGGAGGATTTTTAGGTCTCTCCATCCCTGTAGGGAAAGTTAACCTTTCACCTGGAAGTGCCCATGACACTTCTCATTGGGCAGTCCAAGGCCTTTTGGGATCCTGAGATATTACACAAATGTTGATTCACATTTACATGCCATGTCCCAGTGTTCTTGACCCTCACACTTGGGTTAACAGCTCAAGTTGTTAACAGGATGGATCAGATTGCATTTCTGCTCCCCTTACCTGAGATACAAGTGTTATACTTCCAAACTCCATTTAGTGTTGAGTTCTGACCCTCAGGGCTACATAGCTGAGGGCCTTCCTCCTAGCAACAACTAAAGGGGCTGCTTAAAAAAGCCAGGTGCATGTTAATAGCCAACAAGGTGTGGAAAACTAATAGGTTGGATGTGTTCTTGTCATGTCATATACCTGTGTGGTCATGGTTCAGGTGGAGAGATGTAAAATAGACATGGAAATTCAGGGTATGTTACACAAGGTGAAAGAAGGTAAAGAGCCAATGCTGGAATTTGCATGTTGGATCAAATGGCCATAGGGTTGGTTGGATCCAGTTGGGTGGACATATGTTATATCGGAAGTAGGAGGCAAAGGCATAAAAGAATGGGAATGATGGTACTGAAAGAAATCAATGAAAGCCAGTGGACAAGCCCCAGACGCATTTTCTAAAGATTCGCTCTGCCAAGGAGACAGTAACTTTGCCACTATGCTGGAAAACCTCATAATGAAGTCTGGCAGCCTTTCTTCCTGTTTATCACAAGACCCAACATAGAGCCTTGCGCATAGCTGACAGTTAATTGCCAATTATGACAATGCTGATGATCACTGCAAGGGTGAAATTTTAACATCCCACCAACTCAAAACAAAGTCCCTACCCACTTAAGTGAGTACATCAATTTCTCTAATGGATGAAGAGTTGTATATTGAATTTGGATAGTCAGGTACAAGAAAGAAACAAGAGAATGGTGCAGGTGTTTACCAAGATGGTTATGTATAAACATACATCCCTAGTAAGTATACATTTGAGATATATCCCCAGCTCATGCAAGGCTGAAGAACTTTGGGAGGTAGGCCATCATCCTTATGGAAAATGTGAAGAACAGACAATCCCAGTTAATAAATGAGTGTGTTTCAAAAAGGAGTATAAATTCTAAATCAGTTTTTTTTTTTAAATGGAAACCCATTTCCCCATGGAAGCATGCCATAAATGATTTTTCAGTGCCTAGACCACTTAAAAGCATATTAAACCCAAAGTATCATAATATAGAGGCGGCCACCCATAGGGGTTAGCTTTACTAAGTGTGGAGTCAGGAATATCTCCTGCCTTTGATACTAGCTGGGTGACCCTGAATAAGTCATTTAACATCAAATGACTGACTCCCCTACGTCACACAGCTAGTTAGCTTGGAGTCGGCTTTCAAACTCAAGTCTGTAACCGACCACAATCTATGATAACACACTGCCTCCAATGA
>CM053626.1:282746231-282761257 GCA_028646595.1 Phalanger gymnotis | reverse complement strand
TATCAACCCAATTTTACAATAAGCTACTATAAACACCTCATAAAAGAAAAAATTCAGACTTCTCTGGTATGAAGGGAGGGCCAAAAAATTTTACACTGATTTTCCAGATCATGAGGGTGCAGAATCCCTATCCCTCAAAATGTGGAAGGAATAAATGTAGCTCTCCCTGTGTGTTAATGCAAATAAGATTCATACTAGAATTTCCTTTCGTTAATAGCTCTACTTTTGAAGGATGAAATTATCACTAAGACAAATCAAGAAATTATTAGATACTCTGCTTCTGGCAGAGGAGAGCACCGGTAGATGCCATTTGAGAAATTAAAGTTCTCTTACTTACTACATTTCTATATCATACCTCTGTATCAGGCTTGTGATCTGTTTCCCAAACGCCTCATCTTTTTTCTTCCCTCTGTCTAGGTGTTCTATAGTATATACCAATGACAAAATCAGTTCTGTTTCTTCCTCCACTTACCTTCACCCAAATGTTTTCACTACTCTCTGGTTCCTAGATTTCCTCACAGAGTATATTTTCTTAGTATACAATGCTAACCCACCCCACATTTTAGCTATTCTGTTTCTGTTAAGGAATACCCAACCAGAAAAATAGTCAAATGATGGGTTCCATTCTATCAGGTCTTAGGGATAACTGAGGTCAAATTTACCATCTTGCTTAAGCACTTCTTCCTCCTCTTACTCATTACTCAAACTTTGGACATTTTTAAGGACATTTGAGGTCAGGAGTTTTATTACTGTCTCCTTTTCTTGGATTTTGTTTGTGAACATCTGCGTCTCTCAACTGCTATTCCTCATTTTTTGTATCTGTTCTCTATGACAAATAATTTGGGAGGATATTCCCAGACAGTATTCTTCCTCCTGCATCTTTTTTTTTAAGTTTGAAATCCTTTTGTTTCAATTTTTAAGGCACACTGCAAATATACTTTACCATCTTTTGATAGATGTACTCTCTCTATATAAGAAATCTATTATCTTCATATTTTAAGTCCTAGTCCATGAGCCCAAATCCGCTTCTCAGATGTCAATTTCTTAGCCAGCTGTTCGCTTTCCAAATTGATTTTTCTCTTCTACATCCCTTCCCTTCAGTGGTGAGCAATGAAGAAAACACAAACTGGGCCTCTGTGGTCTTTAGTTTCTTTCCCAAGATTTCATAATTGTTGGCTACAATTTTTGGATTCCTTCTGGCAGTGTCACTTGTGCCCATGTGAAATCACCAGAAGTAGACAGTGTTAAGCCTTGACTTCTGGGCATGGGGGGGAAGAGGAAAAGATGCAGACCACAAAACAAAACCTAGAAAAATGACAGAGAACATAATATAATGTAAATAGGTACTCAAGGAAGACTAAGAAAGGGTACTATATCTTTACAAAATAGAACCATCAAGAAGGCCTATACAACTAAAAAAAAATTCTGAACTTGTAATCCAGGATCTATCCTGCCACCTCTAAAGTCCCCAAATAGTGGCTTTCTTCAAATAATATGTCACAGCACAGAACAGTGGAATTTCATAATCAGACCGACTTACCCCTAGCAGGAACTTCCTTGCATAAGTTCCTGGGCATCATCCAGGATTAAAGGAAATAACTCAACAATCTTATCCTGAAGTCATGAGGAAATTGTGAAAATTATCCAGAATTTGTGAGGAAGAGTTCCATAGACAACAAAGCATGTTTTTCCTTTGTTAGCAAATACCCCCTTGATTATGTGACTATGTGCCCTATGTTGTGACAATAAAAGATGTCATCAAAAGAAATCCTTCAAGCTCTGATTTAAAATGTGTAAGATAAAGTCCTGGCCTTGAGAGGACCAGCCCCCTCTTCTATTTTAACTTCCCAAAGTGTTTATATTGTGGTGGAATCCCTTCAACATCTAAAATGGCTGGACCCTGAGGCCAGACTCTTTTATTTCACTTAAAGTTGGCTTAAGGAGGAATTCCTAGAAAATACACCATTGACTTGCATAGAAGAGGAGAGGCTGAGCTCTCTTCAAATGCAGATGATTACCAAATCTGTATCTCCCGACCTTTTTTTTCACCAGAACTCCCATCCTACACCTCTAACTGCTATCTGTAGGACATTCATTTGATCCTGCCCTCACCATAAACCCAACATTCTCAAAGCTAACTCATTACTGACTCCTCCTAAATAGGTTCTCATCCAAACTTCTTATCTCAGTCAAAAGCACTGCCACACTCCTGGCAATCCAGGCTGGAAACTTTAAAGTCCCTTTTGACTCAGCCATCTCTTTGAATCATTATATGCAGTCTTTCAACAAGTCCCCTCACTTCCTCCTTCAAAGTATTGTTCATTGCCATCCTCTTCTCTACATTCTTAACACTGATGCCATAGCCTGTACCTTGCTTATCAACTACAGAATCTCAAAGGTGGAAGGGGCCTCAGAGGCCATCTAGATTGGGAGTGGGGAACCTGCAGCCTTGAGGCCCTCTAGGTCCTCAAGTGTGGCCCTTTGACTGAATCCAAACTTCACAGAACAAATTCCCTCAATAAAAGGATTTGTTCCATAAAAATTGGACTCGGTCAAAGGGCCAAACCCAAGGACCTAGAAGGCCACATGTGGCCTGGAGGCCACAGGTTGCCCACCCCTGATCTAGACAAATCCAGACCTGAAGAATAATCCCTCATACAACTCGCCCATCAAGGAATCACCTAGCCTTTGCTTGAAGACCTCTGATGAGGAGGAACCCACTACCTCATCCATTCAGCTACCAAAGTGATTTTCTTCAAGAGCATGTCTGACCATGTTCACCATCCTATTCAATGGCTCCCCATTGCCATCAACACCAAATATAAAGTCCTCTTTTGGGAATTTAAAGCTCATTACAACTTGGCCCTTTTCCAGTCTTCATATACCTTACACTACTCTTACCTCTTCCATATATTTTTCAATCCCGTAGTCCTGGCTTCCTTGTTATTCCTCAAAAAGGTCATTCTGTCTCTCAACCCCAAATATTTTCTCTGCCTGTCTCCCAGGTCTAGATCTCTTTCTCTCCCATCTCTACCTTCTGGCTTCTCCAACTTACTTCAAGTCTCAGCTAAAATACTGCTTTCTGCAAGAAGACTCTCCCAGCTCTCCTCACTGTTAGTCCCTTTCTTCTGAAATGATCTTCTGAAATCTTCTGATTATCCCTCCCTCCCTCCTTCCTTCCTTCTTTCCTTCCTCCTTCCTTCCTTCAATCCTTCCTTCCTTCCTTCCTAGCAGTTTACTCTGAAGCTCAGAGATTGGGTCACAATAGGTCCCTGCCCAAGCTCCACTTAATGGCTTGTATTTTGGACCCTCCTGGCTTACAGTAAATGTCAATGGTAACTGTTTCTCTTTAGAACAGCAGCCCTGAGGGTCTTCTCCTCCCAGCTTAACTCACTTCTTAAAGTCACTGAATGGGCGGTTACCTTACTCTAAGTGAGTACATGAAAAGGCCTTAGCCTGCAAGGGCCAGGCATCCTGATGAATATCAGGTCACTGGATCCAGATGGCTCTGGAGGAGAAAGTGAAGCTGGTGACCTTGCACAGCTCTCCCTCACTCAAATCCAAGTCAACTGCAAGTCACGTCATCATTTCCCTGATGTCACGGTCCTCTTAGAAAAGGAAGGACAAACACAACAGTAATCTCCAATTTATCCTGTATCTTATTTCCACATAATTGTTTACAAAACTGTCTCCTTCATCAGACTGTGAGTTTTTTGAGAGTAGGGGGTGTTTTTGCCTTTCTCTGTATCCCCAGCACTTAGCACAGTACCCAACACATAACAAGCACTATTAAGTTATATATGATTAAGTTTATATGATGTTTGTTCATATGTTCCTTTATATCAAAATGTTTGTTGACTGACTCCTCCAGAGGCAGCCCATTTTGTTTCTTAATAATTCTAATAGGAAGTTTTTTTTTCCTTACGATAAATCTAAACTTGTCTCTTTCCATTTCCACATATTGCTCCCACTTCTGTTTTTTGCGGCCAACTAGAAGTTCAATCCTTCTTCCACTCAAGAGCTAAGTCTTCCCTTTTTCAGGTTAAACAGTCCCAGTTCCTCTACCGAGTCCTCATAAAACACAGACCTCCACCTTCATTGTTACCCTTCTCTGGTGGGGAGGCAAATTGGTGCAGAAGAAAGAATGTTGTCTCTCTAAATCCCCTCTGGGGCTAAAAGCAAGTCATTTAAACTCAGTTTTCTCATCTGTAAAATGAGGCAGTTGGATTGAGGTCCCTTCCAGCTCCAGAGCTGGGATCCTATCATTGTTCTCTAGCTTATAAATGTCCTTCTTAAAATAGGAAGTAGGACAATTTGGCTGGAATATATAGTGTAGGTTAAAGGAAACATATGAAATAAAGCTAAAGCTAGAAAGATAGGCTGGAGATAGATTATGAAGTACCTTAAAAGCCAAACAAAGGAGTTTGTATTTTATCTTAGAGGCAGGAAGTCACTGAGCCTTCCTGAGCAATGGAGGGACATGGTCAGACCTCCACTTTAGGGATTTCACAGATGGGTTAGAGACAAGGGACACTTGAAACAAGAAGACCAATTAGGAAGTTATTGTAATAATCCAGGTGACAGGTGAGAAGGGCTAAATAAGGGTAGTGGTTGTGTGGGTAGATGGAGGGGTATAGATTCAAGAGATATTGCGTATTGTAGTGATTGGATATGGAGGGTAATGGAGACTGAAGAGTCAATGGCGATTTCAGGGTTGTAAACATAGGAAGGATGGTAGTGTCCTCAATAGAAATGAAATGAAGAAGTTAGGAGATCAGGTGGGATGATGATGAAAGCTAATGACATCTATTTTGGACAAATTCTGTTTGAGATTACAACAAAACATACAAGTGAAGATATCCATCAGGTCATCGATTGTGGGGAACAAGAGCTCAGGAGGCAGATTAGGACTGTAGAGATAGATCTAGGAGTTATCTACACTGAGATGATCATTGAGTTGACCAAAGCTAATGATGTCTATTTTGGACAAGTTCTGTTTGAGATTACAATGAAACATGCAAATGAAGATATCCATCAGGTCATCGATTGTGGGGAACTAGAGCTCAGGAGACAGATTAGGACTGTAGAGACAGATCTAGGAGTTATCTACATTGAAATGATGATTGAATTGATGAAAGCACATAAGATCACCAAGAGTGTAGAAAGGAAAGAAAAGGGGGCCTAGGACGATATGGTGATCCATGTCGGTTATTGTCATAGGTTCCTGGATGTCCCCCTCAACTCTTTATACCTTTATTATTGTTATACTTTTATGCCTCTTCTCTGACTCTTGTCTTCTCCAAAATTTATCCTACACAACCTTCCCAGAATTCCTCTGCTTAGACATCTAGAATTGCCCACCACAATCCATTTAAATCTGCCTTCTCAGTTTCCATGACTTTCCATTAACTGACATCCCCTTACCTGTCCTCATTCATTTCCCATGTCTCCTCCAGAGAGGCAGTTAATTGCACCATACTGGCTTGAGAACTGCCCTTGTGGAATCAGGAGGCCCTGCCTCTGACATACATTGGTTGTTTAACCCTGGGTAAGTGGCAGATAGAGTGCCCTCTGTGCAAGTACAGGGAGTTTCTTCATCCAGAATAGTCCAGACCAAGGAAATCATGGGCCCATACTAAACTCCCTTTCCCCTCAAAAAAGACCCCCTCTCCACTGGCATTAAACCTCTTCTCTAGTAAGACCAGTATCTACTCTGTCTTTTCAGTGTGGATCTGTGTATTTATGCTTCTCATTCTCCAAACTGTCATGTCTTCCCAGCTCCCCTCCACCTATCCAAATCATACACATACTTCCAGGTCAAGTCCCATCTCTTACACTAGAAGTTTGTATCTGAAGGGCTGAAAGGTTAAAAAAAAAATCAATTCCCCTCGTATCACAGAGGCTTCAAGAAACAGTGGAAGGAAGGCATATATGTCTGCCATTTTCCTGGTCTATCAGAGAGGAACCTAGGATATGTACATAAGGATATCAAGATAGTAGTCCTCTTCATAAGTGAAAAGCCCACTGATCATCACCATCACAATTGTGGCAGACGCTTTCTTTGCCCAGATATGAATGGGCAGATCTAGGGAGATATTATTTACCTGGGGCTTAGGAAATTGTGGCAGGGATGGTGTTCTGACTCATTGAACTGATAGAGGAAGCACATTTCAAAGTTAGTTAGTGGGCCTTCAGGGCATGAGACATGAACCACCTACATTATTCCCAGAGGTTTTTGCCAAGGGTAGATGTGCTAAGTGGGATGATTTGGCATTTCCCAGGAGTTTCACTGACAAAATGTCAAAAAAATGTATTTACATATTCTATGTGACTGTATGATGAGATGTACACCACAGACTTTTTTCTATAAACCCATCCCCATCCAAGCAAACAACTGGAACCACAGAGATGCCTACTGCCTACCACCCACAGACTTATGCCAGGAAAAAATGTAATCCAGAGACACTGTCTACACTGAGAAGAAAACCAAGAGTGGAAGCACCCCCAAGTACCCTGAACATTAATATTGTCCAGTTTATACTTGCTATTGATATCACAGGGAAAAAAACAAAAAGCTTTAAGAGCACAATTTGGAACTGGATGTTAGCTGAACAGAGACTGAAAACTGAGCCATTTCTCTCCCAGATGGCATAAACAGAGTATCTACCCAGACCTTTATTCATTCCTTACCAACCTAGTCCTCCAAGCTATACCTGCTTTTATATTGAGCTGTCCTTGGATGTAATTATTGTCTCTCTAAAATGTACAGAGGCTCTAAAGACAGGAGGTAATACATTTGCAACGAGGGCAGAAAGAGAGGAAAAGAAGCATGTTGATTATTTAACCAGAAGTCGAAGGATTTCCTAGACCTTGCCATTACCCCTTCCATACTTAGGACGTTCAGCCATAAAAGCAACAATTTCCTGGCATCATAGATACTGCCATGAAGATATTTTGAAAGTTACATTAAAAACTGTTTCAGAGTAAATTATTGCTGCTTATATTTCAAGTAAAAGGAGCTTTCATAATTAGAGTGATTTGTGCAGGAATGGATAGTTTAAGAAAGGAAAGTCTAAACAGAAATCTAATAGTAAGGGAATAAATATAATCACTAGGGTGGAGGCAGACACTCACAATCTGTTTACAAGTAGGAAGCCAAAATTGAAAAGCAATGAATTTAAATTGGAGCTAGCATTTGGGGGTTGTGGGGGGTGGGAGTAGGGGTGGCAGGACAGAGGAAATGCCTTCTCAGAATACCTATAATCAACCTGAAGGTCTCATTGCATTAGGATAACAAAATAAGTCTGAACAAGCTTGAGTCACGGAATCACAGAATTTGAGTTGGAGTGGCTATTTAGTCCAACTCATATCTGAAAAGAATTCCTACTACAGGTATCTCTCTTTCACATCATGGGGCCTAGGGGCACAGCATCCCTGCAGTCTGGAAAATCCACATAAAATTTTGGGCCCTCCCTTCATACCTGAGAAGTCTGAATGTTATCTTTTTGTTTTATGGGGTGTTTACAGTACTTTATTGCAAAATTTGGGTTAAGTATTTGGTCACAGGCTATATGTAGGTCAATGTTAAGTAAAAATATATTACATATATTTTATGCATTTCTAAGTTTCTAAACTTTTTCTGTGTCATCTGCTGGCCTTTGCCTGTTGTCTGCAGCTTCCACAAACTCCCTTCCTCAAAAAAAAAAAAAGTCCCATTTAATTTCTTATGTCGACACACCATAGATGGAAACCACAATAGGGAAAGTTATGATATGGAGTGGTCATCTGGCCTCTATTGGAAAACCTCCAATGAGGGAGAACCCACCACCTCCGAAGGCAGCTCATTCTGCTTTTAGACAGCCCTAATTGTTAGGGAGTTTTTTTCAGGAAATTAAGATCAAATAGGCCTCTTTTCAATTTCTATTCATGGCTTAGTTTTTCTCTGGGGCCAAACAGAGTAAATCTAATCCCTCTTTCTACAGGACAGCCCTTCAGGTACTTGAAAATAGTTTTCATATTCCTCTATGAGTATTCTCCAGACAAAACCCTCCCAATTTCTTTAACTGATTCTCAAATGAAATGAAGACCCTTTCACCCATTCTCCAGCTTTCAGCATCTTCTAGCTTATCAATTTCCTCTTTAAATGGTGATGTTCAGAACAGAACATAATACTCCAAATATAATTTGGCCACAGCAAAGGACTGCATTTCAGGAAAACTATGATTCTCAATTCAACCCAAGGTCCACAAGCTCTTTTGATGACCATATCCCATTAATAATTCTCACTGAACTCACAGTCCACAAAAACCTCAAGATCTTTATCAGACAAAACTTCCTGCCTCCCCCACTCTGCATTTGTGTGCATCTATAATTTTTTTTTTCAAATACAAATCTAAGACCTTAAAGCTTTTTGTTGAATTTCATCTTATTTGATTTGACTCAATGCTCGACTCTGTCAAGGTCTTCTTGAATACTAACACATAAACCCAGTGTATTAGCTGTTCCTCCTAGCTTTGTATCATCTGCAAATCTGAGCCTTTATCAAAGACATTGATAAAAATGTTAAACAGTCAAGAGCCAAGCACATCACCCTGGGGCGCTCCATGGGACAACTACTGCCAAGTCGACGTTGAAGTGGTAACAATAACTCTTTGTCTTCAAACATTCAACCATATTGAATCCATCTCACTGAATCCATTTAACTTCTCATCCATTTCTTTGCTTCTTTTTCACAAAAATAGTTTAAGATTCTTTATCAAATACTTTGCTAAAACCTAGTTAAACTACATGTTTTCTTCCATAAATAACAAAAAGGATGTGATTTAATAAGTGACAGTCAGGATTTGAATTCAAATCCAATGTTCTTTTAAGTGTACTATAATGTGTCTTATTAGCTGTGTGATTTTATAAAAATAAATTACATGCAAATATAGTCCAAAAAAATAAAAAATAAACTATATCTATAGCATCTCCCTGATCTACCAGTTAATAGCCTTCTTTGACAAACTAATGCTGTATCTTTGGGTTTTTGGTTTTCTTAGGGGAAGGTGGGGTTGTTTGTTTTGTTTTGTCTTTGACATTGGTTCTCACTATCTTTCCCAAGATGGCAAAGCAATGGCCACATACTGTTATTCATGGAAGACTTTGACTTGCTCCATTCCAGAGGAGGGTTCCTCCTCTGTACGTAGCCTGGTGGCCCCTTATCCCTAGAGGAGTCACCATATTAGTGCCTGACTTAGCCCAATCAGCTTCAGCTCTACTACAGCTCAGAACTCTGGAGTTCAAGGATCCACCACTTGCTGGCTCTTTGTAATCACCACTTCCCTGGCTACCTGCTCACGTACCATCTTTTCAATAATCCATTCCTAAACTGTCCGCCACCCCCACCCCAGGACTCACTGTCAAGTTCACTAGCCTCCAGTTTACAGACTCTGTTCTTTTCCTTTTTTTCTTTAAATTGGGACATCTGCCCCTCTCTTTTCCCGCAGCACCTGAAGTCGACTCTAAGTCAGCCTATGGTCAGTTCAGCCCAGGATTTTGCTGCCAAGAGAGCCAATGGGAGGACCTGGTTGTTTCCCCCAGGATCAGCCTTAAAGGTTAAGCAGCACCCACCTTCTCCTCATGATCATTTACAGGTCCGCCATTTATAAAACTGTCCAAACGCATGTCGAATCTATTTCTATTTCCTGCCAGTTCTACCTCTTGAAGGAATCAGTTCCATTAAGTTTGTCTCCTGATAGGCAAAGTAGGATTTCTTTCTTACTTCTCCTAAACTTATTTTCTTGAATTTCAAAAGTCACCCCTGCCCTCCTATTTTGGCATTTGGTGAACAGAACCACATTGATCTTATCCACATATTCACTTCATCTAGTCAACTTATCCATAGACATACCTTATCACTGCCTTTATCACATTCTCATCTCCACCTTACCCACCTTCTTGCTCTCCAGGTCTCTACTTTGCCCAGCTTTAAGGAGAGCTTATACACTACTTCTCCTCATCCACATCTTAGACTTTTCCTCATCTTCACCTTTTTTCCCACCTTCACATGCTTTATCTACACCTTCACCTCATCACTCTCCATCAATCAGTCAGTCAATAAGCATTTATATAGGGCAGCTAGGCGGCACAGTGAATGTAGCACCAGGCACAGAGTGAGGAAGACCTGAGTTCAAATTCAGCTTCAGAGGCTTCGTAGCTATGTGACCATGGGCAAGTCATTTTTAACCTCACAGTTCCTCATCTGCAAAATGGGCATAATAATAGTACCTACTTCCCAGGGTTGTTTTGAGAATAATAATTGTAAAGTGTTTAGCATAGTGTGCGACACACAGTAGATGCTATATAAATGTTAGCTAGTAGTAGTAATAAGTGCCTACTGTGTGCTGGGTACTGTGCTAAGCACTGGGGATACAAAAAGAAGCAAAAGACATTTCCTGCCCTTAAGGAGTTCACGATCTCACTGGGGAGACATCATGTAAACAACTATGTACAAACAAGCTATACACAGGATAAATGAGAAATAATTAACAGAGAGAAGTCACTCAACAAGCACATATTAAGAACCTAATCTGTGCCAGGCACAGTGTTAAGCACTGGGTATGCAATGACAGAAATGAAACCATCCTTTCCGTCAAGGAGTTTACATTTTATTAGGAGAGATAGCATATATAAATTAGGAGAGATAAATACATAAATAAGCATATAGAAAATATACTTCTCAGATTTAGAGATTTTTATCAAGTTCCTTTCTAGCCATCACTTTTCCATCAGCCTTTCAGGACTTTCTATTTATTAATTATTTAATAATGAATTATTAAAATTCTATTTATTAATTCTTATCATTTCAATTTCCCCTTTATGGATTTTCTCTAAATGAAATATTTATTATATCCTTCCTGAGATAAAGCAGCAGAAACTAGAAATAGCACTCCAGTTATAGATTTGACATCCAGGTAGAATAGTATTCTCTGTTTTGTTTTTAATACTGACAGGATAGCTCAAATGCACCCAGTTGGTACGTAGCACAACGCTAGGTATTGGTGGTATATTAGATAACAACCTCTAGGATAATAATGTCATGGACTTCTATAGTGTGAAGGGATATTAGATTCATAGATTTAAAAATTTTCAAGCTGAAGGAGACCATAGAAATCATCCATCTTCACCCAATTTACAGATGTAAAATCTCAAACAAAAAGAGTTGAAGGGACTGAATTCAGATCACACAGCCAAAGAGGACTAGAACCCAGGTCTCAACTTCTCTCCATCATCCCAGATCCATGATGGCTTTCTCTATCTTGGTCAATCTCATTACAATTTCTGAAATTTTATTGATGAGAATAGTGGAACCACCATAATTACATGAACTGTTTTATTTTGTAGTTGTTGGGTTTTTTATTTAATTGCTACTACAAATAAAATCCTATCATACAGAACATTGTAATAACACCAAAATATTTAGTCTATTGAAAGGTTTTTACATGTTTTAGCAAATAGCCCACTTCATTGTTGATGTAGTACTCTACAATAAATAACCCAAATAACAACGTCTCAAATGCAACAATTACTCAAAAGTACTCAATTACATGAGGTGAAAAGAATAGAGTATTTACCATTTTTTGTTGCCATTTAACAGGAAGGGGAAGAGAGGAAAGGGAAGGGAATAAACAGTTATATTGCACCTAATATGTGCCAGGCACTGTATTAAGCACTTTGCAAAAATTATCTTATTTGATCCTCACAATAACCCTGCAAGGACAATGCTATTATCTTCATTTTTGCAGTTGAGGAAACTAAGGCAGACGGAGGTTAAGTGACTTGCCCAGGGTCACACAGCTAGTAAATATCTGAGGCCATATTTGAACTCAAGTCTTCCCAACTCCAAACCCCAATGCTCTGTACACTGCTTCTTCACTAGCTGCCTTGGAGTTGCCTCCAACTGACTTCTGGAATTTTCATCTCCTCTCTTCTTCACCTCAAACATCCCACCTTTCATCAACAGAAAAGAAAAACAAAAGGTTCTCAAACCACCTAAAAAAACAAAAGACAGCACTTAAAGGGATACTAGGGATGAACTTACAGTTGGAAAGATGAGCTCAAATTCTGCCTTATAGATGTACTAGCTGTGTGACCCTGGGTAAGTCACTTAAATGCTATTTGCCTCAGTTTCCCCATAGGCAACATGGGGATAATAATAATCTTACCTACCTCTCAAGGATCAAATGGGATAATAATTATAAATTATTGTATTACCAGTGCCTGGCACATGATAAGCACTACATAAATATTAACTGTTGTTGTTGAAGATAGTAATAGTACCTACCCACAGGGCTGTTTTGAGAATCTGATAGGATAACTGTAAAGCACTTAGTACAGTACCTGGTACACAGTAAGCACTATTATACTTGTTAGTTATTATTACTGTTGTTATTGAAGATAACAATACTATCTACCTTTAAGTGTTGTTATAAGGATCAAATGAGATAATATATAAGTGTATTCTGCAAACCTTAACATCACTATATATGTAAGCTATTAGTGTGATACTGTGCATAAATTGTCTTGCAATAAATGTTAGCTATTAATAAGCAAGGACTTAGAAGTGGAACATGGTGGGGTATCTATGACACTTCCCATTGTTTTCCTGTTGGATTCAGAAAACCTTTCATGAGTTCACTCTAGAAAGGATGGCCATTGGTTGGGTTTTGTGTCCATCTGCAATAGATTGATAACAGGATTTCCAGCAACACACACAAGTTACCCTCCACACCCACACACACACTCAGAGGATCTGTAGTGGCAACCACACTGGCATACTCAGGATGGCTGCTAGTGCAGGTTCTTTTATCTGCTTTACTAGGAAAGACAGCTGTTTCAGGGGTCAACAGTCTTCTTCAATTAAAAAAAGAGAACAGAGGAAATATAGAGGAGAGAAATAAAGACCAACAGTCAGGGCTCTACTGCCTGAATCAAAGCAAAACTATCTATCCATCTATCTATCTATCTATCTATAGATTATATATATATATATATAAACTGCCATATATATATATATAAACTGCTATCTATATCTATACTATCTATATATGTATGGTTATATATGTATGTGTGTACATATATATATGTATATATGTGTGTGCATGTGTATGTATATATGTGTATATATATATACATATACATACATACACACACACACAGATATATATATATATGTATATATATATATATACTTTACATTCTCCACTGGATCCAGAGAGCCTTTACCTCTCAGCAGTCAGGGAGCTCTGAACATTCGGCTACTCAGAGTCTCGATCGGTGAATCACAAGATCCTTCTTGTAAGCGAGCCCCAAAGCAAAAGCTCACCTCTCACAATATATAGTCTTTCAGCTAATAGGCTCAGTGCCTAATTAGAAATTAACAAAAGGTGTGTAAGCCTTCCTACAAGCAAGTAAACTTCCCTTAATGGGATCCACATGAGGCCTATTGATGGGTGGGGAAGATCTTATTCCCCATTAATCTTACAGGACTCCAGTGTTGCATGAGCCTACTTCAGCTCCAACTACTGGAAACATATGCAAGTAATTCAAGACATAGTTCTTGACATTGAGACCTTGCAGAAACAGAAGGAACTTTTAGAGGTCATCTAGTCCATGTTCCTCATTTTACAGGTGGAAAAACTGAGAAGGAACTTTATCACCCAGGCAGTGGCAAAGGAGGACTAGAACATACATCTCCTGACAGCTGGTTCAATGCTCATTCTATTGTACTACTAGGCATTGTGCAAGGTTTAGCTTGAAATCCAGTGAGAGAGTTAAGACAATTAAACAAAGAGTTGTTATGATATAAGAAAGAAAATGGAAAGTGCTTGGGACTTACAAAGTGCAATTCCAGAATATGAAACCATTTCTAACTATAGGAATCAAGGAAGACTTCATGGAAGAGGTAGAATTTGATCTGGGTCTGAAAGTATAAGTAAGATTTTTGACAACTAGAGATGGGGATGGAAGGAGCTGATTGGAAGTAAAGGGGGGTGGAGTTCCAGCCACAGGGAGCACCATTGACAGACACAAAGACTCATCCAGTCACAGCAAGAGTCAATGCCATAGTTAAGCAATCTTGAAAGATCTACAATTACAGAATTTCAGTGTTGAAAGAGATCATGGTAGCCACCTAGTTCAATCCATACCGGAAAAAAATTCCTTTCTACAGCATACCGGAGAGCAGTCATCTTACCTCTGCTCAAAAATCTCCAATGAGATTGGAGGAACAAAGATCTACAGATGGAGGGCACCTTGGAGATTGGCTAGTACAACTCCCCCATTAAGACCCAGGGAGATTAAGTGATGTTCCTTGCCTGACAGCTCCTCAGTCTCCTTTGTTGGGTCTTTATCCAATCCATGCCCATTAATCATAGCTGTCCCTTCAAAGCCCTTTCCTGGGCCCTCTTCTCTAATCAGCAACTATGGATTCCATTACCATCTCTATGCAAATGACTCATATCTGCTTCCCTGGCCCTAGCATCTCTCCTGACCTTCAGTTTCCTTCTCTAACTGCCCACTGAACATTTAACTTAGACATCTTAAATGTGTAGATATCTTAAACTTAGTGTGTCCAAAACTGAACTCATTATCTTTCTCCCCAAGTCTTCCTCTCTTTCTAACTTACCTACTACTATCAAGGGAACCATCATCCTCCCAATTCTGCATTTTGCCAACTTAGATGTCACCCTCCACTCCTCACTCTCTCTCACTCCCCATATCAAATCTATTGTCAAGCCCTGCCAATTCTACCTCCTCAACATCTCTCAAATAGGTCCCCCCTTCTCCTCTAACACTGCCACCATCATGGTGCAGCCCCTCATAATCTCCTATTTAGACTGTGGCAATAGCATTCTGTTTGGCCTTCCTGTCTCAAGTCTCTCCTCACTCCACCCTCCACTCTATCAAAGTGGTCTTCATACGTCATGTGTCTGACCAAGTCAGCATTAACCCTAACTCTCTATTTAATAAACACTAGCAGCTCC
>CM053626.1:282693753-282745731 GCA_028646595.1 Phalanger gymnotis | reverse complement strand
TATATATATATGTATATACACTGCAATGCTATTTCCCATATGTATATATATACACAAGACCAGGTGGTAGAGGTTGAAAATAAGGTTATAGAATGATTCTACAAAAATGGTCATCAGGATTGCTAAAGCTCAGAGTGACCTGAGGCTGTTGAGGGAACCTAAGGATAACAGAGGGGTTTTGGATTGCTTTTGTGGCTATATTGGGAGAAAAGGGTGGACCAGAAAAGGAGAAGGACCTTTCCTTGGGGTGGATGGGATGATGATAACCAACAACAGAGAGAAGACAGAGTGGATTAATTCCTATCATCTATTTCCTCTGTTAAGAAAAATGACTTTTGCAATGTAAATGACAGAAAGATGACTCACATGGAGCTGATATTCCAGCTTAGTTTAATAATATTTTATATTTTTCACCAGTTACATGTCAAGAAAATTTTTAGCCTTCATTTTTACAATGTTGATATTCCAGTTAAGCGTGGGAATGGTAAGAGAGCACCTCACACATCTTGGTGATTTCTAGTTTTCCAACCAGGTGAACTCCAACATTGGGTACTCAGAGCTGGTGGATTATGAACCATTAAAAAGGAAGATCACAGAAAACAGGAGAGATTAAGGAAAGATGAAAGAAATTAAGAAATTAGACGAGACTAAAGAAAGACAAATTTTCAAAAGAGGAAAAGAGCAGAGTCTTCAACTGTTAAGCTAGTGAGGTTGACTTTGGTTCTTAGGAAATTTCTCCATCATTGAAGAGAAGGTTGATAAATATGTAGGAAGAAAAGCAGAAATTATTACAAAGAGCCAATGTAACTTCATTTTGAGCAAGTCCGTCTATTTCCTTTTTTGCGATGATTGCTAAATTGTTAGATGAAGGGAATGCTGTGGATGTGGTTTACCTAAATTTTTGCAAAGCTTTGGATAAAGTGTATCCTACTATCTTTGTGGATATAGAGAGATGTAGATTAGGCAATAATACAATTAGACAGATTCAGAGGTGGTGGGATTGTCAGATTCAAGAAAATGGCCGTTAATCGTTTAATGTCGGTGTGGCAGGAGGTCGTCAGTGGAGTACAGCAGGAATTTGTGCTTGACCCTGAGCTTTTAAAAGCATTTATATAAATGAGTAGGGAAAGAAAACCCCATGGTTGGCACGCTCATCAGATTTTGTAGATAATACAAAACTGGAAGGAAGAACTAACGCACTGGATGAACGAATCAGCGCCCAAAAATATCTTCACAGGCTGATGTTGGACTGAGTCTACTAATTAACATTCGTTAGGGAATAAATGTAAAGTCTTTTGCTTAGACAGTCATTCAGTCAGTAATTATTTATTAGTCTCCTACCATGTACCAGGCGCTATGCTAAATGCTCATGATACAAAGAAAGGCAAAAACAGTGTCTTCTCTCAAGGATCTCTCAGTCTAACAGGGGAGATGATATGCAGGCAAATGTGTTTGATTGGTTGTTGTCCTTCATTCCCAAAGAGGACCTAAATGACATTCCTATGTCAGGGTCAAGGTACAGCATGTCTGACTGTGGCTGATCAGACCAATACGAGCTTGGAAGGTTCTACCACAGATCGGGCACAAATAGTCCATGTGAACATTTGGAGTAGAGGTGCCTCTAAATTTGTGCATCTTGTGTTTCCTTTGAGCTGCTGCAATTCTGCTTTGCTGGTAGAACACAGCTCCTTTTTGATGAGGGCATGCCATGCTGGGCAGTCCTGTGCCAATTTGTCCCGTGTCACACAGTCAATTCCAAAGTTCTTAAGAGAGACCTTGAGAGTGTCCTCGTATGGTTTCTTTTGACCTCCAAGTGAGCGCTTACCTCGCGTGAGTTCTCCGTAGAATAGTCTTTTAGGTAAACGTATGTTTGGCATTTGAATTTAGAAATAATCAACAGAAGGAAAGTTTCTTAAGGTTTTAGGGAAAGGCTTCTTGTATAAGATGGGCTTTTAGTTGGGTCTTAAGGGAAGCCAGGAAAGCCAGGGGGCAGAGGTGAGGAAGGAGAGCATTCCAGATATGGGAGATGGCCAGAGACTACTCCCAGAGTTGGGAAATGGAGTATCTTGTGTGAGGGACAAGGAGGTCAATGTCACTGGACTACAGGGTATGTGGGGATCAGAGGAGGTATGGAAGCTAAGAAGTCTGGAAAGATTGGCAGGGCAGCTTATGAAGGGCTTTGAATGCCAAACAGAGGATTTATATTTGATCCTGGAGGTGACAGGGAGCCATTGGGGTTTATAGTATAAAGAGGAGGTCAGGGTGACATGGTCAGATCTGTACTTTAGGAAGATCATTTTGACAGCTGAGTGACTGACATGGGGAGAGATTTGTGGCAGAGACCCCTACCAAGAAGCTATTGCAATGGTCCGGGCATGAGGAGATGAAGGCCTGTACCAGGGGGTAGCGGTTCTAGGGGAGAGAAGAGGGTGCCATTGAGAGATGATGTGAAGGTAAAATTGATAGACTTTGGCAACAGATTGGATATAGGGGGTGAGAGTGAGCGGTAGAGGAAGACACTTTAGTTTTTAGCCTGGGTAAGTGGGAGGATGCTGGTGCCCTCAAAAGATACAACAAGTCAGCTTTACAGGGATAACATCACAGAGATATAGTTGGATAACTGTTGTCTTAAAAAGGATCTGGGGGTCTTAATAAATTAAGAACTCAAATAAAAATCATTGGCATGATGTAGTTGCTAAAAGAGCTAATATGATCATGGGATAGATACAGCGAGAGGGATATAACTTCCAGGAATATGAAATTGTAGTTCTGTTGTATTCTGTCCTCATGAGGCCTTGGAGTTTTGTGTTTAGGTAGTCAGGCAGCACAGTGGATAGCGTTAGAGTTGGAGTGAGGAAGACCTGAGTTTAAATCCTGTCACTCAAGCTCTGTCAGTCTCAGTTTCCTCTTTTGTTTAAGTAATAGCCCTGACCTCAGCATCCACCTTACCGGGCTACTGTGAAAAGCAAATTGGATATGTATGGAAGGCATTTTGCAAGCCATACAACCTTATATAAGTGCTAGCTCTTGTTATTCTGGGCACCACATTTTAAGATAAGCTGGAGAGCATCCAGAGGTGGGCAAGAAGGATAGGAAAGGGTCTTGAGTCCATATCCTAGGAGGATTGGTTGGAACTGGACAGGCTTAGCTTGGAGAGTAGAAGACTTGGCAGGAGAACCATCCTCAAGAATTTTAAGGGCTGTCATTTGGCGGAGGGATTAGAGTTGTTCTGTTGGGCCCCGGAGGTCAGAAGCAGGAGCAATGGGGGTAGGTTGTAAAGAGGTCAATTTAAGTTTGATGTCAAGGAAACGTCCTAATAATTGTTTTTGTTCAATCATTTCAGTCGTGTCTGACTCTTCGAGATCCCATGTGGGGTTTTCTTGGCAAGGATACTGGAGTGGTTTGCCATTTCCTTCTCCAGCTCATTTTACAGATGAGGAAACTGAGAGAAGCAGGGTTAAATGATTTGTCCAGGGTCACACAACTAATAAGTGTCTGAGGCCAGATTTGAATTCAGGTCTTCCTGACTCCGGGCCTGGCGCTCTATCCACTGCGTCACCTAGCTAGCCTATTCCTAATAAGTAGAATTATCTAAGGTGGAATGGCTTACATGGAGAATTGGTTGACTCCATTTCCTTGGAGATGACCACTCTTTGGGGATTCCTTCCTCTATGGCTTGGAGTAGATTGACGCCATGGTCTTTTTTAATTCAGATTCTGTCATTCTGTGACCTTTGAGGTCCCTTTCAGCTTAAAGGTTCTGTTTTAAATTAGAACAGAGACCAGACTTTTCAATCCATTCTTGGAGCTTAGCCACTTCATAGGCTCCTATTGATTGCATTTAATAACCCTCCAGCGGCATGGGCCTATTGTTAGACTTTACTAGTGCTCTGTGTAGTTGCCTCTGTTCCAGGAGAACTTTTATAAAGTTTTAAAACTTATTTATCTAATAATTGGAAAACACCTATTAGCCTCCTTCCTCTTGCTCGACATAGGGCATGTTAATCTTTCTCTAGCTGCCAAGGGTCATTGCTACCAGACATTACAGATAGGTCATCCCTAATGAGTCCAGACTTATTGTCCAATGCAGACTTGGCAAGGAATCAATAGAAACCGTACAATGGATCTCTGCAGGTCACAAAAAATTAGCACCTACTTTTAATGCCTGGAAAGACACAGCCAAGTAGCCAGAATTGTGCACAAGAAGCTCCCTATAACTTCATAAATTTCTTTCGTATTGACCCAGGAAGGCCTGATGGGGGGTAATGGTTTGGAGAGGGGCAGATTTTGACTCAATGTAAGAAAAGTCTTTCCAAGAATTAGAACTGTCCAAAATGCTCCCTTAGAAAGCTGTGACTTCCTTACCTATGGAGGTCTTTAAGTGGAAGGTAATTAACCATTTGCTGGGGATTCTTGCTTCAGGTATGCATTAACCAGATGATCTTTGAGGTACTGTTTAACAAGGAATTTCTATAATTCTATGAAATGGGAACAAGAAGGCACAGAATGAAGACAACAGGAATCAGGATAGGGAGACGAGTGAGCCATATAGGGAAGGGACATCATAGTGAAGTGAAGTCAGACCTTGAGTTTTTTAGCTACTATTGTGATACAGGGAAACTTCATGGAAGGCTCTCCCTCTTGTCCCCTGATGCCCGAATGGCTGATGGTCCCCAGTTTATTCCCTGAGTCTTTGATCTTGCTGCAATCTAGCTGCATCACTCTTGGTGCTTCTATTCTCTTGTGGGCTGAGCTTCTGGATATTTTTTAGTTTCATAAACATTTCTGGAAACGGAAATAAAAAGTTCAGGGTCTGAGGTCCTGAGAGATTCCATACAAATTTCAACCAGGAATAAAGTTGAGGAAGAAAGGAGAAAAAAAAGCCCAACAACAATACTAACAAATCCAAACCACCCTTGCTGGCCGAGGGCCACACGCTGATGGGCATCATTTTAACATTTTGCACACGGTCTGATTTGGGCAATATATTATCTACTTCTATATATGGAGAAAACAAACAGCTCGGCGATGGGCGAGAATCCCAGTGACTGTTTTTTGCAGACCTGCAGGCTCCTGAGACTCTCAGGCCGGACGCTGCTTTTCTGTGGCCTGTTGGTGATTCAGCTCGGCAATGGAAAATAGACCTCCAGCTGGGCAGTCCCCTTGTTTTCCTTACTGATGCACCCTGCTCTCATTCCCCTCCTTTAGTGCTGCCTCCAAAGAGCAGAGATCCCAGGGCCGGGCAGCTGCAGTCTGGGCTAAAAATAGAAGTTTGTTTATTTTTGTGTTCGTGAGGGCCTTTTTTCCTCCTCCTGCTGCTGCTGTTTGTAAGTCTTAACTCCATAGCAGAGACACTGTTGGGGGCAGAGGCTGGTGACTGGTGGGAGAAGTCTTCCTACACACTGGGGAGTCAAATGAGGCTCATCAGAGTCAAGAATTGTTAGCCTGCCGTGTTTTTCCTTCCTCGTATTTCTCAGTTAACACCTGTTCTCTAGAATTTCAGAATAACTAGGGTGGGATACAATAAGATAATCTTGCGGGTGGGATCAACCTCCAGATCATTTTACCCAAACCCTACCCACCTTGTGAATGTTGTTCAGTGTTGTCAGACTCTTTGTCACCCCATCTGGGGTTATCTTGGCAAAGATACTGGAGAGGTTTGCCATTTCCTTCTCCAGCTCATTTTACAGATGAGGAAACTGAGGCAAACAGGGTTGAGTGACTTGCCTGGGGTCACACACCTAGCGAGTGTCTGAACTCGGGACTTTCTGACTGTAGGCCTGATGCACCACTGAGCTGCCCCATTGTGTCTGTCACCCAAATCGTGCATACTATCTACCACATCCCTGAAGAAGGGAATCATTCATCGTCCTTCCATTAGAACCCTTCCAGGAATGAGAATCTGACTACCATCTGAAACGTCATATGTCATTTCTGGGCAACTCTCAAGGCCTAGGAAGTTTTTCCTTATGTTGTCCTGAAATATATTCCCCTGTAATTTTCGCTCCCAGTTCTGCCCTCTGAGACCAAATAAAGTTTTATCCTTTTAGCCCTTCAAATATTTAAAGACAACAAGCATGTCTTGCCAAATTCTTCCTTCCCCATTGTGAACATCCTCAGTCTTTGCATGTACACTCCAAAGCCCTATATAAATGTTGGTGGTTATTATCATTACTTTTCTGTTCCAATCTGTATTGTTGATGAAACTAATTTGGAAACAGTTCTAGGACAAATTGCCTCCCTTCTAGTTTTCTAGTGCTTAGCATGGTGCCTAGCACATAGTGGGAACTTAATACCTGTTTATTGATTGACTGATAGTGCCCAGGCAAATAAAATTATTTTCATATTTGTACAAAAATATCAGGAGTCAGGCTTATCTTTTGTAGACTCGCTACAAGCATCTTCAGGACGATTCCATTGGTCGATGGGACAATAGGGACCATATGCGCTTCTTCCTGATCTCATGTGGTTTTGATTTTTTTTTTTCAGCTAGAGATTTCTATTTGGAGAGTGTTGCATTCCACATAACTTGGAAGTTATTGAGTATTCAGCATGGCAACGTTTATTAAAAATGCTGTTCATAAATTTTTGTGGGTTGGTGTTGTGTCTGGGAAATTATGGGAGATAATTTTATCTGCCATGATGTTTTAGTTGATTGGATTCTCAAGGATATTTTAAGGCTTGCATTTCTAACATGAGGATTTGTCTTTTCAGTTCATAAAGAATGGCAAGATTCTGGTGTTTAATTCTAGACACTTAATTTTGTCTTTCCAGCTATTAGGTAGGTGCTAAATTTTTGCAACCTGCAGTGATCTGTTGAATAGTTTCTACTGTTTCCTTGAAATTCTGTCTTGAGCAATAAGTCTGGGCTTCTTGGAGATGACCTTTCTACAATCTCTTGTAGTTGATAACTTGGTCTTGCATTGTTAGTGTAAACTCCTGTATTTCTGTAAACAATTCCTTGTTATTCAGTCATTTGTGTGATGCTTCTTTGTTGACTTAATGCTGTTTGAGTTTGTCTTGAGCTTGCTTGTGGAGGACCTTTCTGATTCCGCTCTGGGATTGTAATCAATATTGGTTACATTCAAAAACTCCAGTAATGTGAGGCCGTCAGGTGGTTCAGTGGGAAGAGCGTAGGACCGCAAGTCAGGAAGACTTGTGTTCAAATGCAGCCTCAGACATGTATGAGCTGTGTGACTCTGGACAAGTCACTTACCATCTATTTGTCTTAATTTCCTCAACTGTAAAATGGGCTTGTTAATAACACCTATCTTTCAGGGTTGCTCTGAAGATCAAGTAAGATGATATTTGTAAAGCTCCTAGAACAGTACCTGGCACATTGTAGGTCCTAAGTGTATTAAAATACATACATATGGGACAGCTGCGTGGCGCAGTGAGCACTGCCCTGCAGTCAGGAAGACCTGAGTTCAAATCCAGCCTCAGACACTTGACACACTTAATAGCTGTGTGACCTTGGGCAAGTCACTTAACCTCAATTGCCCTGTCTTCCTCCCTTAAAAAAAATACATACATACATATATATATATGTATATATAGTATATGTATATACACACATATAAAATAATTTCCCTTTCCTAGTGTGCACCTATTTGCAGCTTTTACTATTACTCTTTGGAATGGGATCTGCTTATTTCAGAAGTATTACTATAAGTTTTTAACCTATTGATCTCGTGATCTGAGTACATACATCATTCCACTTCCTCCTTTTTGACAAGGGTATATAAATCTTTCCAGCTTCCTAGGGCCCTGTGTTAACATTGCCAATTGTTAATATTGTAATTGTGATCTTACTTTCTAAATCTGTTGCTGTCCATATTACTGTCCTTACAAGTGTATGCAAGACTTTACTTGGTTGATGTCTGTGGTTCAGAACTGAACCCAATTCACCAGATGTGGCCTGATCAGTGTGAATGTGGGGGTGGGGGTGGGGACTACAAACTTCCTCTTTTGTCTCAGTGCAGACTAAAATTGTGTATTTTTTAGATTGCCACACAACACTGACTCATACCGAGGTTGTAGTTCATCCCCAGTTCCAGATTTCACATGGACTGGTGTGTAGCAATGTCTCCACCATCCTGTAGATCTAAAACTGATTTTTTAAAAGAACTTTATATTTATTCCCATTAAATCTGATCATGTTTGCTTCAAACTTGTTGAGATTCTTCTGATTCTCAGTTCTATCATCCAAATTCACTATTTCCTGAGCTTCACAGTCAAAAAGCAATGTAATCTCACTGGGGTAAATGTTCCTTCATCCATGCCTGCCCATCCTGTGTGACTCTTGTTCATATTCCCTCAAAAGCCTGCCAGAGGGTGCCCACCCATCACATTGGGGACCTTCCTCACTTTAGACATCATGAGGATGCTGGTGGAACATATGGGCCATCCAGTGGTTTTCCTTTCCTCTTGCTGCGTGATGAAATCACCTTTTTTGATGCTATATTTCTTTAGTTGACATCTTCAATTCCCGTGCACCTTGCTGTCCCTTCACTCTAACATCCTTGGTCACAATACCCACAAGAGTTCCACTTTCATAGTCCATAACTCTGAGATTCCTCTATCTGGTCCTCACCTCCTGTCTCCCTTTCTTGTCAAGTTTCCCTAAACCTATGTGTTTTCTGCTCTCAGTATAGCCTCTGGTCACTTCACACCCTTCCTCTTCCCTGCTTTCCTCCCTTCTTAATCTTGACCCTGAAGGGTACAGGTTCAACCTTATACTGTTGTCTGCCTTTGAATCTCTTGTGCTATGACTGCTCCCCTTTCTTTTAACCCCCAACTCTGGATTTACAGCGTTTGCCCTAGTAGTCAGGCACATGCTGGTGTGTGCTACTGGACACTGACTGCTTCTACTACAAAGGTATGCTAGCTAATCTCTACAGGGCCCCTCCCTGCTACATTCCAAACCTTTGATTCTTCCCTCACTTGACTTTCTATTGTACTCCCATAGCATCAATCCTTAACCTCTTCTCTCATCAGGCCACCTACATACTTTCCCCCACTTCCCTCTCAGCAGATGATATCACCTCCTACTTAATTGAAAAAAAAATTATAGCCACTCCTTAGGAACCCCGCCTTTTCCCCAGTTCTACACGTCATACTCTCTCAACACTATCTCCTTCCTCCCATTCTCTATTCCTTTGCTAGCACAAAGCTACCAAATAAAAGCACCATTGTGACCATCTCACTACTATGCTCCAGAATCTTCAATAGCTCTCTATTTCTTATGCGATATAATACACATATAATATGTTTGGCATTTAATACCCTTCATAAACAGTCTGGTGCCAGCCCATCTTTCTTTTTTCAAAAATATATTTTGTTAAATATTTCCCAATTACTTGTAAAAAAATTTTTAACATTCATTTAAAACAATTTTGAGTTCCAAATTTTCTCTCCTTCCCTCCACTCCCCCACTCCTTGAGAAGGCAAGCAATTTATTATGCATATGTAGTATGTTAATTTGATTATACATGTGAAAACATACAAAATATATTTCCATATTGTTGTTCAATTGCGTGTGATTCTTTGTGACCCCATTTGGTGTTTTCTTGGCAAAGATACTAGAGTGGTTTGCCATTCCTTCACCAGCTCATTGTACAGATGAGGAAACTGAGATAAACAGGGTTAAGTGACTTGCCTAGGGTCACACAGCTAGTAAGTGTCTGAGGCTGGATGTGAACTTGGGAAAATGAGTCTTCCTGACTTCAGGCCCAGTACTCTATCCATTGCTCCATCTAGCTCCCCATTACTATTGATTAGAGAAATGCAAATTAGAACAACTCTATGGTACCACATCCCACCTTTCAGATTGGCTAACATCATAGAAAAGTAAAATGACAAATGTTGGGGGGGGTATGGAAAAATAGGGACATTAATGTACTATTGATGGAGTTGTGAACTGTGAACTCCAACTATTCTGGAAAACAATTTTGAACTATTCTCAAAGAGCTATAAAACTTTATATACATCTTGATCTAGCAATACCACTGGTAGATCTGTATCCCAAAGAGATCAAAGAAAAAGGACCTATATGTAGAAAAATATTTATAGAAGCTCTTTCTGTAGTGACAAATAATGGGAAATTGCAGAGACATCCATCAATTGGGGAATGGATTAACAAATTGTGGTATATGATTGTGATAGAATACTATTATGCTATAAGAAATGAAGAGCAGGATAGTTTCAGAGAAACCTTGAAAGACCTGCATGAACTGATGCAAAGTGAAGTGATCAGAACCAAGAGAACCTTGTACACAGTAACAGCAATATTGTATGATGACCAACTGTGAAAGACTTAGCTACTCTGATCAAGACAGTCATCCAAGACAATTCCAAAGGTTGCATGATAGAAAATGCTATCCACCTCCAGAGAGAGAGAACTGATAGAGTCTGAGTTCAGTTCAAAGCATAATTTTTTCACTTTCTTTTTCTTGAGGTATGTGTGTGTGTAACATGGCTAATATGGAAATGTGTTTTGCATAATTTCACACTTATAGTTGATGTCACATTTCTTGCCTTCTCGAGGACTGGAGGAGGAGCAGGGGAGAGAGAGAAAGAGAGAGAGAGAGAGAGAGAGAGAGAGAGAGAGAGAGAGAGAGAGAGAGAGAGAGAGAGAGAGACAGAATTTGGAACTCAATTTTTTAAAATGAATGCTAAAAATAAGTAATAAATTTGCTTTTAATAAAAAGCTCAAGTGCCTCTTCTTCCAAGAGATTTTTTGTGGCTCCCCTAATTGTTACTGCCTCCCCTCCATAATCACTTGGTATTTACTTATCTGTGTATGTATTATTCTCCCCAGCAGAATGCCAGCTCCTTGATGGCAGAGACAGTCTTATTTTTGTCTTAGTATTTCAGTGGTATGTTGGTAAATGTTTAACAACTGGAAAAAAAAAAAGAATATACACAACCCACCCTTAAGTTTAATCTGCATTATTAATATTTCCTTCATCACTTTCTTAAGTCAAGACAATCAACAAAGCAATAAATAAACCCTTGATTTATGGCATTTGCCAATTTCTGAGGTGTAAATGCTCCAGATGGAAATTTAATGATCGACTCTCATGAACTTATTTGAGCTGGCTTCTGCACACCCCAGTCATATAGTGCCTGATGCCTATTAAATGCTTAATGAATTATGTTTAACTGAATTTCATCCCAAGCATCTAGCTCCCCCAGGAACCCTAACCTGTATCTAAGTCCACATAGGTTATTCCATAGGCAACACAGAGCCAGTATGTTGGATGCTATCTTAGACTCATCTGCCTCTCTGGGATGACTTTTTCTAACCCATGTTTAGAACCTATCTCTACTGAGATTGCCTTTGCTAGTTGCCTCTATACCATTAATCTCCCTTTCTGGGCAGGAAACGAAACCACAGAAAACAAAAAAAAGATCAGAATTTCTTGAGGTACATATTATTTCAGTAGCAGTGTGCATGGCAAACGCTCTCACCTCTGATGGAGACAATTGCCAAGTTTGCAAATATTTAAGTGCCTCCTACATACTGGGTCATTGTCTAGGTCCCAGGGTTACAAAGACAAAAGTTAAGCATGCCCTTTTCTTAAGGACTATTTAGATTGTGAGCTCCTTGAAGGCAGGGATTGTTTTTTGCTTTCCTTTGTATCTCCAGCATTTAGTATAGTGCTTGGCATTTGGTAGGCACCCGATAAATGCTTGTCATTGGCTTTCCTCAAGGAGTTTGTATTCTATTGGGCAGAGAAAACATGCCCACGAATAAATATATAAAATATACAAAAAATAATTCAGGTAATTTTTTTTCGTGTGTGTTTCCTTTTCTGTAAGATGGTGATGATATTGCCTGCTCTGCTCACCACATGGTGTTGCTACCAGGGGCTGGGAAGGGATGAAGAAAGATTTCCTGTAGAAGATAGCACTTGAGCTGAGTTTTGGAGGAAATGAGTAATCCTAAGGGGTGGAGGTGAGGATTGAGTGCACTCTAGGCATGGTGCCAGCTAGTGCAGAGGCACCAAGGTGGAAGGTGGGAGTGTCATGAATGTCAGGAAGGTCAATATGGCTGGACCACAGAGGGTGGGAAGGACACTAATGTATTGTAAGGTTAGAAAGTCAAGTTGAAGCCAGCAGGTTTATAATAAGTTTTTTTTAATTAAAATTTTTTAAAAATGTATTTTATTTTTAATTTATGGGATAAAACAAGTATTTCCCTAAAATGGTATAATAAAAAAAAGATTGCATATGAAACTGCAAACCTATTATGTACAACTTGCTATTCCATTTATATATATATAGTTATGTAAATTTCTTTTTTCCCCCTTCTTCCCCCTTTTTTTCTCCCCCTACCCAGATATAGCATTAGACAGAATCGTGTGTGTGTGTATGTGTGTGTGTGTAAAATCATTCTATATGTACTTCTATTTTTTCAGTCCTAAAGGCAATAGGGAGGCATTGGAGCATTTTAAGTAAGGGAGTGACACACTTCAGGTCGGAAAATTACTGTAACAGCCAGATGGAGAATGGACAGGGGCTAGGGGGTGGGCTGCATAAATGATCTACAGCTAGACGAGGTCCTTTAAATTGGACCATCAGTTTGAAAAGCAATTGAATTAGATGCTTCTTGGGGTTGGGTGAGGGTCTGAATGGCCATTCTGGAATCCCACTCCCAAACCATCGACCCCTCAGCGTAGGCAGGAACCAGGGTATTGGGAGAGGTGGAAAAGACTATTCCAGATCCTTTAAATGCCCACGGTGTCTGGTTAGAGTATCTAGATCTACCCACCCACATGCACTGTCTTCAAGTGCTACATTTTTAAAATGCTGGGCTTAACCTGATGAGTACATAGAAATAGAAGGACTCAGAATTTTCCATTTGGCAGAGACCTCAGGACCCATCTAGGCCAACTCATAGTTGAAAATAGCCCCATACTAGAACAGGTCTAACCAATATTCCGGTCCCTGCTCTGAGACCCCCAATGAGGGAGGACTTACCTACCGCCTCTCTAGGCAGCTAATTTTCCTTCAAGATAGCACTCATTTCCAGGAGTTTTTCCTTACATCCAGCTTAAATACGGTCCCATTGCTCTTGGTCCTTCTCTCTCTGGGGACAAACAGAACAAATTGAATCCCTTTTCCACATTAAAGCCCTCCAAATATTTGAAAACATCTCTGATGTGTCCCCCTGAACTCTACGACTCCTCCCCTAAATCTTCTTTTCCTCAGGCAAAACAGCTCTATTTTCTCCAAGATATGATCCTGATATGACATTGATTTAAGGCCCTCCACTGTTCTGGTTGCCCTGCATCTTATCAATGCCCTTCTTAAAATGTCATACCCAGAACTGAACACTATACTACTGATGGAGTCTGTCCAGGTCAAAGCAAATTTGACTATCAACTGTTTAGAGCATCAAGGTGGAGCAGCAGAGGGATCCTTGGTCCTGGAGTCAGGAAGACCTGAGTTCAAATGCAACTTTAGATACTTACTAACTGAGCAAGTCATTTAACCTCTTTTTACCTCAGTTTTCTCATCTGTAAAATGAGGATAATACTAGCACTTACCTTCCAAGGTTGTCATGAGGATAAAATGAAATAATGTTTGTAAAGTGCTTTGCAAATCTTAAAGCACATATAAATTCTTCTTCTTCTTCTTCTTCTTCTTCTTCTTCTTCTTTTTCTTCTTCCTCCTCCTCCTCCTCCTCTTCCTCCTCCTCCTCCTCCCCTCCTCCTTCCTGAAAGCCATATTTCTCAATGCAGTCTGGATCACATTCACTTTTTTGGCTGTCTTAGCATTATTACTTCATATGGAATTTGCAGTCCACTGTAACTCCTGTGGCTTAGACAAATTGCTCTCTGACCATGCCTCCAGCTTGTATTTGTGACATTGATTTTTTGGACCCAAGTGTAAGACTTTATATTTATCTCTATTAAATGTAATTTTTATTAGATTCGGCTCAATGCTCCAGCCTTTTGAGATCTTTCATCCAGTGTGTTAGCTGGACCTCCCAACTTTGTACCTCCTTTGGGTCTACTGAGTTCTTTTTAAAAACCAAGCCTCAGAAGGAAACAAATAAAGCCCGGTGTTAAAATTATAATGAGAGAAGTCAAATAAACTACAGATATCTGAACTACATATATGTAGTTTAGGAATGTTCAGAATTCTATTCTCACTTTAGCATCAACTTATCTTATGACACTGCTCCCCACCAAAGTGGGCTATATTTGTCTCCCTGGGCATCACTGGAGAATCTAAGAGCATTTCACTAGAAGTCCCAAGACTAGGGTTCTAATTTTGGCTCCATTGTTTTCCATTCATATGACCTTGTGCCTACTATTTAGCAGGAATCTAATTTCTCTGAGCTTCTGTTTCCTTACCTGTAAGGTGTTGATTCCTTTGCCTGCTCTGTTCGCCATGGGGCATTGCTACCAGCATTGAATGAGGTGGAGGCTTGGGCTATGCTTTGTAAAGAGCAAAGTACTTTAGAAGTCTGGAGTGTGATTATTGTAACACCCTATGCTGAAACCTTCTGTACTTGGGATGACAAGTAAGGATCCTTGCCTTTTCTTACTGTGTGTAAAGAGGTGGTCCCAGTTCTCATGAGCATGTGCATTGCCATCTCACGCCTAGAGAAACCGCTTGATGTAGTGATTAGGTTTGGACTAAGAATTACCGAGACCTGGGTTTGGATCCTGCCTCAAATACTAACTACCTGTGTGACCTCGGATAAAGTGACATAACCACTCTGGGCCTTAGCTTTTGTCTCTGCAAAATGAGCATGATAGAATTGCCCACCCCAAAGGATTGTTGTGAGTGAAGGTTAGCTGAAGCGATGCGTGTAAGGAAAGTATTTTGAAAATCTTAAAGTAAAGGCAGGATTTGAGGTCTGGTAGGCCTGGGTTCGTTTGAATCTTGCCTCAGACTCCTTAGCTGGGTGATCTTGCAAATCACTTAACCTTTCTCTGCCTCAGTGTCCTCATCTTTAAAATGGGGGTTAATAGCAACTATCTCCCAGGGTTGGGAGGGTCAAATGTGTTAAGCTGTAAATCACTTGGGGAACCTTAAAGCACTAGCTATATAAATGCTTGTCCTTCAGTTGTTTTTCAGTCGTGTCCAACTCTTTGTGATCCCATTTAGGGGTTTTCTTGGCAGAGACATTGGAGGGGTTCTCCATTTCCCTCTCTGCCTCATTTGATAGATGAGGAAACTGAGGCAAACAGGGTTAAGTGACTTGCTCAGGGTCACATAGCTAGTAAGTGTCTGAGCGCAGATTTGAATTCAGGAAGATGAGTCTTCCTGACTCTAGACCCTGAACTCTATCTACTGTGCCACCTAGCTGCCCCATATAAATGCTAGCATTTATTATTAGCTGTTATAGAAATGTGAGTTGTTGTTGTTGTTTTGGCAGAAAGGGGATTGGGGCATCCAAATTAGCACATTGAGGAACAAGACACCAACAGAATTACTCTGATTATAGGAGGTCACTGCCCTAGGGGCCTGTTCATTGCAGAAACAAGCTTGATTTCCTTCTTCAAACTTCTTCTAGTTTGAATAGTCTATTATAGATCTACCCTGTTCTTCTTTCTTTAAGTTCTTGTTGAGATTGTGCTAATCATTCTACTGTGCCAAAGCCAAATCACATTTTTATATTGTTTTATATGTATATATATATATATCCTTCCGATCTTGCAATTTTTATGTTTCCATAATATACTTGTCAGTCAACAAGTATTTATTGAGTGCCTGCGGGGTGTCGAATACAACATATTTTTTGTGCATATCATACTTTTCTTAAGTGCTCTCCTGGGGTTACAACTTTCCTTTCTAATCTAGCTTGAGCAAGAACAAATATTAAACTGGAAAAATGTTTCAGAGTTCATCACCCGGAGCTTGGTGCTTCTCTCTCTCTCTCTCTCTCTCTCTCTCTCTCTCTCTCTCTCTCTCTGCATATAGATAGATATGTAGATATACATAGATATAGATAGATACAGATACACACACACATATATTCAGTCGTTTCATTCATCCATCCACATGCAGCAATAGTTTATCCAGTATCTGCTATATGCAGAACACATTTCTTGCAGGTGGGTGGGAGTCATGAAAACAAATATGATGTAGCATTTACCCTCGTGGAGCTTGAAATTTATCAGTAAAGATATAATGATAACTGAGGCTTATATGGTGTTTAATATATGCTATCCCTGAGCCTCATCCCAAATCTGTGTTCTTGGATGATTATTAGCTGTGTGACTCATGGCAGTTCTCTTACCCTCCTGATCCTATTTTGTCATCTGTCAAATGGAGATAACAATAGCACCTATGTTGCCAGGTTGATGGCAAGATGATTAAATGAGATAATAATAATGATAATAATAATAAATTAAATTTTTTTAGCACTTTAGGGTTCACAAAGCACTTTACAAATTTTATCTCATTTGATTCTCATACCTTTGTGAGTTGGGGGCTATTATCTCTATTTTATAAGATGAAGAGACAGACAGAGATTTTAAGTGACTTGCTCAGAGTCATAGAGCTAGTAAATGAGGCAGGAATTGAACTCAGGTCTTTCTGACTCTTTCTCCTCCTCCTATTCCTCTTTCTCCTCCCCCTATACCTCCTGCTCTTCCTCCTCTTCCTCCTTCTCCTCCTCCTATTCCTCCTTCTTCTCCTATTCCTATTTTTCTTCCTCCTCTCTTCTTCTTGTTCTTCTTGTTCTTCTTCTTCTTCTTCTTCTTCTTCCTCCTTCTCTTGCATCAATCTATCAACCAACTACCATTCTGAAGCCCCTGCTACATGCCAGGTGGCGCTATGCTAAACACTGAGGATATAAGTACAAAAGTGAGACAGCCCTTGTCCAGAAGGACCTTACATTCTATTTGGGGGTGGGGTGGTTTAGAACAACTTCACAGGTACGGAGCTGAAGAGACACACTAAAAAAAATACCAAGTGATTTCAAGGGAGGAGTCAATAAAACCTAAGGGAATTAAGAACTCTTGAGGAAGGTAGCATTTGAATGGAGTTGGTGGCTCTGAAAGGTAAGGAGGGTGAATGTACTCAGGCATGGAGGACAGTTTGGGAAAAGGCACAGAGATGAGAGATCGAATGTTTCCTAATGGAAATTCAGGCAGGAAGTCTCAGAATAGGCTCAAGACCTTCCTCTACCCACTCGCCTTCTATCTCTTGCTGTCCACGTCCCCTGACGGAAGGCTGCCGGTTGCTTGGCCTACCTTTCGTTTTGCTGGCCTGATCTTCTGCCTCTCTCAATGTGCAGAGTCATCTCCTGCTTAAGCTCCAGTCTTCAGAGGGAAGAGGAGAGATGGAACAGGGCTTCTTCTCTGACCTTTTACCTTCCATCTCATTCTGGTCTTGTCTCCTGTTATCGCCAGCCTCCTCTAGGAAGAAGTATGGCACCGTCCATTCCATGATGAACATTATTGCAGTGATCATAGTCTACACATCCTAGTGATTCTGAACCCTTGTAGGTCATCATCCAAGCCCCATTCTGTATCCCCCAATACCCAATTAGTAAGAGAGAGTTTGGGGGAAAGATAATAAGTTCATTTTTCTGTGTATTTAATTTGAGACGCTAATAGAACATCCACAGAGAGATATCCAGAAAGTAGTTGAAGTTGTAGGACAAGAAATCAGGAGAGAGATGAAGACTAGATATGTAGATTTGAAGGTCAACGGCATAGAAATGATCATTGAACTCATGAGAGTTGATGATGAGATAACCTAAAAAGAACGTAGAGAAAGCAGGCCCAGGTGTATCTGTATCCATATCTGTATCTGTATACGTGTATGTGTATGTGTATGTGTATGCATGTATATGTGTATGCTTGTGTAATGTATATGTACGTGCATGTATATGTATATGTGTATATGTATGTATTGTATATATATATATAT
Source organism: Phalanger gymnotis (assembly GCA_028646595.1). Taxonomy (NCBI): domain Eukaryota; kingdom Metazoa; phylum Chordata; class Mammalia; order Diprotodontia; family Phalangeridae; genus Phalanger; species Phalanger gymnotis. The sequence goes on along the minus strand of CM053626.1, from coordinate 282,727,831 downwards.
ATATATTTGTATGTCTATACATATGGAGATGATTCCGTAAAGGAGATTGAAAAGGATAGGGTGGGCAGGCAGGAGAATCAGGAAAGAGAAGAGAAAGAGATGTGAGATAACAGAAGTAATGAGTATACACAGTTTTTCCCTCCCGTTAGAGTTTGGCTGTGAAAGGGAGAAGAATTTTCTTATAATAGACAATGAAGGTTTTTAAAAAAAATTAATTTTTTTTTAAGGATGAGAAAGATCTAGGCATGTTTATGAGCAGCAGGGGAGGAGAGTGAATAAGCACCATAGAGGCACACAGAATACACTTGGCACACACTCTATGCATGCCTATGATGAAAGATGGAAAATTATGGACAAAAAAATAAAAAAGAAAGCAATTTACATAATAATTTTGTTGTGTATTTGAAAGGAACAGCAAGTTGTGCGTAGTAGATTTGCAGTTTTGTGTGCAATCATCTTTTTTATTATACTGTGTTATGGAAATGCTTGTTTTATTCCATAAATTAAAAAGAAAAAAAAGAAAATTAGAGACAGAGAGATGATTGAAAGGGCCAGCCCTGAGAGAACATGGGAGGGGATGGGAGTAAGAGCTCAAGTAAAAGTGTTAGCATTGGCATCTTGTCCTCTAAGTCTAGAGCAAAATAGGAGAGAATGGGAGGAGAGATGTTTTCTCCTTCCCTCCCCTCTATTCCAACCCTAAATCTACGATTTTTGAAGATACAGGAAGGAACAATTTCATGAAAATTGAAGGAGGAATAAATACTCATAAAGTAGAGGTGCTCTACAGTGTCAAATGCTGTAGAGTTCATGCATGAAGACTAAAGACCGTTGGATTTTGCAATTAAAGAGATTCAAAGGGCAGTTCCATGTATATTTTTCTTCCTATATTGTAGCTAATCTATATGCTGTCTAGCCTGGAAGATATACATGCATACACACAAACACAGACACACGTGTATGTGTGTTTATGAATATATTGCTATCTAGAGACACAGACATACAAAGAGAGAGGGAGGGCAGTTTTTAAATTTCCCCCCTCCCTCTTCCTTTTTAATTTAAAGCTCCTTTAAATTAAAGACTCCAGGAAAATACATTTTTGCTCAGGTCATGATAGGTACAATATTTCCCTGGTCAAAAACCCCATGCTTCTTTTATTTTCAGCCACAGCCCCGAAATCTAAATCCCATTCTTCCACACAATCTTTGTAACCAGTTGCCCGATTCCCAAGCCCGGCTTTTACTTCTGAAGCCTTGATTGTCAGTAGTGATATAAATGCCACCAGAGTTTATTATATGCTTTTAAAAATTTAATGTATCCATTGGAGACACCTTGTTTGAGTAGAACCTTCAAGTCTATGTTTTCTGCCTAATCAAATTCTTCTTTAAAAAAAAATCAATAAATAAATGACACAGTGGGATTTTATATTCTCTACGTGTCTCACCCGTTTGGTCTTAAAATGAGGTCGGCTATAGAAAGGGATAGCAACTAGACTGGTGATCTCTTTGGTACAGAGACCTCCTGAAAAAATCTTCTTGTTCCTGTCTCGTGTTTACTTCAAGGATAACCTCCAGGTGTATAGGAGTAGGTGGTGGATGATGGAGTACTGGGCCTGAAGTCAGGAAACCTGAGTTTGAATCTGGCCTCAGGCACTTACTACCTAGGTGACCTTAGGCAAGCCATTTAATTGCTGTTTGCCTCAGTTTTCTCATCTGTAAAATGATAATAATAAAAGTACCTACCTCCCAGGGTTATTGTGAGGATCAAATGAGGCAACATTTATAAAGTGCTTAGCCTATTGACTGGCACATAGTAGGAGCTTAATAAATATTTGTACCCTTCCCTGTCCCACATCATGTCAAATTTTCTATAAGGCTTGCTTTTTTTTTTTTTCTGAATAGCTTTTAACTGTTTTCACTAATGGTATACTTCATTGATTTATTTCTCCATTTTGTACCACGTTCATTAAGATTTTGAAATTATGAGAAAGAGGCCCAGACATAGCTGATATCTTTTTGGTTAATTTTCTCTTCTTTTAGTTTTTCTTTCTCTTTCTCACTCTCTCTTTCTATCTCCCCCCTTCCTTTTCTCCCTCCCCTTCCTTCCTCCCCCTCCCTTCCTTCCCCCTCCCTTCCTTCCCCCTCCTTCCTTCCTCCCTCTCCCTTGCTCCCTCCCTCCTTTTCCCCTCCCTCTCTCCCTCCCTCCCTCCCTCCCTCTCTTCCTTCCTTCCTTCCTCCCTCCCTCCCTCCCTCCCTCTGTCTCTGTCTCTCTCTCTCCTTTTCTTTCTCTTTTCCATGTCTTTTTAAGAATCTTACCCTCATTGTGACATCTTGAAAATGAATATTTGAGTGCCTTTAAAACTGGGTGCCCTCCAGCACAGCTTTCTTCTGCATGCTCTATTTAGAGCCCATAATGCTCCCTGACATCATCTCTTTAAGACATTGCCCCTTCCTCACTTAGTACAATAGCACACTGTGGATGTAGATGGAATGAAGACATAGCGCTTTTATTATCATCACCAAGGAAAACAGATCTTTGGGAGGCAGCTATTTAGGGGTGACAGTTGGATCAGTGAGAGTTGAGATTACCATGAAGGACAAGATACACACACACACATACCCACATACATTACATACATACATATACAACCCACATATGTTACATACATATATACACCCACATACATTACATACATACGTACACACACCCACATACATTATACATGTATGTATACACACCCACATGTTACATACATATACATACTCACTTGCGTTACATACATACGAACACACACCCACATGCGTTACATACTTACATATACATACACACGTGTGTTATGTACATACGTATACATACATGCACATATATAGCCACTCTCTTCAATGTATGTGTGTGAGACACGACTATGCATATAGGTATATAAACGTATGTTTAAATATTTGCGTACCTAAATAACTATATGCATTATATATGCATTATACATGCATGCATACATGCATGTATATGTATGTATGTATGTATATCTATGTGAAGTTTCCTCGGTATAGAGATCCTTTGGAGAAACCCAGAATTAGAAATGCTGAAAGCCCTTTTTCCTTTCACTTCTAACTGTTGCCTTCCATTTTCATTAATAAATGCTCTCTGAATGAGCTGGTTTAGACAGAATTCGTACAAGAAGACTGAGAAAAGACCATTGGATTTAGTAACTAAGTGAGGAGCATCTCCGCTTATGTTCTTCTTTCAATATTGTAGCTACTCTATACAGTATCTAGCCTAGGAGATTATCTATTTATCTACTATATATATATGTATATATATTTATATACATACACGCAACTCTATATCTATCTATACAATACACACACACATATACACATACACACAACTCTATATCCATCCACACACACATATATATGTACATACATACATACACACATACATATAACCATAAATCTATCTAGAGAGGGAGATGAAGCTAGGTGGCCCAGTGACTAGCTGTGTGATCCTGGACAAGCCTCAATTTCTTTTGCTGTGAAGGAAGCTAAGAATTCTAAGAGATGAGGGTGGGGAAGAAATCCATTTCATCTCTGGGAACAATGTACAATCATGGAAGCAAGAAATAGAATCTCAAGTTGAGGAACACTGGGAGGTCAGGTTGGGGTAAGTGGACCAGCCTAAGACAGAGTGGATGGCCTCACCTAGGCTACACTTAGATTGAAGTGAAACCCACCTGTCTGCATCTTCCACCCCTTAATCCTTGATCTGCTCTAAGAGGTCAAGCAAAGCAGATCAAATCCCCTTGGACAGGTAAGCCCTTTAAATATCTAAAGAAAGGAACCCTACTTCTCTTGTCTTTTCTCAAAGCTAAATGTACCTAGCTTTTTTTTCTTCCGCCAATCCATGGCACTGTCTACAGTCATCTCACCATCCAGATCACCTCCCTCTAAATGGACTCCAGTTTGTCAGTGTCCTTTTTGTGATATCAGTTCACAGGACTGAGTGCCATATTGGAGAGGTGGATTGAGGAGGGAAGAATCTAGCAGCACCTTTCGATTGCTAGATACTATCCTCTGCTTCATGTAGTTTTTCTTTTATATATTCTTCATGATAGCCAAAGTGGACTATATTCCATTTCTGCTCTTGTGCTTTCCATTAGAATATAGTCAATAACTGCTTCACTTGGTGCCATAATGTGTAGCCTGGTGCTTGGCTCATAGGAACACTTAATAGGTGTTTGTTGATTGAGTGATTGACTAAAATGGGGGCTTTAACTGCAGGCATATCTATTGTTTCACCACTCGTCAATGATTTACCTGTTCCCAATCTCAAGGATGGTGGAGATGTCAGCCCGCATGACAAGGCAATAAATAGCGTGAACTGCCTTCTCCACCATCTGTTGATTCAACAGATATGGCCCAATCCAACATTACCTGGAATGGAATATCTGGATCCAACTGGATCTAACATTATTTCCTCAAGAAAGATTATGGTTGATAATGTCTATGGCTTCTTCACAACACTTTGCATATTCCATTTGTGTACTTTTACCACCAAGTCAGTCCTTACCTTCAAGAAGCTGATGTGTGGGAAGATAATACATAAAAAGTAGCAGAAAAGGGAAGAGGTCACCGGCACCATAGCATGGCCTGGAAATGGCTGGGAAGTGCTGTGGAGGCTTGGGTTGAGGCAAGATAAGGCCATGACTGGCCTATGAAAGTTCAGGGTAGTTCTAGGGTTGGAATCTAATTTTCTGGTAGGAAGAAAATGAAGATGATGGTCTGAATGGAGAAGGAAAGGCTTGGAGATGGCATGGAAGTGCTATGGAGTTCTGGATCTAGGCAAGATAAGATTGAGGCTGGCTTATCAAAGCCAATGATGATTCTAAGACCCCTGTCCAATTTTCTGGTGGGGAGGAGGTATAGATGATGTCCTGAAAAGAGATGGTGTCTCCTGCATTGATGGAATCATAATTGCTTCTTGTATTCTTCCAAGGATCTCCTATAGTTGTGAATCATGGAATACCATGATCTTTGCTGAATTGAGATGGAGAATTACCTGAAAGGCAATAGAGAGGGACCTAATGTGTGGGACCACTATAGCAAATTATAGATGAGGAATTATGCTGGAGAAACTAGAGCAAACCTAGGGAAGAAAAGGTGAAGTAATGAGAACAAGAGCGGGCCAGTATGTTTGGGCTGTGTGCTCTGCTGGTCTTCACACAATGTCAAGAGGCCTAAATGAAGGCCTGCACTCCCTATGGAACATTTGCATAAGGATGTGAGCAGAAGGGGCACACAATGAGCAGGCACGGATAAGTTATTCTCTGTATCATCGGGGGAAGTACATACACCAATGAGCTCACGGGTCCATTGATATGTCAAAGTATAACGATAGACAGCTAGTATTAACATAAAGCTTTCAGATGTCCAAAACACTTACAAATATTATCTCACTTAATACTAGCAATCATCCTGGAAGGTAGGTGCTACTATTGTCACCATTGTGTAGATAAGGAAGCTGAGGCAGACAGAGGTGAAGTGACTTTCCCAGGGTTACACGGCTACCAAGCGTTTGAGGTGGGATTTGAACTCAGGTTTTCCTGACTCCACTTCTAGCACTGTCTCCATTGTGTCAATGAGCTACTTCTTCCTGCAAAAGGCACCATGTGAATATCCTTTTGTCCGTATTATAATTAGTGACAAGACCTTTGTCCTAAGACCTTAAAGTGATAAGATCTTTTAACTGCTTATTCCAATTTAAATACCTTCTTTCCCCTCCATTTTTGAGCAATCTATCATTGACCTATTAACAATGCAAATGAGGTGAAACTAAACATTTCCACGTTTAATCGAGAATTAATACGTTGTAAACACAGATTAGGAGATGGTGGCATGGCTTTCTCTATAATTAATGATGACAATTTCTTATCCATCGTCTTTCCATGTGGAGTCACTGTCTGAAGAGAGAGGGATGGTCCGCTGCCCTTACCCGGAGTGTTAAGGATGGAGTTGGTTTTTGTCTCTTAATCGTCAATTCTCTTTTTCTAACTGGAGTCAAACCCTTGGTATGACCACTCAAAATGTGCTAAATCATCCCAAACAGTAGTACCACTTGTGTGTTTGGCTAGATGACAGGGTAATCACTGACCCTTATCCTCAATTTTCTGACTTCAATCTCATTCTCATTTAGTTCTAATTGGTTGTGCCCATCTCCAACTTGGGGTTCATTTGTGGAAGTGGTTTTATTCATACTGATTACTTCTCTGCACAGAATGGATCTTCATTTTCTCCTTCCGCTTTCCTTTTATGGTTAATATTTTAAGAAGAATAAAAACCCAGACATTCCATGATGGTGAAATATTGAAATAAACGTTTCCTTTCCATGAAGATTGCTTTCTTTTGCTTTTGGGGAGAGAAGCTAGTTCATTGGCTGCTAAGCCTGTTACCACATCCAATAAATAGCAGACTAAAAAAATCAAGTATTTGCATTTTTATTATTTTCTTCCTACTTCTAATTCATATGGGTTTTAAAAAATTCTCTCTCTTTTTCTCTTTGCCTGTCTTTCTCTCCTTCTCTCTCTCTCTTTCTCTCCCTCTGTGTCTTTCCTTCTCACTGTCTCTTTCCTTCTTTCTGTCTCTGTCTGTCTCTGTCTGCCTGCCTGCCTGCCTGTCTGTCTCTCTTCTTCCCCCCACCCCGCCTCTCTCCTTCTCTGTCTCTGTCTCTCTCTATCTCTGTCTCTGTCTCTCTCTCCTGTCCCCTTTCCCCAATAAACTTGCACCTTTCCTTAGTGATTTCTCCATTTTTCCACACTGCCAATTAAACAATGACCTGCTTCTCGTATGCCTCAGTAGACTGTACTGCATGCTTGGCACTCGAGGCTACTTTCTGTCCCACAGCATTTGCTCTGTAGTTAATTTAGGTGGTCTGTTTATAATCATTCTAACAAGAGGACTAAAAGCCTTTTCATGAGCCTCTGGAACAATATGCCCTGCCAAGAGGCAGGTGACTCAGTGGAAAGTAGGTAGGACTTAGGGGATCCTAGATTGAGAGCTGAAAGGAATCTCAGAGGTCATCAGGTCCAGCCCCCTCATTTTACAGGTGTGGAAACTGAGACCTGGGGAGGTTAAGTGACTTGCTCTGAGATAGTTGGCATCTGAGGTATAGTTTAAACTCAGATCTCTTGATTTCAGAGACAGTGCTCTGGAATGAAACTGGAATTTGGATTCTGGCTAAGATACTTAGCAAAAATATGTGAGCCTGGGTTGGTCATAATCTCTAAGTGCTCCAGTTTTCTCATCTGTAAAATGGGGACTAAAAGTACCTCATATGGTAGCAGTAGAGAAAGTGTGATGTGAGCTCTAGACCATTCTGTCTCTTCCTCTCTTCCTTGATATGTGTGAATTGCTATTAATAACAGCTAGCATTTATAGATTGTTTAAAGGTTTACAAAATGCTCCACAAATATTATTTCATTTGTTTTTCTCACAACAACACCAAGAAGTAGATGCTATTATTTCTCTCATTTTACAGATGAGGAAACTGAGGCAGACATAGGTTCAACGACTTTCCTAGGATGACACAGCTAGTAAGTATCTAAGGTGGGATTTGAACTCAGGTCTTCTTGATTTCAGGTCTAATGCTTTATCCACTGTGCCATCTCGTCACCTAATTACCATTATAACCTAAAAGCATGATATAAGGGACGAATGATATTCTAGGTATCATTTTCCACATCTGTAAAAGGAATGAGGCTGAATTAAATGAGATCTAAAATCCTTTCTTGCTCCGTATTCTGTGATGCTGTGACAATGTGATCCACCAGAAAGATGAGACTTGGAGTCAGGCAACCTGGGTTTGAGTTCTGGCTCTGGTTCTTGGCTAGTTATGGGATTATGTCCTTACAATCTTTGAATCTTGGTTTTATAATTTCTAAAACTGTGTTAATAGTATTTGCAGATTAGAAATTAAGTTTGCAAATATTTAAGTGACCTGAAAAACTATTACAAAAGCCTTGAAAATAAATACTGGCCTGTCTGTAACTGACCCAGAGGAAATCTGAGTGAGTCAATCAGAATCATGCAGGTATTTTCATGTGAAACTATAAGCTTTTCTTTTCCTTTCTGTAACATAATCATTATCATCTTTTTTTAAAAAAAATTATTTATTTTTCATTTTCAACGTTCACTTCCATAAGATTTTGAGTTCTAAATTTTCTCCCCTTCCCCCTCCTCCCACTCCAAGACAGTATGCAATCTGATATAGGCTCTACATATTCATTCATATTAAATATATTTTCATATTAGTCAGAATTGCAGTTAGAATTAGTCAGAATTAGAAGAATTAGCACCAATGGGAGGAACCATGAGAAAGAAGAAACAAAACAAAACAAAAAAAGAGAGTAAACATTTTTCTTCAATCTGTATTCAGACTCCATAGTTCCCTCTCTAGATGTGGATAGCATTTTCCATCATGAGTCTTTTGGAGCTGTCTTAGATCCCTGCATTGCTAAGAAGAGGTAAGTCTATCAAAGTTATTCATTGCACAACGTTGCTATTACTTGTACAATCTTTTCTTGGTCCTGTTCACTTCACTCAGCATCAGTTCATATAAGTCTTTCCAGGTTTTTCTGAAGTCTGCCTGCTCTTCATTTCTTATAGAACAATAGTATTCCATTAGATTTATATACTACAACTTGTTCAGCCATTCCACAATTGATGGGCATCCCCTCAATTTCCAATTCTTGAAAATCAAAAAAAGAACTGCTATAAATATTTTTGTACATGTGGGTCCTTTTTCCATTTTTATGATTTCTTTGGGATACAGACCTAGAAGTGCTATTGTTGAGTCAAAGGGTATTCACAATTTTATAGCCCTTTGGGCATAGTTCCAAATTGCTTTCCAGAGTGGTTGGATCAGTTCACAACTCCACTAACAATTTTCCCACATCTTTTCCAGTATTTATCATTTTCCTGTTTTGTCATGTCAGTTAATTTGATAGGCGTGATATAGTGTCTCAGAGTTGTTTTGATTTGCATTTCCCTAATCAATAGTGATTTAGAGCATTTTTTCATATGATTATAGATAGCTTTAATTTCTTCATCCAAAAACTGACTATTCATATCTTTTGACCATTTATCAATTGGGGAATGACTTGTATACTTATAAATTTGACTCAGTTCTCTACATATTTTAGCAATGAGGCCTTTATCAGAGACACTGGTTGTAAAAATTGTTTCCCTGTTTTCTGCTTCCTTTCTAATCTTGGTAGCATTGGCTTTTTTGTGCAAAACCTTTCAATTTAATGTAATCAAAATTATACATATTGCATTTCACAATGTTTTCTATCTCTTGTTTGGTCATAAATTCTTCTGTTTTCCATAAATACGACAAGTAAATAATTCCTTGCTCTTCTATTTGCTTAGAGTACCAGCCTTTATATCTCAATCATGTACCCATTTTGACTTTATCTCGGTATACAGTGCAAAATGTTGTTCTATGCCCAGTTTCTACCATACTACTTTCCAGTTTTCCCAGGATCTTTTTCAGTAAGATAAAAATGATTATGGGACAAAATACTATCACTGTGTTATTGTTCTTTTATATTTACTGTCCTTCAGACTGTTGTTTGCAGAGATAAAATAGCTGCTTTGTTGTCTGTACTTTGTGAAAGATAGTAAGTCGCTTAGAGAGTATCCCAAAAGTCTTAATGCAGTTTTAAACTTTGAGAGCTTAAAACTGGGATGCCCTGCATCATTCCAGCCATAAGAAAGTATCTTTCTTGGTATTTGGCAGACTTCTGAATGTCTATCATTTGGAGGGATGTGTCATAAAATTTCAACTGAGGCAGCTGGTGGTTCTGGAGTCAGGAAAAACCTGAATTCAAATCTGACCCCTGATACTTATTAGCTCTGTGACCCTGGTCAAGTCACTGTTTCCACAATCTGGCTAGCAGCTGCTGTGGGGGTGTAAGATCCACCAACAGCCAGCACCAAGAAAGCTGCCAGCACCAAGAAAGCTGCCAGCACCAAGAAAGCACAGGTTCTTTTGATCTGCTTAACTAAGGAAAGCAAGGTGAAGGGGTTTGACAAGCTTACTTTAATTCAGCACACAAATATCATTCACTTAGTTCAGGGGAAAAGACCAGCACACTGAACTTCAGAGCAAATTACAAACATCAACAGACAGACCCAATACAGATTCATAGTTACCAACATCTAGGTTCAGCCTGGGAGCTCAGAACAAGGGCTGGCCCAGAGTCACGAGAGCCACTACTGCTGCAGCAAAGAGCTCCAAGGAAGAGGAGGCCAAGCCCTGGTTTTACATCTTTTTCAGCGTCAAGGGTGAGTCACACATGCGACTCACCCACTGACCTATGTGGTCTAAGAGCCTCTGCTGTCCCAGACATGTAAACTAGGCCCTCCCTGGAGTTAGCCCCACCTTGGGCCCCACCTTAGTTGCCAATCCACACGCACATAGGATTTACATCTAATAGGGGTTTAGGCCTGGGGCTTAGCACCTAATAAGGCTCAATGAAGTACACTGAATTACTCAAACAAAGCAAAGGCCATTTTGCTTACCAGCACAGTCATTTAGCCTCTGTCTGACTCAGTTTCTTCAACTGCAAGAGAAAAATGGGGACAATAATAACCCCTACCTCATGAGGTTATTGCAAAGATCAAAATGAGAAAATAAGAAAAGTGCTTACTTAGCACAGGGCCTGACACACAGTAGGTGCTACCAAAAATACTTATTCCCTTCTCCCCTACTGGTTCTTTGAATAATCTGCTAAGACTCGGCTCCTTAAAGATAACCTTCTTATGTGGGACGGTGGCCAGCCCATGGGTCTACTCTCTGGATGCTTCAATAAGCTGACCCACATGTCTGAGATGGGCTTCTAGATAATGGGTAGCATGTATGGCTGGAGGCTTCTTGTTGGTCCCTTTGCACTCCTTCCCTTTCCTCCTTCCATTATGGAGGGGGAGGGGGTTACAATAAAGGGGGCTGCCCACTAAGTAGCATGAGCAGCCCACTCAAGAGACTTTAAAGGGAGAGATGCTATCTGCTCTTGCTTTCCTCTTCCTCTCTTCTCATCTGGTTTCTTTGAACTCCTCTCTTGGGTTTCCTGTGATGGGGGAAGAGGAAGTAGAACCCTCCTTCTCTCCCCTGCCCCTGTGGGACTTTTTCCCTGACTACACATGGCAGCCCGCACAGATGCTTGTAGAGGCTTGGTTCTCAAGGACCTAGAAACTTCTTTGGCTTTGTGATTCCTCTCCTGAGCATAGGTGACCGAACAGCTGTCCTGAGATTGGTGTTTTGATTCTCGTGGCTCTCTCTGGACTTTAGGGATTTCTGGGCTCCTTAATTAGTGAGAGGTACTCCTTGAAGCTACAACTTTGTGAGGAGAAGATGACCACCAATAAGAGAATGGCATATATGGTAGATAGACCAGAAAAACAAACAAACAAAACAAAAAAAACAAACCTTGAGTGAGTTGCTTGGTTAATAGATCCAAGGTTGAAAGTGAAATGCCTATTCATGTTTTAAGTATATGTCAATGCATGCTTGTAAGTCTTTTGCGTGTCTTTTGTGGTAGAGGAAATAAATAGTTATCCTCTACCAGAGGAAGGAGGAAATAAATAACTGTCCTATATCCACTTTTTACTTTTAGTACACTTTTAGAAGGGAGCCTATTAATCTTTCTAGACATGAGCCATTCCTAAGATTCAAGAGATTTTTCTTGGAGTTCTACTTTGAGGCGGGGGTGTAATAAGCCAAAGACAATGGTCCTTTGAATCCAATTTTAGTGGTCCTTCCACTGCAAGTACTTTGTAAGCCTTAAAGCACTATAGAAACATGAGCTATGATGAGGAGAGTGGGTAAATGAAATTCTATCATTCAAATTGACATCTTGGTAGAGTCTGGTGGTTTTACTTCTGCCATGAACTTCTGCATGATAAAGTTCTTATTACTGTCCTTTACTGGATCTCTAAGTCTTCTGTGCAGGGGATGTTGAGGAGGATAGCCCTGGATGCAGGGGGCCCTTGACTTCTTTTCTATTGAAGTATTACCCAGCCCCAGCAATGCCTAAATGCCAGGCATCTCCCATCCCCAGGAGGCCATGCTTCCAGGATCCCTAGAAGTAAGAGAGCATCTGTTGTCTGAAACTTGGAAATTTTCTCCCTCTCCTCTTCACTTTCTTCCTCTTCCTCACCCTTCCATCTTTGATTTGTCATGCTTTACCTACCATGTGTCAACACTATAGGACCTTAGAACAAATCAGACAGGATGGCTTTGCTTTCTCAAATGTTTTAAAAAAAGGTATTTTCATTGTTGACTTGTTAGTGTATTTTGTGCATGTTTTGACTATGAAGAGGAATTCCTTCCTGAGGAAACCTTTAATGTTCTGTTAATGGTCTCCTTGGGAGGGAGCTGGTGGTGGTGGTAGCAGTGGCGGTGGGATGGGGGAAAGAACAGGAGGAATTAATGTAGAGCCAAGAAAGGCGCAGCCACACGCAGAGCCTGAAAGTTAACTTGAATGACGAGTTGATATATTTTCTGAACAAACTTTGCCCTTTCCTTAGTCTACACTTACCTCCACTTTTTTTTTCTTTCTTTAAAATTCTACATATGTGTCATGGAAGCTTGTGATCTGTAGTACTTTCAGTCAGGGCCATCCGGAATCATGAGACTCTGGGATACTGAATATTTTCACAAATGGAGAGTGGACATGTTATGTGGGATGGGCAAATGCCAACAGAATTATGTATTGAATCTGGGGCAGCAGGGGTAGCTGGGGGGAGGGGAGTAGGGCTAAGGATCTCAGAAGTCTTTTCTTCCCTGGTGATGAAAAACCACCATGTTATGATGCTGGTATAGCTATGTTATGATATCCTGGTGTCTATGCTTGAGAGATAGCATTTATTGTTTTAATGGGTAGATAGGGCAAGAGCTGCTCGAGCTCTGCCACCATCTTCCCTTCTTAGCATTTCTTAAGGTGACTCTTTCCTCCCTTCCCTCTTCCCTGCCCTGAAGGATGCATTGGTCTGGTCCTATAGGAAATTTTGTTCATCTAGGATAACTTTCTCTGTGCTCTAGGTGGGTACATTAGTAAGTAAAATGGATAAAGGGGAAGAGAATTTTTTTTATGCCAGACACGGGAAATATGATTACTGTTGGTTCCCAAAGTAATCTAAACAAAGAAACTTTTAGGAAATAGAAGATATTTGGGGGCAAATTTTAGAAAACTTGCCCCCCTTCTCTACACATCAAGACCCATCTCCTCCATGAAGCCTTTCCTGACCACTTCAGCCACAAGTGCCGCCTCTGGTGAGCTCCTATATCATTTACTGTTTTTATCACTCCATTAGCACTTAGTCATCTTCTGCCTTGTGACATCTCTTATATTGTCATCAAGGAGGCATAAAACAGGGTTACATAGCTATCAAGTGTCTGAGGATGCAAACCCAAGGCTTCTTGACTCCAGGTCCTATATTCTAGACATTGCTCCTTTGGAACTAATCAGCACTCTCGGTAATGATTCTTAGCATCATATAATATACACTTAACAGGTTCTTGGTGTCCCAAATGTCTTTGTATTGTGTGGGACACCGTGTATTTGTTAAACCCCATCTGTAAATGCATCGCGATAATTGGGTAATTATCAATAGAGAGAGAAACAGAAGATTATACTGTGACGGAGATGCTTACTAAAAAATTGTAATGGATGTCGAGGTCTTTAAGCAAAGTCTGGATGACGCCTTGTTGAATGTTGTTCAGGTATGGTTTGATCTAGATGGCTTGTGAAATCTCTTTGAGCACTAAGATTCTATCATTCTGATTGTAGGTATGGCCCAAAAGACTGACATCATCAACAGTCTTCTCTATTGTGTACTGGCACAAAACTACCCTTCAATTTGTAAGTATAATTATTTTTTCTCTCTTTTTATCATTTTTATTTAATATTTTAGCTTTCTTTTTTTAATTAAGATTTTTTATTTTTTCGTTTACAACACCAAGTTCTGCATGATTTTGAGTTCCAGATTTTCTTCCCCTTCGCACCCCAAGAAGGCGTGGAATCTGATATATCTTCTACATATAATGTAAATATAATTATGATCTGCAGTGCTTATCATTCATCATGACTTTGCTGATTCCATCGTATCTAAAGTCTGTTCACAAAGAGCCTTATCATTCTTGACCACTGCGTGTCAAGGGAAGTCTTCTGCGGCGGCGGATTTTTGTTTAAGTAAGAGATACTAGTAGATATCTTGCTAGGCGGCTAATAAGAAATGTCCCATAATGCTGCATTTGGTGCCGCACATCTATAATGCTTGCTGTTAGGAGAGGCTGAAGCCTAGCTGTTTGCTGCCGCTTGGGAGCTCTGAGTCACATAACCAATATGGTGAACCTCCCAGAGAGGCGGGGTGGGGCGGAATGGAGGGAGGCTTTTAAAGAAGATGTGAACAGACCTGGGTCAGAACCCAAGGCAAAGTGTTCATGGTACTCCACAGTAGGGTGAGGCCCATTATTGGCAGCTGCACTCCCCCCCTTGGTGAGAAGGGAGACTGAGGCTCAAACAACAAACAAACCAAAACAGGGGTCGTATAAGGTAACGGGAGGAGTGTTGGATTTAGAGACAAAGGACCTGAATTCAAATCTTGCCTCTATTAATTACTAGCTCTGTGACCTTCATGGAGTCAATTCCTGTCCCTGGCTTTCAGTTTTCTTATTATGTAAAATGAAGGGATTAGGGATTAGATGCATTGATAGCTAAGATTCCATCAAGATTACATATGTATATGTATATGTATATGTATATGTATATGTATATGTATATGTATATGTATACATATATATGTGTGTATGTATAAGTGCATACACATACACACATACTTATATATACATACATATATGGATAGTGCATGTACACAGATGTATATACACATGCATATGTGTGTATATACTCATGCATATATACACACATGTACATGCATACTCACACACA
Source organism: Phalanger gymnotis (assembly GCA_028646595.1). NCBI lineage: Eukaryota > Metazoa > Chordata > Mammalia > Diprotodontia > Phalangeridae > Phalanger > Phalanger gymnotis. The sequence goes on along the minus strand of CM053626.1, from coordinate 282,712,830 downwards.
CATGTGCGCACATGTGTGTGTGTATGTGTGTGTATCTATATCTATTATAACAAAGGACTGGCCAAAAGTCCTTTGAGCATGCCCAATCTTCTCTGCCTGCTGAGCATGTATAATGGAGCATGTACTTTAGAGCATGCAAATACCCTCTAAATAGCATGTGATTATTTACTTTGTGGTAAAGAAGAGCTTTTTAAATGGTTGTTTTGGGAACTGAGTAGGCATGCAAAAGACACCAATAGGCCTCTTTATTTTATGACGGCCACGAGAAAAAAGGACGACTCTGCGTTCTGAGAGACTGATGGAAATGCTTCACCCACCCCTGTATTTGGCTAGATGGTGAGGGCATGGTTCTTAGCATCTGGGATGGTGCTGCTTACCGTTTGTGAGGCCTTGTGAGAACTCAAGCACCTTCAGAGATCCAGTGGCCTAGCCCAGGAAAAAGCCAGCCTAATGGGCGACCTGCTTGACTCAGCTGAGAAGCCAAGACACCATGTTCTGCAATCACACCTCAAAGTGAGTGGTGGTAGGTAGAATGTTTATAACTGCCATTACCATCTGAACCTGCTCTCCCCAGGGACTGAGGTATAGTGGGGAGTATGTGGCAACTCACTAGGTACACTTTTGTACTTTCTTGCTATGTCGTTTTCAGTAAATATCTCTTTGTAAGATCCAATTGGTGTTAATTGGTTAATGGACATTGAGAAGAAATCATTTGGTTAAATTGATACTGGAGATCTAATCAACAGTATTAAGATCTTGAGGAGATATTAATTGGCGATGGGTCAGCTAGGTGGCACAGTGGATAGAGTGCCAGGCCTGAAGTCAGGAAGACTCAACTTCATGAGTTCAAATCTGACCTCAGACACTTACTAGCTGTGTGACCCTGGGCAAGTCACTTAACCCCCTTTGCCTCAGTTTCCTCATCTGTAAAATGAGCTGGAGAAGGAAATGGCAAACACTCCAGTATCTTTGCCAAGAAAACCCCAAACAGGGTCACAAAGAGTTGGACATTACTGAAAAATGATTGATCAAGTGATTGACATGAAATGCACACTGGAATTGGGGTTCAAGCCAATAGCATTAGAGGAAAACCACTGCCCCTCATTGGCATTGGCCACTCCCTCATTACCCTATGAATCAGGAGATCTGGATTCTAATTCCCGCTGAGTCACTAAATTGTTATGTAACTAGTTGAAGAAGCAATTACCAGTAGAAGGAACCCAGGCTATAGTCAGTGAACCTAGTATGAACAGGCCGTTTGTCCTACCTGGTTCTCACTCCCTTTCTAGCAGGCAAACAAATCAATCTTTTAGGCAGCCATTCATAGAGACTCATCTGAAGGCAGAATCAGCTGTAGGATCTCCTTTCCTTTCTTTTCTTCTCACACTGATAAAACAAATTATGCTAATTTTTTTATCCCTAAAAGATTTCTGGGATACAGGACTGACATTATCCACACCTCCTCGTATTCCTCCCAATGTTTGGTTTGACCGAAGTGGATGGGGCAGTCGCTGTAGCTCAAGGAGCCTCTCCATTGGAGGAGGACTCTTTATATTCCATTTTCCACCAGACACAAGGCTTTCCCTCTTCCTCTGGGCCTGATTGTTTCATTTTGACTCAAGTTGTAAAATGCCGGTCTGTCTTATTCTTTAGTGTCAGTGAATAGTTTTCCCTCTAGGAATCTGCAGCCTCAGCACGGGCCACCAGCAGCAAAGATGAGGTTACTTGCTGGCAGGTCCCCTGTGACCAAGATGAGGGACAAAGAGGGCAAATTTTATAAAAACAATCTAACGGTGTCCTCGACAGCCACCCACTTGTGAAGGGGAATCCCTGGACTCTGCTAGTTCTCTCCTATTTTGGAAGAGAGAAAAATCCTTCCTCATCTTTTCCATTTCCTAAATAAGATGACCTGCCCTTCCAAACCCATTTTCGGAGAGTGACCCAGACAGGTGGAAATACATTGGTAGTAAATTGGCAGCAAGCTGGCAACAAGACTGAGGAGTCCTCCTGAAAGACATGTGTTGGGGGATGGGAAGCAGGGAAGGGAGCTGGGAGGGGCACTGGCTTATCGTACTCCTGGTAAGACATTTAGCATCTAGAGAATATGGGGGGAAGCGGGAAGGAGATCTATCCCTATTTGTAACATTGAATTCCACCACCTGGTCCATTGTTTCAATAGCAAATTGGTAGGACTGTGTGAGTCAGAGTTGGAACAGGAAGGTCTAGCTTGGGAAGAGCCCAGCACCTGACTGTATTCTTCTATTTTCAGAGATTCTGGGCTCTTGTTCTTCATTCAGTTCAGTTCAATTTAACAAATCTTCATTAAGTGGCAGCTAGTTATAGGAGAGGCATCATGGAATGGTGGATAAAGTGCTGATTTCAACTAGATCAAATTTTGTCTCTGTAATTTACTACCTGTCTGACCATAGGAAAATTACTTAGGCTCTCTGAGCCTCAGTTTCCTCATTCTTAAAATGAGCTGGTTGAACTAACTGGTCTCTTAAAGTCTCTTTCCACTCTAAATCTGTTATGCTCTGATCCTAAGTCATAGGGTGTAATCTCCTTCGGTGGAGTGAGTTCTTACACCTGGAGTCCCCTGCATGGATGAAATCACAGAGCCTTCCCAACTTCTTATATGTACAGTCCTAAGTACTAGGGGACATACAGAGTTTATATGACATATCTCTGTTTTCATGTAGCTTGGAATATTATAGGAAGATAGGACCCATAAACTACGTACGGGTAGTTAATCACAATACATGAAGTACATTAGAGCGATCCCGAGTACTATGTAGATCTGATGGCAAAAGGCCATTATTGACTGGGGAAGGTTCATAGAAGATGTGGCATTAAAAATAATTTTTTTTTATTGATGTCTTTTATTTTTACATCATCTTTATTTTTGAGTATATCTTTCCTGATCCCCTATCCTGCCACCCATCCATAATGATAAAGATTAAAGCAGAGAGAAAAAAGAAACAGTTCAGCCAAACCCACCAGCAGAGAGCCAGATACGATAGTGTATATTCACTGTTCCACACGCAAGGTGACATTCTAAATCCTCTCTCCCACTCATACCACATATCCAGTCTGTTACCAAGTCTTGTCATTTCTCCCTTGGCATTTCTTACCTTTGCTCCCTTCTCTCCCCTGACCCTGCCACTATCTTTGTGCATATTCTCATCACCTCATATCCAGACTGTTTCAGTAACCTTCTAGTTGATCTCCCTGCCTTCAGTCTCTCCCAGTCCATTTTCCAATCAATTGCCAAAATCTTCTTCCTAAAGCGCAGGAAACTACAGTAGTTGCCTATTACCTAGAGTATTAAATATAAAATTCCATTTAGCTTAAAAGAAACACTCCATAACTTGGTCCCTTCCTGCCTTTCCAGTCTCCTTATACTTCACTCCGCTCCACAAACTCTTCTATCCAACTTCCCTGGTCTTCCTGCTGTTTCTTGTCCAAGATTCTCCATCTCCCCACTCCTTGCCTTTCCACCGGCTGTCCCCCATGCTTGCAATGCTCTTCCTCCTCATCTCCACCTCCTGGGATCCCTAGCTTCCTCCAGGAGTCACCTCAAATCCCACTTTCTGCGAGAAGCCTTTCCTGGTACACTCACTAGTGCTCTCCCCAATGGGATTGCCTCTCATTGACACTGCGTGTATCTTGCGTGTACCTGTTTTTGTTGTTCAGTAGTTTTTCGGTCACGTCCGACTCTTTGTGACCCTTTTGGGGGTTTTCTTGGCAAAGATACTGGAGTGATTTGCCATTTCCTTCTTCAGCTTTTTTTTTACAGATGAGAAACTGAGGCAAACAGGGTTAAGTGACTTGCCTAAGGTCACACAGCTAGTAAGTGTCTAAGGCTGGATTTGAGTTCATGAAGATGAGTCTTCCAAACTCCAGGCCTGACACTCTACCTGTTGTGTCACCCAGCTGCCACCATTTGTACATAATTGTTTGTATATTGCCTCCTCCATTATAATGTGATTTCTTTGAGGGAAGGTACAGTATTTTTGACCAGTTCCTAATACTTTGATTATTGATTGATTAATAGAGAGGATGACAAATGGAGTCAAATGCTGCTGAGACCTCAGGGAAAAAAATTTTGAAGGATAACAGTCAGTACTCGTAACTTCATTGGCTTGGGAAACTCCTAATGTGGAAACCCCCTTCACCTGTGAAGATTGGCAACTCATCTGTGACTAACAAGAAGAATGATGAGGCAGCCTGCTCCAGTGGATAGAGGGATGAACCTGAATTCAGGAAGCCCTGGGCTAAAATCTCACCTCAGATACTTACTAGCAGTTTCCTTATCTGTAAAGTGAGAGCATTAGATGCAATGATTTCTAAGATGCTTTCTAGCCTTAAATATATGGTCCTATCAATAAGAACTTTTAAAAAAAGGACATTGGATTTAACATTTAGGAGGTACTAGGTTCTCTTTGGGACAGAAGTTTTTGGTGGGAGTTGGAGCCAGATGGCAAAGGGTTGAGGAGAGAATGGATAGTGAAGAAAGGCATAGTCAGCTTTCCCTCCCTCCCCCCAAGAGGCTTAGCAGGAAAGAGGAAGAAAGAATCGAAAGCTAACTAGATGGCATGGAAGGGTCAAGGCAAGATCTTTTTAGTATTGGTGAGACCTGAACATTCCTTGAGACATGAGGAGTCAGAAAATTGATTGCAGATGCATAAGAGAGAGGGGAATGATTGCTGGTTCTGGAAGAGTTGGGAGTGGATGAGATCAAGGGTAGAGAAAAGGGGTTAACTTCATAGAGGAGTATGAAGTGACTGAAGAGAGGGGGGAGAATGAGTGATGATGGCGAGAAATTTAAGGAGTGGAAGAGGAAAGACCAGGGAAATCCAGCAGACCGAAATAGCCCCCTCTCGTGAAATCAGAGGCTATCTCATCTGTTCTAAGTATGCTGGTGGAAAAACCATTGGTGACCTGAGGAGAGAAGAAAAAGTCTGAGGGAGAGTGAAAGGTCTTAACTGTCCTAGACTTGAAAAAGGCAGATATCTATTGCTTAAGGGACATAAAGAGTTCTCAAATTGTTTCCTTTTGGGTCCTAATCACCTTTTGCACAACCAGTTAATAAGGTCTTTATGTTGAAAACTATAAGGAACCTTACATTAGAGAGAACTTTTCAGATAAGGAAACTGCAGGGCAAGGAGGCCAAATCACTTGCCTAATAACACATAGGTAGTATCACAGAACCAAGATTTGCCCAATATCTTATAGGCAGTAAATGGAAGAGCTGGGTCTTCTGACCTCCAAGTCTGCTCTTTCCACTACACCATGAAAGGGTGAAGGGAATAAACATTTCTATAGTACCTACTCTGTTTCAGGCACGTACTAAGTACTTTACAAATATAATCTCATTTGATCCTCATAACAACTGGGAAAAGTAGGTGCTATTATCCCTCTTTTATGGTTGAGGAAATTAAGGCAAACAGAAGTTAAGTGATTTGCCCAGGGTCACACACACAGCTAGTAGGTGTCAGGAATGCCTTTTGAATGTTCCTTTTAGGAAAAGCAAAGGAAAGGGAGAGGGAGAGGGAGAGAGACAGAGAGAGAGAGAGAAAGAGAGAGAGAGAGAGAAAGAGAGCAAATGAAGAAATGATAGATTTGGAATCATCCACTTCCATATGTTCCTCCAGGAGAGATGTAATAGGAATAAAATGGGTATAAGAAGTGAGGAGAAGGTAGCTCTATCTAATTCACAAATTTGATGTAAGGATCAAATGAGATAATGGATATAAAGCATTTTTAAAACTTCAAAGTACTCTACCAATGTCTGCTGTTATTATTCTATTATTACACTGTTGATATCTCTAGGGTAACATCATTGGAGGAAAATAGAGGACATTTCAAGCCAACGAGCATTTTAGTAAGCAGCGATTTGTACCGAAGATATGGTTTGGAAGGTGGTGAGAAGCACGATAATTTTAACTTTCGAGATCAGGGAGAAGTAATAGTAATGGTAGACTAGGGATGAGGAGGGAAATCATTGTAGGATAAGGACCTGGGCTTGTGATTTCATTGGTATAGGGAGCTCCCTGTTACCACAGAGCAGCAACTTCTAGTCTTAGGAGAGTTGGGTGGGGACAATGAAAGGTTAAGTGATTTACTCTTGGTCATATAGCCAGTGTGAGTCAGAAATAGGAACTGTATCTTAGTATCCTGGCTTCAGGCTTGACCCTTTATCCACTCTACCAGAAGCTCTCAAATGGTTTCAAGACCTCTTTATACCTTTAAAAACTTTTGAGAACCACCCCACCTCCCAAAGAGCTTTGGTTTATGTTGTTTTATCTATTGATATTTGTCTATTAGAAATTTAAACCAGTGCATTATAAAAATGCTTATTAATTCATTTGAAATAATGATAATAAACCTATTATATGTTAACATAACATTTTCTAATGAAAAACAACTATGTTTTGCAAAAGAGAAAATATTAGCAAGAAGAAGAATGACATTTGTCTTACATGTTTTTGCAAATCTCTTTAATGTCCGACTTAATAGAAAACAGTTGGCTATACCGTCTGCTTCTACATTGAGTTGTGATGTATGGTTTTAGATGAAGAATATGAAGAAAATTCAGCCTCACATAGATATGTAGTTGGACAAGGGAGGAGCAGTTTTATAGGCCATTAAAGTCTTAGTATTATTATGAAAAAAGTTTCAACTTTGAAGATTCCCCATAAAAGTCTAGGAGGCCCCCAGAGGTTCCTGGAAGGCGTCCAAGAATCAGGATTCTTTTATTGACTGATAGGTTCTAAGGCAACAAGGGATGTCTTGTGAATTTCGGAAAGACTATTTCTTCATCTAAACAATCAGCTAGATGGTACAGGGGATAGAGTGCTGGGCCTAAAGGCGGGAAGACTCATCTTCCTGAATTTCAAATCTGGCCTCGGACATTTACCAGCTGCGTGACCCTGGGCAAGTCACTTAACCCTGTTTGCCTCAGTTTCCTCATCTGTAAAATGAGGGGAAGAAAGAAATGACAAACCACTCTGGTATCTTTGCCAAGAAAACCCCAGATGGGGTCACAAAGAGGCAGGACTGAAAAATGGACGACAGCAGTAACAACAACGAAACTCACAGGAACTGATCACTCTATAAAAATCACTTATTGGGCATATTGAGGGCTAATTACCCTCTCGGCTCTGCCCTCTGCCAAGAGAAGACAGGCTAGAGCTAGATTAAGGCAGACAGCCTTGGTTTACATCCTCCTTCCCCTCTTTATTATCATGAATAGCTCTCCAAGTATATCCTGTATATCAGGGTGTTTCAGGGAGGGAGAAGTTTGGAGATTAGGTTTTGCACTTAGCAAAAGAAACCTACCCTTTTGGGAACTTTTAATTGAGAGCCTAAACCTTCTGGGTAGGGCTCATTGAGTATAATGTTTATCAAGATGTCAGGCTCCACCGGCCTGGCTCTAATGCTGGAGGGTCAGGGGAAGACGTTATCTTTTTTTCTGGGTGCTTCTCCGAGGCCATATTTCTCTACTTGTGTAAGATAAGCAGAGGAGATGGAGCAGCTGGGTGCTCATCTATTTATAGGCACAGAGGCAATGAAGCATCCTTGACGTTCTAGGTGAGAAGACAGGAGGTCCATCAACGGTGTATCATACTCCATTTCTCCAAAGAGGGAGCAGAGCAATTCATTTTCTTTTTAAAGACAGAAAAAACCATAAAGTTAACGCAATTTCCCATGCTGTGACTATTAATAATAATAAAAACAACAAAGCCCAAGAACTGCAGCTATGTTACATCTGAAAAATTTGCAGCTTAGCTTCCTTTTAAGCACTGTCATGTTGAATGCAGGGATTATTTAAAGGGATGGTGTGGGGAGAAAGAAGACATTAGACTGCTTCTATTGGTAAGCCATTCAGGAAGCTATTTTTGTAGTGGTGTCATTTAAGGGGCAAAGCACTACCTGCCTAGACAAGTCGCCTTGATGTTGCCTGTTGTCATCTCCATCACCATCATCATCATCACCACCATCATCATCATCATCAAAATAGATAGCATTTATGAAATGCTTTAAATTTTGTAGATTTTTCTTATCTCATTGGTAATGAGATAAACACATATGATTTCACTCAATCCTCATAAAATCCCTGAGAGGTAGGTGCTATTTTTATCCCCATTTTACAGATGTTATAATTCTCAATCTTCACTTCCACATTTCTAACTAACCATCATGCCCCAGGGGGGAAAGACCCTTGCACATTCTGGGTAGTGAACTATGTCAATAAATGAAATGAAAAGAAATGGCCCATGAGCTATACGAATAGAGTCTTGCTGCTAAGCTGACTTGTCCATCACGTTCGGACTAGTATGGCACCACCTTACTGTTTTTCAAACACTTGGGAGCTAGGGCTCGAAAGAGACCCATGAAGTACTTATGAAAGATTATGGAGATAGGAACTTCCTTATTCTTGTAACTCCTAGCCCAGAAGCACTCCTTTGGGTTTAAACAGGTTGAGTGTAATCTTGGAGGGTTCTTAGTAAGAACTCTGTTTTTGACTCATGACTTGACTTAAAGATTCCTGCAAAGAAATTTTAGTCACAAAAAGGGAAAAAAAGACTCTCTGCTCCCATTCAAGCATTAAGACTAACCATACATTAAGTATAGTCTGGACCAGAGATGTCAAATGCACTTCTAGCATTTAGTTGAGAAATATTTAACAAAATAAATAAAAATACAATAGAACATGGAGAATGTTAATATGTGGTTTTCTAAATCACTATGTGGCTACAGGGATCCTTATGTAGGGTTTAGTGGCTCAGTTTCTATCTGATGGTCTATGTTTGGTTTTTTTTTTCACTTAACAGAAAAAATTGCCCTCGAGCCCATAAATTGTCCAAAATAATTCTCCTCCCCTTTGGAGTCTCCCTCAGAGTCCTACACAACCCTCCCGACTTATAATGCTACCCTAAGGTTGGGGATCCCTTTCAAGGAAAGCATTCAGGATTGCTAGAGAATTGACCTCTTCTGCCCTGGACGTACATAGGCCTGGATTTGCTCCTCCACATCGTGCCTCTTCTCCCCATTGTTCTCTGGCTCCAGTTGCCCTTTGGTTCAGATACTCAGCATGGTGGAAAAACTCCTTGATTTGCTCCAGGAACTTTATGAAGTTCAGAAGCTCCTTCCTGGTTCTGCAACTGTCAGGAAGTTCCCTGGGGGCTGATAGAAGGAAGGGATGTGCAGGCTTTCCCCTTCTTTCTTTCTCCCCAGTCTCCTATCTGGAAGAAGAGGGCATGTACTGGCTTTTATTTTCTCCCTCTCTTCCTGGTTCACTCTCTGAGTACAGATCTCCTCTCCTTTACTTTTCTCTCCAGCTGTTCTCCTTTCTCTGTGTCTTCCAGCTTTACTTTTAAAGGCCAAGAGCAAGGGCGTAGCTCACAGTTATAACTTCATTATCAGCCAACTGGTTAAGTACCAATGGGACTTCATCATAAAGTTAACTGCACTCCGTTAACACTTTATTGGGGACCCAGAAAGTTCATAATTTAGAGGCAGCTGGTGGTGTAGTGGATAGAGTTCTGGGCCTAGAGTCGGGAAGATCGGAGTTCAAATCCAGCCTCAGGAACTTACTAGTTATGTGACCTTGAGCAAATCACTTAAACCTCTACTTGAATTTCCTCAACTGTAAAGTGGAGAGAACAATAAGGATCATTGTGAGGATCAAATGAGATAATATTTGTAAAAAGTGCCTGGTACATAGTAGGTGTTTAATAAATGCTTATTTTCTGCCTCCCTTCCCAATTTATTAAAGAATCAAACTTGTCAAGGGAATTTGTACATGTATTAATGACATCGCATTAGTACCTGGACAAAGTTCTCATTTGAGGGGAAACAAACCTTTGTACACAGAATTTCCTACTCGAATCTAGGACAACGTTTGGGAATAGATGCTGAATTCATTGGTAGAGGCACCTTCTTCTGTTTTTGGCTTGTAGGGACTTTAGGAGAATGAATGACTGCCGTGCAAGTTCTCAGAAAGTTGTGTGATAATTATAATAACTCGTATTTTAGGACATCTTAAGTTTTGCAAAACTCTGCCCTTACAACAAATCCATAAAGTAAGCATTATAATCATTGGTATTGTCATTTAATAGCTCAGGAAACTAAGGAAACTCCATTAGCATTTACTCATCTCTACTCACGGACTCGAAGTGGGCTTGTCCAGCATCATGCTATAAGTGTAGAAACTGGGATTTCAGTCCAAATGTTCTCCTGAATCTAGGTCTAGTCTTCCTTCTATTACACCACACAGCTTCCTTCTAGGACTTCTGTACTGTCTCTGTATATTAAAAGTGTTTCAGTCTGGAGACTTTTTTTGAAAGGGTTTAAAAAAAAAACCAACCATCTGCTTCATCCATGCAGAATTTGACAATGGCGGAAAAAAAAATCCTTGCCAGAATGAATGGTGCTGTTTTTTTTTTTAGGTCATTCAAACATTTATTTTGTCTATGATATGCAAGCAGTGCCTTGGAGACTTACTCATAGTAATCATTTATTAACCATTTGTTTTTGGAGTGAATACAAGGAGTTATAAGGCATAGTCCCTGCCCTCAAACAGCTTACAGTTCAGAGGAGAAGACTAGAAGACTTTAGCCCTGGGTCTTTGCTGTCCTGATTTAGTAAATGCTTTTACCTGACAACTATTCTAGGAAAGCGCTAGCCCCTGTGCTTCCTTTCATTCTCCATTCCCTGGCCTTTTCTTCCACAGACTAAAGCCTCGCTGCTCTGGTTTATCTCCCCCTGCACCATAGAACCAAGTTCAACTTAATTTTGCCATTGTATCTGGATAGGGCATGCCAATCTACTCTCCTATGGCCTCACTTACCATCACTGTAATTTTCCTCATGAAGAAACCTTGCCCTGGATACTACCTTTCTATATGTGTTGTTTCTTTTTTTGGAATATAAACTTCATGAGGATAAGGAATGACTTTGATTTTGCATTTGTATTCTTAGTGCTTAGTAAGCATTTAAATATGCTTGTTTATTCATTTATTCATTCATTCATGTATTCATTTTAGGAATTAGTAGACCTGTGTTTTAGTCTCAATTCTACTATTAGCTGTCTGCTGAATGAAGCCTTTTCTGGTCCCTTCATCTTCTAGTGCCTCGCCATCAGAGATTATGTTATTTCTGCTTTGTATCTGTCTTATAAATACTTGCGTATGTATATAATATTTCCCCTGGCAGGATGTAAACTCATTGAGGAGAGGGACTGTTTCTTTCTTTGTATCTGCAGAACCTGGCACATAATAGGTGCTTAATAAATACTTACTGATTGACAATTTAATTAATCTGGGCTTTAATTTTGGTGGTAGTGACCTCAAGTCCCTCCTAGCTCTAAACTTCTTTTACTCTATTGCATAATTAGTAGGCGATAAGTGATAAATGCTATATAACCAATTCTACATGATGCCACTTTTATTTACTCTGTCAACCCTGTCCCATCAGAGCTACCTACATGCTTCCCTTTTTATGCTAAGCACTGCTGGGTGAGCTTTTGTCTTATCTTGTTAGGAATCTGCCCTCCATATCATTTCTCAACGATGCCTAAACCAAGCATGAACCCAAGCAATGGATGCACTGCTTTCTACTTCCCCTTTCTGTAATGTCTCCCCCATGAGAATGTAAGGCCCTTCAGGGCAGGGACTCTCTTCTTTACTTATAGTATATTCTTAGTGCTTAGCATAGTGCCTATCTTATATTAAGCAGTTAAGTGATTTTTCTTTCATTCAGTCATAGGGATGGGACAAAATACTATTACAGAAGCAAAGAAGAGAGAAAGATCACTTCGGTCTAGATTGGTTGGGAAGGTCTCACAGAGAATGTGGCATTGGAGCTAGACCTGGAAAAAAGGTAAGTTATTAATATGTGGTGATGTGAAGGAAGAGACATTCAAGGCCCTGTATATAGCATGATGAAGCACAGAGCTTTGAAGTACAAACCATATTGATTGAATGGGAAACGGATCAGTCCTACTGGAGCATAGGATACATGAAGGGAGGAGGAGGAGAGGAAATTTAAAAGTAGTTTGGGGCCAGATTATGGATGCCTTTGTAGTTTATCTTGTCGGCAGTTGGGAATTACCCGAAGTCATCGAGTTAGGGAATGTTCTGATCATGGAAGTTCTTTAGGGAAATGAGTTGGGTCACAGTGCTGAAGTCATACTGGAGAGAGAAGAAATCAGAGGCAAGGAGACCAGATTAAAAGCCTGTGGATAGTTCAAATGTGAAGTTATAAGGGCCTAAAGTTGCCTATTAGTTATAAAAATGGAAAAGAGGGCTAGTTTTATCATGCACAAGCTTGCTCCCAGGCTTGGGATGCTCTCTCTCCTCATCTCCACCTTTTGGTATCTCTGGTTCCCTTCAAGACCCAACTCTCAGCTCCAGTTCTGCCGTCTGCATAAGGCCTTTCCTGGTTCCCTATCCCCAACAACTTCCCCCAAGGTTACCTTGTATCTCTTGTGTAGATGTTCATTGTCTACCTTGAATTTAAGTTCCTTGAATTTAAGGACTGATACAATTCTGTACAAGGGTACAGAGAATGCACCCGAAATAAAAAGTATATAGCTCCTTTCTCTTAACACCTAGCTTCCAGAATAGTACATCTTTCAAAAAACAGAGCTATGGATTAGATCTGAATTACAATTTCTTGGGTGCATATGTTTATGTCAACTACACATTAAGGCCAACACAGTTGTCTCTATTTTGAAGGTTTCCTAAGCGTTCTAAAGATTCTACTTGGGTGTAAGTAATAGCACTTCCAGTTTGAAGGTGGGGCAAGATCTAAGGGAAAGACTTTATGTCAATGGTGAATCCCAGGCTAAATCTCTTTCTGTTTGAAGCACACTCCCTTAGGTCTTCTCAGTAACACCCTTCAGTATTGCCTTTGCTTCTTTTTGCCCCAAATCTCCTGACTGTTCAGACGACCATTTTTAATAAAGATTGAATAGAAAGGGAATGGGAAAGGAAGATCTGTCTGTCATTTGTTTTTCTTTTTCTGACCTCAAAACCTTCCTTCAAGATTTTGTTTGGGTCTCAGGCTGAATCCTCTAGATGGGTGCATCTATTTGTGTTCATTCTGGCCCTCCAGAGGTTAATGCGGACCATCCTCTTTCACTGTGTTGTCCTTTGTTTTCTTCTCCTGGGACTGTGAGTCTGGGAGAGAAGTCTGGTTTCTGAATTAACTACCTAATGGCGCCCCTTGAAGTCTCATAACCTTCTGGGTAAAAACAGGAACTGCTCTTTGTCCAAGGTCCAGGATTTTTCTGGCAAGGTTCCCTTCTTCTTAGTCTTCCTTTCCTTTTAACCCCCTTCCAGACATGATGTCCTGAAGTAACTTGTCATCCTTCCTTGGAGAGCTCATGCGGGGTCCTCCCCTTTCCCTGTCTCCCAAGGGAGAGAACAAAATGATGGCTGAGGGAGAGGGAACCCTTCTGCTTGTTTTTTGTGTTTTTTTGTATTAACAGATAAATCACTCTGATTAAGAGGGAGCTTCTGGTTCCTTGGCTGATACCTAGGTCATAAACAACACCTGAAGGGAAGGATCTGACCTGAAAGTCTAGAGAAGTAAGTCTGAAGTCAAGGCCCTTTCCTTTGTTTCTGCTGTGTGTCCTAGTCTTATAACTAGTCCATCCCCATTCCTGGAGGTGTTTTGATCTTGGGAGCTGGGAGAAGTACCTCCAAAGGATTAAACATTGTCTAGAAAGGAAGAGTTGACTGGTTATCTTCATCATAGCTGCTAACTGTCCCTTTCTCCTAAAGATAATTGTGGCCCTAGCCAACTGGTGACCTCAGCAGCCATGGTATGCAAGGTCTGGCTCTAAGCTTGCTCTTTCAGAATTTGTTTTACATGGCAGCTTTCAGAGCTAGAAGGGGCTAAAGCCCTGTTTTGCAGAAGAGGGAACTGAGATGCAGACAGACTCTGCTCAGCTCCCTCCTTCTGCAGGAAACCTTTTTCATGCCACCCTCCTTTCTTCTGTGCCTTTCTTCTGAAATTACTTTGCATCTATTCTATATATCTTGCATGTGCATAGCTGTTTGCACAGAGTCTTCCCCAAATGAATGAGGCCTCCTTGAGGGTAGGGATCATGTTTTTCTTTCTTTTCATCTTCCTCTCCCCTCCCTTCCCCTCCTCTCCCTTTCTCCCTCCTTTCCTCCTGCATGGCTGATTGACTAAGTGACTAAGTTTATACAGTGGCAGAGTTGGAATTCAAACCATGACTTTCTGGTTGGAAATCTATGGCCCTTCTGCAAATACAATTCTGAACCTTGGCAAACCCCTGGGGCCAGATTATGAGATGTCCTTGCTGAGTGGGGTCAAGTCCAATGCTTATGCACATCGTTAGTTCATAGAGCCTGGCAAGTTGATAGGGGGTAGAAGTTCTTTGGGTGTGGGTGGGGACCTCCCAAATTGAAGTTCATTCTCACTTGTGATTATTTGAGGATGAAGTCTCAGGGGGCCAAGAGATTGCAAAGTACTTCTCAGCCCCCTCTGAACCTTGATCATATACTAGTCCTGCCTCCCCCTCCCCTTCTCTGTATACTCACCCCAGATCTCTGGTTAAGTGGTTTTTTAATAATCTACCCTGTGAACAACAACCACAATGGGAAAAGAAACTGGAGATGCAAATCAAAGCAGTGGAGAGAGAAATGAGGAGATGGGCTGGGCATGGTGAGAAGGGACAGCCATCTTCTTTTCTCAGTCTTTCCTCTGGGGAAAATCAGGCAGAAATGAGATATGGCTTAATTTGACAAATGGAGAACGTAAAACCCAGAGATATGTTTCCCGTCACTTAATGGCAAACCTGGAATTTCCTACTCTGAGCAATATTGTCTGGTAGTTAGATCTCATGCCTAGAATGAGACTCTCTATATGAATGATTCTGTTATTACTGTTGATTTTGTGAGGGATCTAGAAGGCATAATTTCTTTTCTTGCCTCATACAGGCAGTTAGGTGGAAGAAGCGTGGAATGGTAGACTTGAAGTCAAGAAGACTTGAATTCAAATCCAGTCTCAGCCTTACTAGCTGTGTGACACTGCATAAGTCATAACCTCTCAGCCTCAGTTTCTCATCTGTAAAAGGGGGACGATAACAGAACCTCTAAGAGCTGTTGTGAGGATTAAGTTAAGATGTTTAAAGCAAAATTCTTGCTACTAATATGATCATCCCATTATTCATTGAACTGCACGAGAGATCTGAATCAGACAAGAGTTCTCTGTCGCAATAAAGGTCAGAGAAATAATTCATACTTTTGTATCTATTAATCACTGAGTTCTGGGCTTTATCAATTTTTCTCATAATGACTCTCAGATCCATTCATGCCTTGGGTGGTAGAGTGGTATATAAGGAAAGAGGACTGCATTAGGATTAGAAAGCCGAGGTTTGAAACCCTATTCTGTTACTATGTGACCTTGGTCAAGTCAGTTCATCTACCTGGGCCTCAGTTTCCTCATCTGAAAATGATTAAACTGTGCTAAATGATATGGAAGATCCCTTGCAGCTCTAAATACTATAATAGTTGTATTTTCCTGTCATGACTCTAGTTCAAGCTCTTATCATCTGTGATGACAATTGGTAGAATGTATGCTCCTTGAAGGCAACAGTTACTTTTGTCTCTCTAGTGCCTCATACAATGTCTTGCACTTAGTAGGTGCATAATAAATGCTTATTGAGTGAATGAATGAAATGACATCCATGCTTTGATTTTCTTCTCATTCTGACCATCCTGTATACTACATCTAAATTAATGTCGCTATTGAATAATTTCATCAATCATTCCTCAGTACACCTTCAGAAGCTCTCCATTGTCTACAAAATAAAGGCCAAATTCCTTGCCTAGGCTTTCAAGACCTTTTAAAATCTGGCTCAAACCACCCATCTAGCCATATCTCCTATGACTTCACTGTACCACCATTACATTTTAGTCCAAATAGTAGACTCACTTTCCTCTCAAGTATAGCTAGTAGTTTTCTTCTTCCATTCATTAGCCCATGCTAATCTCATTCTTTGGGAAGTCTTTTCTGCCTATCCCTCTTGTGAGTGATCTTGCATTTCTTGGAGCATCTCTAATGCTTGGTGTTTGTCTCACTCTTAAAGAAAAAAATACTCATTTGCATTGTAATTCTTTTCCCTTATCTATCTCTGAATAGTGATACATATAACTATATATTTCTATCTCTATCTATCTATCTAGTTTCCTTAACAAATTATAAGTTTCTGGAGGGCAGAGACCCTAGAATATACTTTTCACATCCTACAATGTAAACATTTTGTCTTATGCATAGTAGGCTATACGTATACATATACACACATACATACACACAAGTGTGTATTATATACATAGATACATGTATGTGTATATATATGTGTGTGTATATATGTATATATATATATATGTATATTGAGCCATTGAGAAAATTTTATTGAATGACATTTATATGTATAGCACTATTAGGGATGCCAAAAAAAGTAAGACACTTTATCTACCTTTCTCGAACTTATAACCTCTATTTGGAAAAACAGATATATGCATACAAAATTGCTAAGTAATTGTGACTTTACTTCCCAAATCAGCAGCAAGACCTCATAAATTCCCAAGGAGTGATTAAAACAAAGTTTTATAAGAATCCATTCAGAAGTAGAGAGAGAGCAATTAATGAATAAGCAATCAATCAATAAACCTTTATTAAGCACCTACTATGTGTCAAGCACTGGGCCAAGCACTGAGATATCATTGTGGACTGGAATAAGGCATTGTAAAGTAGTAGAAAAAAATTGGGGGCAGAAGTCAAGAGATTTGAGTTGTAAACATTGATCTACCAGTAACTTCTGGTGTGACTGGGTAAATCAATTTACTTTTCTGTCCCTGTTTATTCCCCTGTGCGGTGATGGGGTTTGGCTGGTTCTCCTCTGAGGCTTCTTTTAGCACCAATATTCCAATTTTTAGTCTAGGAAGACTTTGCTAAGTAGGTAAGACTTGAGTTGTGCTCTGAAGGATGGATAGGGCTTGGTTCACTGGAGATGAGGAAGGGCACACCAGGATCTGAGAAGAGCCTGAGTAACAGCTCTAAGGAGAGAGCATGTTTGTTTAGATAACAATTTAGAGGCTAGTCTGGCTGAAGCTGAGCTCGTGAGAGGAAGAGCTTGACCTGGGCTAAAGGACCATGTGGACTTCCGAGAGGTGAAGTTGTGGAGGACTTTGGAAGACAGGCTAAGATCTTGGTCATAGGCAATGGGTAACTATTGGAGCTTTATAAGTGAGGGAGAGACAAGATGACATTGGCATTTTAGAAAGACTAATTGAAACGACATATAGATGGATGGGAGAAAAGAGAAAGTGAAGTCAAAGGAACCAATCATATCTTATATATCTACTGGAGGTGGGTAGAAGTGTTGTTCAGTCAGTTAAAACACATTGAGTGCAAAGTTACAGGTTTTATTCCCATTTAACATTCATAGATTCATAGGTCTAGGATGTATAGGAATATTATAGATAGCTTTGTCCTACATTTCCCACTATCCAGTTTTATAGGTACAGAAACTGAGCCCCAAAGAGACAAAATCTTCTGTGTTTCAATCCAGTGTTGTTTCCTTTATGTCATATATTCTTTCTTCTAGTCTGTAGTTATAGATTTCACTCACTAATCTAGACTAGTCAGTTTACAAATCCATACTGATGGAAAAAAAGGTAAAGACTGTAAAAATATTGATAAAAATTTACTACCAATATTATGAAAACAAAATCTCAAGACAACATAACTGCCCTTATTGATGGGGGTGGGTGGGTCTTCTTTGCATATGAAAGATAATCCTTGGGAAAAATTTCCTGTGCATAGATAAAATGTAGAGAAATAAGATATGGCAACTGTACTTCCTAAGTAGGTAGCAGACCCTAAAGTGTGCGGCCTGCATTTCAACTATATTGATTATTTCTCTACTTCTCTGCTTCAACAGCTCCAACTGTATAAAATCATTTTTCTACAGTATGGTCCTATTCATGTGCCTTATTAACCCTGTTTTTTGAATGCTGTGTTAGTGGAATGCAAGGTGTGACGTGCACAGAATTGGGAATCTTTTGCATACAGATCCACAAAAGACTCCATATGGCTGTCAGAGTAGGTTTAGCCATGAGGAAGTGCTGCTGGCCACTAGCCTGATCCTGCTCACAATAATGCCCAGGCACTAGGAAGTCCCATACTCAGCCTGGTGGCTGTGCATTCCACTCAGTGCCAGGAAGGCTGCTGAGTATTTTGTGGTTCTCAGAGAACCATTTCTCTGCATGGTATTCCTACCTCTTTGTAGGTGAGGAAAAACTTATTCAAAATTGGGCAGTGTGGTAAAATGAAAAAAAGCACTGAACTTGGAATGCTAAACTTGGATTTAGGGGACCTGAGTTCAAATGTCAGTTCTTTTGCTTATTACCTGTGTAACTTTAAGCAACTTACTTCATCTCTATGGTATCAGTTTTCTCCTATGTCAAATGAGAGGGATGGACCTGATGACCTAAGGTCCATTCCAGCTCTGTATCTATGATCCTATGAGACACTCCGAGATTTGTATGAGTAGAGGAGTTATCCTCCCCACTTCAGTGAAATAGACATTGAGAGCCCAGAATTTAATCACAGGGTGTTAATGAGGTGTTAAACTAACTGTAAAAGATGCATCTTTACCCTGATCTCTTTATGAGGTGCAAACTCCTCTTTGATTGAGTCAGGAAGGGGACTACTGCAATTGGCCAAGAAAAGCAATTAGCCATGCCTCTAGGGGCTTTTAATAGCTAAACTCTGAGGAACTGCCTGTGGAGAAGACTTTTGGAGGAAGGGTAGAGGGAATTTCTTTGTCCTTATCCCAACATCAGCTGCATAGCATTGAAAAGGAAGCTATTAGACTAGTAGGAGGTACTCAATTCACTGAGGAGCAGAGACACACACTCCAGAAAGGAACTGATTTAGAAAGATAGTCAGCCAAAGGGTAAAGCAGCTTCAATGAGCATAACCCCTGAAAATTGAAAGTTGGGCGGTGGAGAGATACAAACTTAGGGAACCC